>JANBWZ010000012.1:1200000-1518239 GCA_026743855.1 Pleurotus sapidus | reverse complement strand
TATGTCTAGGTCCACGGCCATATTGCTACTCCCGCTATTAGTGTGAGATATGTGAGTCCGAACTGTACTACTAGACAAATACATATGATGAAGGTGTAGACACATAGCCCCTTCAGAATATCTCATCGCAGTCTGCATGTTCTACGACAAAGCTGATGCGGTAACAATTACCTGAGAACATTCACGTGACCTGTGATACACGCCAGTAGATACATTACCGTTGCAATTGTCGTCCTCTTGCGACATTGAGGAGATGGTGTCCCCAGAACAAAAGAGATTCCTCTCTAATTTTGTCTCTGCATATGCCAAAACCAAGTCTGGTTCATCTAAGCAAAAGGCTTTTCTTATGACTCTACAGTATCAGTGGATGATTCGGTGGCCGCTGGAACCACAGCAATCGCAGGTATAATGAACATTCATATTGATTTTGTAGGATGAGCAAGAACTAAAGATGGATGTAGATGTTTCACACTTATCTCGAAGATCATTACAAGCGAGAGGAGAATTCGAAGTCGCGAGACTTAGGCAGTCGTACTAGTGCACGTCGCCGATCACGATTCCGACCATGCATTCACGGCTTCGGATGCAGTGACGATGTTGCAGCTCAGGCACCGCAAGGTGGTCCTGTCGCCCGAAGATCGTTCCGACGTCTACCACAGGGGAGCCGTGTATCGTGGGGACCTTCAAGTTCTGACGCAGAATTTATCGAGGACGCAGAGAGGACTAGGGTGCGCCCAATAACGTAAGTGTGCCTTCCGTCTTTCTGTCATTGTATTGGATTGAATCGCCTAGGGTGCGGCGATACGAGAGGAAAGACATCTCCTTTGTGGAGATTGACATGCAGGGTATTTCGGCTACAGACGTGACACTCACTCTTCAAGATGGGCGACTGTCAATGTTCGCCCACAGCGATCTCGATCGCGGAGCATACGAATGGCAGACAGATGTAGATCCAACTATACCAGTAAGTACTAGTATGCCTGTTTAAATAGCTCTTTGCTCAAGCTGCCATTAATTTTCAGGTAAGTCACTTTCAATGCGGCCTTGACCGCGACACATTAGGCATCTCTTGGCTTAATTGTGGCAGTGGGGAGGGCATGTGTTCTTCCCAAACCATACATACCATCGAGATCTGCGGTAGGTTCAGAGTTCACCCTCCGGTGTTGCAGTGATGTCTCAATTGCAATAGAACGATGGCCATGGCAATTTGCAAGCACAACAACTCAACCGACGCTCGCCTAAATAACAGACGGCCTATACACTCGATGATTCGGGCACCGCCGCGGTGTAACAACATCCTGCGCAATCGCAATCGTCGCAAAACACACCATTGCATGCTAGGCTATATGGACAATGGCCAACCTTACCGCTTCCTACATCATCCGTCTATAATGACACATCGCATGTATATCGCCCATGTTTTTTGTATTACAATGATTTGTCCGTAGCATGTATAATCACGGTCGCATGTATATCACCCATCTCTTGTTATGATGATTTCCCCGTGGTACTTGATTTGACTTATAACTATTCTCGGACATCATGTGCATGGCCACATGTTGGACTGAGCATGCCGCCCCTTGCCGTCCTCGATGCGGCCAATCATCGTCAAAAACTCTGAGACCTCAGTAATATATATGCTTCCGGCGTAAAGAAATAAGATTGCAACCGGATCGTTCGTAGTTGTGAACTTGCAATTAGTTCTGTTGGGTGAGCGACAGGCCTAGACGACCTGGCAAAGTTGTCAAGTATTCGCTTGAGTTGAACCTATGAAAGGCCGGGTGTGCACATATTGTTCTTCGATCGCTGTTTCATTCCTTTCGTGACATGGCCATGTGTTTTCACCCAGTGACGGTTCTGTGAGCCACTGCTACCAAAGGTTTCAGCGCAGCCTTCGTACAAGCATGGAAATGGTTTAGATTTCATGCTTGGGCTAGTTTGCGGCACGGTTAGCTGTTGAAAACATGATGTTGGGGAAGACGAGGACTTACTGTGTACGGCAATGCTCAACAAGCATGGCGTTTCGACTGAAAGTCTTCTGACATTCTGGACATACCAATCGTCTGACCCAAGAGAGTTAACATTCAATTCGAGACAAACAAAGAGCCAATGACGCACCCGATCGTGATATTTAGGTGCTCTAGCTGTATGTGTTCTCGGACATTACCGATTTTGGATGTATAATGACAAGGGGCATTCGACCCCGTTGCCAGCCATATGCAACGCCATAGGAGTTTGCCATCAGCCTGCCGCGCCAGTTCCATGTAATGCTTGCATTCGTCCGCTGCGGACACGAAATGCAAATCGGAGCTCGTGTGTGAGGCCGTGTTGGGGTGCACCAGTATTCCAAGCGGCGTCGAGGTCAACAGTGGCTTCGAGGTCGACAACGGCGTCGATGTTTCGGATGTCCCGTCTCTAAAGTTGAACATTGAGTATATGATGGAAGGTACCATAGTTCAGAGCGCGACTCAACTGGAAAGCACCTCGAGCTACACGGGAACTTGGCATCCCGTCGGGTTTACGGTTCGGTGGAGGCAAGAGAAATACAGGCTCCCCGTTCGATTTTTCCCTTGCACCACAGAAACTCCTGCGCCTGAAGATTATGTTTAGACGGGAGGTGATAAACCATCACCATGAATTAATGACTGACCGAGCCGCGTTTGTGAGAGCCGACTCCAGGGCAGCATTACGAATACTACGCTCCGAATCACCTCCCGCCAGCAAGGTAGGTAGGGGATCCACACCCGTTGCTGTTGTGCTATCATCTTGGAACAGGGTCGACATAACGCAGCAAGACGAAAATGAAGGCGAGAAAAAGTGGATTCCTTCTTCTATATATGACCGAACCCGACACGAGAAGGTCAGTCACTGACTATCGAGTGTCTCCTTTAAATGAGATTTTTCTTCTGTCCGCGCACCTTTGTCACGTACACGGAAACATTGCTCGAAGAGTCATATCCTACAAAGGAGAGCGATATTCCGTATCAAAGGTGGATCCATGCTAGCCGAACAAGCTAGAGTCCGGTCAGATGTTAGAATGTTCAATGGTGTTCCAGAAAAGAACAAATGACGTAGGACGTTGGAATGTCGAAATTCCACGGAAGCTTGCAAAGAATGGAACGCAGGGCACGTTACGAGGCGCTAGGCCGCGTGTGTGAACGGAATCAAAATTGTCTATTGATAGCAGGATCCCCCAGCACGGCATCAACGAATACATAAATCTAGCAAGTCTGTTCCGGGTTCTCGTCAGACTGCGCACAATGCGCTCACCCTAAATTCTACCAGGAACGGCAAAGAAGAAACTTCGTTCATTCGCACTAATCACCCTTGCCTCTTATCGTGCCCCGGGTGCCGCGTGTCTTATCGACAAGGGCGAAGTGAAGAAATAGGTATATCTTTGTCGATATCATGTTGCGACATGATATTTCATTGTGAATGTATGATGATATAACCTCAAATTGTACAGCCTTTAGCGAACTGTATAGTGGTACGTAGGAGACTCGGAAGAATTACGGACTTCGAGTCACCTGACTTACTTCGGAGCGCCAGATTCCGCTGCAGTGCGTGCATCCTAGAAACCCACACGCCAGTGCCTATAAATGTCATAGGCACTGGGGATCCGCCTATTATACCATCCATTCCTTTTAGTAGGCGCGGACCGTGGTTTCTCCACAGTAAAGGCCCAGGTCTGTCGCTCGCCGTTCTTTACTTCTGAGCAGACGGCCCGAGAGGGTGCAACAAAATGAATCTACGCATATGACTTACACACTTCTGCTTGAAAGACTAGTACTTACTGAAAAAATGGAAACGTGTGCGCAGCAACGTTCAAGGCTTGCGCGCATGCAGCGACTGGGTGGATTGATTTTATTTATCCACGGCGAGGCACGTGCTCCCCCTTTCTCTCCTACCTCCTGTCTCCTCCTTTCTGCCTTTGTACGCTGTAGTATATAGTCTCGTGTTCGTAGTATTCTCTCCTCGTCTCTCTATCTCACTTCTACGCTCGATAGTCGTCGAGCTTGATTTCTCCCCACCGTACCGCTACCCCCTTTTTTTACTTCACATTTCATGATCTCTCACCAACTTACATTACATTCCCACTTCACTCAGTCTACGTCTCCTGTATTTACCTACATCCGCCTGCGCCGGCTTGGGCTCGGTCCTTTGGGCTTGGCTTCCCTTGGGATACCGTTCCCATTCTGGGTTCGGTACTCCCTCGGGTTGCTTTCTCATCGGGCTTTGGGTCACGCACCTCGTCTTGGTTCCCAGTCCCGCTGGCGCTTCCTCGACTTGGCATGTGTCTCGAGCGAGAGATCGCTGGCGGCTACGAATATACCATTCGCATTGGCAACGAACTTGATAGACGCCAGCCCCTTATCTTATCATATTTCAACTCATGTGACTTCAAGAGTCGGCATTCCCCGCCTCACTTTGCCTCAAGTTACCTTTCGTTCTTTCAGCAGATCTTACGACTCAACATATCATATACGAAACATAACAATAAGCGCCCCGAAACCATCTCCCATCATACGTACTACAGTGAGTCGCATGGTTGCGTTCGATATGACCACAATTTACGGAGACCAGAATCCAGATGTCAAATGATATCGGCGAAGATGTCTTGTCTGACCTGACGCAGTCTGAAGACGACTCCACCGCCGCCTGGGTTGTTCAAGATTGCGCCTGTACCCAATTTCAGTCAAAGATTAAGAAGCATTGTCGGTCTCTGCCAAAGTGTCTGGAATGTCAACAGGGTACCACGCATACGGCAGATTTATGTCGATTCAAAGGTTTACGTTTACCTCTCATTCATCAGCTTCCTGACGCCTAATCTCATTCATTGCCAGGTTTGAGAAGGATTACTACTCAGGATTCGCAACGCAAACCTGACCTCAGAGGGGGGGATTTCACCAATTGGTACCCGAGGAGAAACACACAATCTGACATCAACTTTCCCCGCGTTTTCAATCCTCGAATGACCCGCGAGCACGTTGACCTGATGAAAGTTGGTTGCTTTCTGCGTCGAACTTTACATATTCATCGCTGATTACATATGCATATACTAGGCTGCGATCGCCCCGCTTCTGCTTACACTCGTCTCACAGGCGCTGGCAACCTTCACAGAACATTCATCCGAAGCAGATGTTGTCGCAATGCAGAAGTCCCTAAACATAGTGATTACGTGTGGTATATTGCGTTGTGGTTTTTCAAAGTCCTTCGTCTGATGAGATTTGGCAGATCGTTGTGAGTGGACGATGGGGTTGGTATCCTGGATTTGCCCGCTCTGCGGTGGCAATGTGCTGTTTGACATGTGAAACATCAGTTCCAGAGTGCGACCGATGCATCCAGCCCATTGCAATGGTGCTTGCATCGACCATATCTCTTGCTGAGCTTCAACGTTTGCACCAAGACTTGAAATCCGCTCCACAACATAACTTTGAAAGGGCAGAAACCAGTGACTGCCTGGCGAGGATTATCGAGCCTGCTCTGAATCCTATGGACAGAACCACCCCTGTCATAGAGGGGGAGTGCTCCGATGTCGAGTTTGAGACCATCTGGTCCCGGGCCCTGCCATTGGTGGTCCGTGGAGCGCCTGGATTACTCTACGACTGGTCTCCAAAGGGCATTTCACGGTTTTTCGGACACGATCCGTGGTGACATTATCGACTGTGAACAGAAGGTGTAACAAGGACGACGGTGAATGCGTTCCTCAAGGACTTGGAAAAAATCAAAGGCAGACGGACCAATTCGAAGCTAAAGGCGAGTTTTCTCTATCTCCATTCCATTGCATTGACATTTGTTTGATAGGATACCCAGCGGATATGTTATTCAAGGACAAATCACCAACACTAGCTCGTGATTTCAAGAGCGCCCTTCCGGTCCCAATGTATACCTTTGATGATGGACCGCTCAACCTCGCTGCCATGTATCCGTTGGAGTATGTTTGCAAACCCGACATCGGTAGCGTATGATTTAAAGTTGGGAAGTATAACAATGGTTAACGATAGATGTATAGGTCCAAAAGTCTACGCCGCAACTGCAAGCAAGTATGACAATGATCACCATGGCAGTACTCGGTTGCATATGGATATGGCAGACGCTGTGAACATCATGGCACATGGCAGGGCCTTGTGGCATATTTTCGCCAGCGATGACTCAAACACTATCCGTCAGGTCTTGAAACAACAATACCCCGAGTTGGCCGACGGCATAAATTCACATCGGGTGTATCTGACGCCCGAGTTGTTGGATGTCTTGGAAAGCAAAGGGATTAAACCGTTCACATTTGAGCAAACACAAGGTGATTGTGTTTTCATTCCAGCGGGTGTGCCCACCAGGTAAATGTCCCATGCTTTTGGTCTACCCTACGTTCACAGGTATCGTATCCAGGTGTCCAACATAACGTCCTGCATCAAAATTGCAGTCGATTTGTCTCCCCTCAGAGCTTGCAGCGATGTGCTCAGATTGCAGACGAGTTCCGCAATTGCGAGACCATTCATGAATGCCTAGAATTTTCGTGGCTTTTGTTGTACGCTTGGATGTCGATCACGGTCATGGACAGCATATTACCACATTCATCGGCCAATTTGCCTAATCTCAAGCGAACGTAGGTGTTCTCTCCTATATACATAGGACTCAGGCCTGACCGCATTTTCTACTCCTTGATTAGGGCACCCGAGCGGTCATCCGACTCTACAGAATCACATATCGCCGGTGATAATCGAGACCATGACCAGAGGAGCACTAACCCCTGCTTCTTTTGCTCCAAGTTCTTGCCCTTGAATCCTCGACCCATTCCTCGGCCGTCTCTCACAGATCTAGCCCTGCTCTCAGCAGCATAGAGGACGCGCATCAACCCCATGATATCTTTTCCGCCGCGATATCCTTCGGGAAAAATGAAACCCGAGAAACGGCGACATTCTACAACACTCCTCCTAATGATTATGACCCGTCAGTGCCCTTAGCACGCCAGAGCCAGAGGAGCATCAACGTTAACCCCCCGCTTTTCCCCCTTCAAGTCATCACCTTCATCCGTGAGCCAATCATCGACTATTGCTCAAAGCGCTATTCCTGCTTTCAGTAGCGCCTCTTTTCAACCTAGCTATAGCGAATCCGTCTTTACACCCCAGTTACCCACTAAACGCAAGAGGTTACCAACTTGTCTAAAATGTGGTCAGAACTCCTCAGTGTGCAAAGGAGCATTGCGTCGAGGGGCATGCCACAACGGCTGTCAACATTGCAGACGTACCGATTGTAGAGGACACTGTAGATGATGATGCAGGGATTGCCTTCGATGCACGAGTATTTTGCATGTATATTTTCCCTCGATTCGTTTACTTCTTGTTTCTGCCACTATCAAGCAACTGTATTCGTTATCTCACATGCATACTCCGCGTGTTTTTCCACATATCGCTACATGTGACATCAAATCACGTGACCTCGAAGGTCGCGTGCCGACGTACCTCTCATGCCTGACACCTGTAGCCAGCCATGAGACCATACCGAGACGTGAGATTCAATTTCATATCTTTGCGCTCCCGTATCGTACCAACACAGTCGTCCAGATACTTGCTTTCCTTGACATCGAGGCCGGGGTGGAAAACTCAGATGATGATGATGATGACGACCACGACGACATTGATACAGATTGTAAGTACCCTCAAAAACATCATCTCCCATCTCCAATTAATGCTTAGCTTTACAGCCTTTATCTCAGATGAACCCGAGACACCTTCCAGCCACTTGATTACTAACAGACATCACACCGACCCGCTGGAATTCTGGAATACTGATGCCGAGTCCATGGCGAACGCCATCGTCGATCGTTACAGAGGTAGCCAGCGATCCGCTTGAAAGCTCAACACACGGCCAGAACGAAAGAAACATACAGACGGGTGGAAGACTACTGTCGCGTATCTCCCTTCTATCACAGACGGAGACATTTGGAAAGTCGCCCGTGACAGTAGGCCATCATCTCCTATGCATAAAATTCGATACAGCAGCTGACTCTCTTCAAGCCTGGCAGTGAACTTAGCGTTGTTGCAACTATATTCAACAAAGTCTCGGCCCTGAAGATTGATGCGTCGACAGTGCCTTCTACAGAGAAGGTATCTCTGGTGTTGTCTACGTGAGGCTCGAAACTACGGTGCTGCCCTCACGTTCTCAACGGGCATAAACAATGTCCTGGCTCCGATATTACAAGGCTGAAGGTGGCCCCGTCGACTTGGTACCCATCAGCGAAAGGTTGGCCCTACTATCAATGGTAAAAACTTCGTCAGTGAAGTCCGAAAAGCTGGCGAACGAGCAACAACGATTTGTCCGAATCCGTGACCGTACTCGATATCGACACAATCTCGGTATCATTGTGAACTACAATATGGACGCAAGGCACGCCCTCGTCCTTGTGGTACCGCGCGAATTGATCGCAGTCCCCGGCACACGCAGGCGCCTTGCTGCACCACCGGCCCTCAAAATGGACCCTTCTGTCAAGGAGGGGGGGCCCTCCTCCGACCGGGCCTTGTTTACTTCCGAGGGTATTGGCAATCTCGAGACGGTGAGTTCCGACGGGCAATACCTTTCGGGACTGGAAGTCAGGAGAATAGACGTGGATCAACTTGTGTATCATGATATACACCCTACTGCTCACGAACTGGATCTGTTTGAAGCTACAGGACACACCGAGATCTGCAAGTTCGTTAACCAAGCTCGAGATCTACAAATTCGTCAAGGAGAGAAATTTGAGGTAACCCAGGGTCCATGGAAGGGATTCAAAGGCATAGTTGAAGAAGGCGTAGCTACCGCTCCCGCCCTATCAGTACGGAATGAAGGGTAGATACTGGTGGGAGGACATTGAGGTGCCGAAAGAGGATTTGGCTTATGCGGGACCGCAGGGTAGCACAACAACGGTGATAGCAGGCCCCTACACTGGATTGAAAGGGAGGATATGCAAATACCTTCATCATACGACAGTCATCTCTCCTGACACCGATGCAGAGCAGACGATAGATGTCAGGGTATCTGATGTCCAGCGAACCGTTGATCTTGGTGACGAGGTGGAGATTATACTGGGCACTCTTAAGGGACGTTCAGGATTTTACGTTGGCGTGGACGAAGCCAAAGCCCGGATATACCTCGATGAACCGGCTAACGCAAGAGGCAAGGAAGCACCGCAGGCTATCGGCAGGATGGTGAGATGCTTGTTTCACGAATGCGAGGCTAGCTCACAGATTCCCGCAGGTTAGCATACCGTTCGGGTGCATACGAACCCCACCAGATACTCGGAATGCACGAATTATCGCACAATGCAGTCAATCCGGGCCCACTCCCTTCCAGCTCCCACCCAATACCCGGAATCCCCAAGATATCCAAGCTATGTATACGGGTGACCCTTTTCGAGGCCTCGAAGTGGTGATCGTCGACCACGCGCTCAAGGGTTATGAAGGCTATATTGTAGGCTCTCGTTTGGTTAACCCGCCGAATGATAATAATTCCAATGGCGGCGACGACCGAAGCATGAAGACACGGAAGACACGGCCATACTAGAGTTCGAAGTCAACAAACTCAACAACATCACCTGCTTTACAGCTCGACTATCAGCTCGACATCTGCAGGAGAAATAGTGCGTCTTCTCTACGATTCTACGTCCAATATTGATCCCACAGTAGCTCCGGATTACCCGTCATGGAAGCAATCCACCTACCCCCACATCTCCGCGCTCCGGATCCAGCTTCTCCGGTGCCTATGGCAATGACCCCATGCCCCGATATCGACTGCTCAGAGTCCTCATGGACAGAGGTGACACATGAATATACACGCGACGTCACCTCCGCGCAAATCGCTTCACTCGTATGTTGAGAGCTACCTTTTTACCTATCCGGCAAGTACTAACACTGTCCTGCAGACCATTGGTTAAGGAACCCTGTGATGATGCACAAGAAGTTCAAATACTGATTCTACACACTCTTTTCGAGACGGATCTTATCGGACTGACAACGCGGGCCAGTGGATATACAGTGGTGACGGAGGCATTGGATCGCTGGTCTGAGCGCATCTTCGTGAAGATGGGCGAAGAGAGAAACCTCTCAACCAAGAAGATTCTTCTTCTAAAGATCATTCCCGATAACCGTTTCTTGAGACACGGCGAACGAGTGATTGTCATCGAGAAGATATGGCTGGCAATGATTACATGATAGGTATGGCGGGTTGGGTGAATGAATCTCCGTACGCACTGGACGAGGGTGTTCAATTGGTCGTCCTCGCTGAATCGCAAGGGTTTGCGTACATTCGTGAGGTCAATTTGTGTAGAACAGGTGCACCCGCGCTGTGGAAGGGAGCACTTTACAATTGAGCGCACAATTTACACATAACTCTACATAGCTCTGGTATTCTTTCTGTGCGAAGTGAGACTCTTCGCTCTGTCGCCCCAAACCGGGCTGATTATACTTAGACGACCCGTTCGACTGACTGGATAAAGAGAATTTCGTCTGATGGTCTTGTTCCACTGGCAGGTCAATACCAGTCAATTAATTACCGTACCGATGCACGAGGCACCTTTCTTGTACATCTACGTGCATCCGGCATTGAGTAAGTCAGGTGATCTGAAGCGGCAGACCAGTTCCCCCTATCATTAGCCCCTGTGGCCATGGCCATGTGTAAGAAACGTCAAAGCCTTTAAGAGCCTTTAAGGCCTCAAGGCGGGACAAAGGGTTTCGCCCATTACAGAGAACAAAGGTTATGACATTAATATTGGCAATGACTTGGCGGTACTTAAACGTCGCGTCACCTATACTTACGCCATTGCGTCCTCCTTACTATTTCCGCCAAGTTCAATGGCAATACCATTGATGATCGCTCAAGCCGCGGGCCTGACGGCGGTACTATTTATGGGCACGAACCCCGTAGATACTCAAATCACGAGCGCTCAGGTGGCCCTAGGCGAAGTCGTTGAAGACAATTCCGATCCACGCGACGTTGAAAATGATCAAGATCAAACACTTGAATTACTCCCGGTATGCCACATTACATACGAGATCAATATTCACTCATCTATGGCCGATAGCCTTGCACATCTGGCCCAGAGACGCTTCCCCTTGGAGGCCAATGTAGCGAGGGTCAGCCAAATGTCCACCCGCCCAAAGACCCTCAGCATAGAGAAAGCGCCACCTTTGGAAGGAAACTGCGGCGAAGAACCTGCCAAAGGTCGACCCGCCCAAAGACCCTCAGCAAGACGTCGATGCCGCCGTTGCTGCGGATCTCGAATCCTCGCCCGCGGTGGACTCAGAGCCCGCGTTTGACCCAGAGCTAGAAGCGCCACCTTTGGACGGAAACTGCGGCGAAGACCTGCTAAAGGTCGACCCGCCCAAAGACCCTCAGCAAGACGTCGATGCCGCCGTTGCTGCGGTGGACTCAGAGCCCGCGTTTGACCCAGAGCTAGAAGCGCCACCCTTGGACGGAAACTGCGGCGAAGACCTGCTAAAGGTCGACCCGCCCAAAGACCCTCAGCAAGACGTCGGCGCCGCCGTTGCTGCGGATCTCGAATCCTCGCCCGCGGTGGACTCAGAGCCCGCGTTTGACCCAGAGCTAGAAGCGCCACCTTTGGAAGGAAACTGCGGCGAAGACCTGCTAAAGGTCGACCCGCCCAAAGACCCTCAGCAAGACGTCGGCGCCGCCGTTGCTGCGGATCTCGAATCCTCGCCCGCGGTGGACTCAGAGCCCGCGTTTGACCCAGAGCTAGAAGCGCCACCTTTGGAAGGAAACTGCGGCGAAGACCTGCTAAAGGTCGACCCGCCCAAAGACCCTCAGCAAGACGTCGGCGCCGCCGTTGCGGATCTCGAATCCTCCCCCGCGGTTGACCCAGAGCCAGAGGCGCCTCCCTTCGATGGAATTATGTCCAAGGTCAGCCAAAGCTCAGACTGCCTAAAGGACCCACGGAATATGTCGATGCTGCCGTTACTGTGCGTCCCGACACTCCCTCGATCGGAAGGAATATCAATTTGGTTTCGGACTCTCCACCCCCGCACCAATGCTACCTCCAACCTCTTCAAGCCTCAGACGGCATTGCGCTGTGGTTATCTAACATGCACATCACTCCCCCGCGCAACGATGTTGGTGCGGTCTCAAGCGAAGCTTATGATCAGATATCTCTGCATCAGATGGTCGAAATTGTGGAAGCTAGCAACTTAGTACGTTGCATCTCCGCTTTCCAGGCCTCCCTGCGTTGTAACATTATTGCATGTAGGCACTTTCTGTTGCTAAGGATGAATTCAAAGAAAGCAAGAAGGCTTTAGACACACTCAAGGAATCATTGGCTGCAGGTAGACGCGAAGGCAAGAGCGGCAGAACTGTGAGTACTTGTTGCCACATTTCAACATCCGCTTGCACTGAGCGTTCCCCGCAGCTAGAATTCATGCGAAGCGACCTTGCGATGGAAAGGCAGAAGGCATGCATGGCTATGCTCACCTCGTTGATCACCTTGATCTAATCAGCGGTTAGGTGGAGAACCTCACAAGTCAACAGAAAATACTCGAGCGGGACAATTCATCCTTGAAGGAAGAGGTAAATCTCTCCCTACACGCGGCCTATTCATGATCCCTAAACTTGACTTGTTGACAGCTTGTTTCCCTTCGATTCCAACAGGCGTCTCTCATCGGAGATAAGAAGAGCTTAGAGAATGAAGCAAAGTGTCATATTTTGTAAGCCGGCTCATACTAACATGATTGCTTTAGCGCGTCGCTCTTCTTGCGGACAGGAATGGATTAGCCATGAAGGTTGATTTAATACCCATATTTGCGTGCAAATACTGATTACATTTCTAGTATAGGACCCTCGAAACTGACTTTCAGCTCGTAAATCAATCGACAGGGGAAAAGGCGAGTTGTTGGAGTCTGGTAGATTATATCCGTAAACCTGACCGAAACCTGACTCAAGATCCGCCAGCTTCAAGTGGCGAATGACGCTCTGATAAGCCAAGTCGGGCATTCAGAGGTTCGTATTGCTCTTCTTTTGCTTGCAATCACGGTCATGATTGTTTGATCCGATTCGAAGTTGAACGCTGGCGAAACGACGGTCAAACTCATCGCTGACAAGGAGAGTCTGGCCATGGCGCATGAGGTAAGCCGGACGGGCCCACATGAATCCCATGGCTCGAACCTTTCTGATATCGATGCACCATTTTTATGAAGCTGGAGCGTGTGAAGCAAGAGGTATGCCCCTCCCCGATTCGAGGTTGTTGAATTTGACCACCGCATTATAGGCATCCATAGACAGAAACCAGCTTCGTAACGAAAAGGTTCTGCTGGAGAATACTGTGGGCGGCTATGTTATATTGTCACCTGTAAATATCACTGAAGGTGCCTACTTGCAGATTATCGAGCTTCTCCAGCGACAGGCAGTTCTTTGTGAAGAAAATTCCCGTCTGGTATGACTCTTGGTCTCGACTTCTGTAGCATGTATCCCCCAACTTGAAACCACCTACCTAGGTCTCGACTCTGTCCACAAGTGCAGAGATAATGAAGGGCGAGTTGCAGTCATGGAAACAGAGTGTGAGTGCCAAGCTTGCAACGTGTTGACGGAACATGACGAAGATTAGAACGCTGCTTTAATCCAAGAAGTAAGCGTAAATCATTCAATACCGTGTTGATCTCGCTCAATTGCGACAAGGGATGCCGTATCGCCGCTGAATACACGGCATGTAGGCAATCTCTAGAAGATTGTAGATACCAAGTGAGTTCAATGTATTCAGACGGTACTCGACGCATACAAGTTTCTGTCATAGAATGGCCTCCTTCATGACCATATCGTGGGAGTACGGTCTGTGAAAGACGACGCGCTGTACAATGTAAGTTATTTAATGACTATTGGGTGGTTTCCTAATCGAGGACTGTATATTCAGCGCTTAGACACTATCGTCACGACTACGCTACCACTACAGGCCGAACCTGGTGCCCATTTTGCGGCGACCACTGCTGAGAAGGCTATTCAGGCTGCTGAACCCCTCCAAACGGTTTCCGACCTCAGTGTCGCGCAAGCTATTGCTACAACTGCTACTCAGACAGAACATATCGCCGAGGTTGTGAGAGCTTTTACATCGAAGTCCACCCAGGTAAATGTACAAAGGAAATGTACATGTGATGTTATTCCACTTGATATGATGCCGAAGGCCAAGACGACGACAGCATCCATCCAGACATTGCCGACGGACCCTGTCACATGCACGCCCCCACTACGAGTTGAAGTACCGAAGACCATGACCGAGGAATCCACCCAGACATCCCCTGTCGCATGCACACAAGAAGTTGAAGTACCGAAGACCATGACCGAGGAATCCACCCAGACATCCCCTGTCGCATGCACACAAGAAGTTGAAGTACCGAAGACCATGATCGAGGAATCCACCCAGACATCCCCTGTCGCATGTACACGAGAAGTTGAAGTACCGAAGACCATAATCGAGGAATCTACCCAGATATCCCCTGTCGCGTGCACACGAGAAGTTGAAGTACCGAAGACCATGACCAGGGAATCCGCCCAGACATCAGTAGAGCCGCTCCGCCTTACCCCCACAGAGGATGTGATTGGGCCAGGAGACGAGAATACGCAAACGGTAAGTGTTGTTCTTTTCAAACGCGCCTTCCATCCGTCTTGATTCTTTGTAGCCGCTAGCTCCTGTCACCGCGAAATCCACCGAGGCATCGGTAGAGCATGCCCCCCTCACCCCCTCACATGATGTGATTGAAACCCCAGAAGTCCTAGAAGTCCCGGAGACGGTGAGGTGTTGTTCTACACTTAATTAATGACGGGTATTGAACTTCAAAATACCAGCCAACCCGGGCATCAACCAACCCTGCCAATAATCCATGTACATCTCCATCGGCGTTAACACGCCTATTGCAGGGACCACTTTCGCCTCTAACACCAATTCCCCAAACGAAGCGCAAGCGTGCCCGTCAGTCTGACGATGTGTCACTCGAGCTCAGCCCTCGAAAGACAAGATCCGGGGTGATTATTTCGGCGGACGAGCAAATGCAACGGCCAGCGAGAAGGAGAAAGTATTCCCAGCCAGGGGCGGTGCAGAAGAGGCGGAAGTAATATCGTATACACCACCGGGCGACGCCTTGCTCGCTCTATCTGCCAGCCAATCTCTCCCAGGTGGCCAGCCTTACATACACCAAGTTGACGTTTACTCTGAACCTGATATATCGTGATCATTTCGCCAGTGTGGCTCGAAACATATTGATCGGCACGTCCATAATCCATAAACAGCCATACCAGCATGAACATTCCATAGGTGTGTGAGAGTGTCGTTACTGAATCACTCATGCAGCTGCCGCCGATTATGAATAGCGAGATGTGGTGTAGGGTCGAACGTGAACGGATTGTGCGTCGAATTCGTATGATATTGTCGGAGAATCGACGACTCCAAATGCCACACCCCCATTATCGCCACCGACGGTGTACATGTTTGCGAATAGTATCTTGATTGTTATTATGGCGTATAATTGTACTTGAACATGTCAATCGGAAACAGCTCCACCGAACAGAAACCGCGTTGGAATTCTAGGGGTACTACCTTAAGCTTGTCGACTTTGGAGGCCTTGACGCGATCGACTAGAGATCAAAGCGTTTGCCATATATGTACTGCTGGTGGAAAGTGGCTGGTATCTAAATGTCTGCGTATGACAGCATGTGCATGTTGATGGCGAGACTTGACTGTCGAGTAGTAAGCGAGCATGTGCTCTCTGTCCAGTCAGCTGTAAGCGGCGAAAGGTCAAAGCGTTTGCCATATATGTATCTGTGTCATCGCCTCACTATTGACACGCAGGCGCAAACGCTTTGACCTTTCGCCGATCGCGATCAGAGAACGTCTCGCTTAGTATAGTTGACAGTCGAGCCTCACCCTCGACATGCTGATTTTGTCGGCTGCTACGTTGGTTGTTGATTTATAAAAATGGTAAGCTTAAGGGAGGTCACCTAAGGTCTATACAACTACCGTTATAATTCGAAATGATTACATCGTTCGTCCCTGAATTCAAACCCATCCTGCTCGTTTCTTCTTTGTCACCGGCACCGAGCATTCGGCGCGTCGACTGGTCCACGGCCCGGGAACGAATGGAACCCGCGAGTTAGCCTGGGAAGTCACCCGACTTACTTTCATCTGTTGCCCCTAACTATCGCCCCTAGTTCCCTGACCTACAAATTCGCGAGCCAATCACTTTTTACAAGTGTGGTATTTGCGAACCTCTCATGCTCGGATATTTTGAAGTTTGTTTGGTTTATAATTGTTATATTTCCACGCTTTTATCGCTAATGACATGGTGATAATATACATATTTCATCCTTCGTAACCTCCCCTATATTAACGGTCGATTATTTAGGCCCGCCCGCAGTGCACCACACGTATGCAAATTTAGCTGGGGCCACACGGCCAGCGCTACTTCTTCCATGTTTAAGCATTACATCATCGAGCACCATCATATTCCGAAAAGCGTGAAAAAGAAATGAATCTGCGCTAACAACCGGACAGGCCTATCCTTGCAACCGGGCATACTATTGCGTACCTACAACGGCACGCCTCGAAATATCTTGTCGCACAGCATGTACAGATCCAAAGCTCAGTTATGCGGTCAAAGATGAATGGATATCATATTAAATCTGTCATGAATATCAACTATCAATATATATCGCATTGAAGGATAGTATTTAGTGAAGCATGACACAAGTCTCGAAGGAAACTTTAGGATTCGAAAGGAAATACATGAGTCTCTACATGGCGAAGTTGACGGTCTCATCGTCATCGTTCTGAGCATCAGGCCTGAATTCGAGAAGCCTTTCCAGGTGGCACTTTATAAGAATTCGACGTTCAATGATATTCGCACTCACTTTAAGATGCAATGATCCACCAGTGGGATATCAGCCTCGTTGGCACTCTCCACACACGCCTTGCCACTCCAAGGCGTAGCAGGCTTCTCCAATACTGGGCCCTTTGTCTTGATGACCAACACCGACCCACTCCAAGAGCGGAACCCGGTCATGCGGTCCGCCATAAGGTAGTTAGATCCGTAGGAGACCTCCCCAGGTTCGAAGAGCAAAGTGAAGCCGATGTGACTCTTCGGACGCGGTACGTGCTGTGTGTAGGACTCGCGACCATATCCTTCTTCCCTGGGATCGAGGGGTACGAGAGAACCTATTTCCGTTGTTGGTGGGAATGGGCGGAAAAAGAAGTTGAACCGGTTTCGTAGAATATTCCCGTCATTAGCAGGACCACTGATGTAGGGTGCTGCGTCGATCTCGTTCAAGCGCATGGCGCGTAAGCCAGTTTGACAATATCGACTTGGTCGAAGGGGGACGAGCTGGACTTGCTTCGTGCAAGTATTGTAGAAAATAGCGCTCGGATATTCCTGAGTACGAAGAATTCAGCAAAGTGGAATACGCGGGACGGGATATTCTCACTTTCGTAACATATATGTGCTTCTTCCACAGGACGCGCACAATGCAATAAGCGCGCACCCCAGCTTTCGCTAGGCGTACCACGATCACCACAAGTACACGCACCAAACTGAAAACGATAAAGGCCCTAATACCGTGGAACAGGGCGCGGAGGATCTGAATCATTGGCATTTCGGCTATGTGTAGTACAATCCTAGTGCGTATATATATGTATATGTCCTAAATTAAATGTAATTGCACAGTCACAATTAATCCAGGACATGCTCCGTCCACATGTATAGTTGCAAACGGACACATGTACATTCCGATTTCGAACGCCACTGAATTTATTCCTTTTCTTTCAGAAGTACGCTACATGAGTAGCCCATGCATCGACTCTGCGCCACGGTCAAGCTGCGTGGAGCGGCCCGACCGGCCGTGATCATAATCAAAACTCATGTGACTTGAAGATTGGTGAATTCTCAAAACGATATGTCTGGCTATACATATAGCACACCGCGTACATACAGTACTTGACTAGAACAACATTAATGTGTACTACAGCTGCATCTAAATAGAATAATAAGGGGCCATCCGAGAACGGCATCATTGATTGTAAGTGTGAACATATATAGCATTCGGAGATATTCGCCATAGAGCCCGTATCCAGTTTGGACTCTGACTCATACTCAGTCGAAACTACCCAACATTGATTGAACTGGAGGATGTAAATGCGCTGGGACTCAAGTTTGGAGTCATACTGAGCTCACCTAAAGAGGCCATTCTCGTGACGAAAATCATACCGATCAGCCAATGGTCGAAGTCTGTGATTGGGGTTTATCTGCGACTCCAACCAGGTAGTGTCATACGTATTGACGGGCAGCTGCTGCACGGGTTTTGCTTCGTTGTCCACGACGCGGGGAACGCGCGCCCTGATACGAGGATACTGGCCACGCAAATCAGGCTTTGCGCGCCGCTCGTATAGATGAACGACATCGAAGACTTCAAGCCACTCCCCGACTTCAGCGGCCCTCCAGCAAGGATATTTGACTCTGTATACCGGGCGGCGTGGTCGGGGCCGCGCTTCATCGTGGCCGTCTTCGACATCAGATTCATCGTCCGACATGCCTTCGGGTCCCAATCGTTCTAGCATGGGTACATGACGTTGCAGCAAAGGGTGGCCCTGAGCTGTATCAAGCCGTATGTGGAATAGCTAAAGGACAATTGCAAGTTACATACGAAGAATTGCGCACAAAGATAAACAATCCCTTACTGTTCGCCTTCTTGTCTTCCTGCGTGACGTCGACACTGCTATCTGTCGTTCAATCCTTGACAGTTGCGATTTCTTCCGCGCTTGCTTCAGGGATTTCAGCCAGGTAAAAAAGGTCTCTTCTAAGACATCGGTGTCAAAGTCAAGTTCTGCCCATGTATTGAATGCTTGAGTAAAGACACGGGCGGCCGACCTGTTCCATGGGCTCCTTGGGGTCCCGAGCAAGTCGTAGCGAAAGTTTCGCTCATCGCAGCAGTCGGGGATTCCCACTCCCTTGGTCGCCTCCCACAGGATGGCAAAGTTTTCAGCCTCTTCTTGGCTTACGCGCTCCTGTAACAGATGTTCCTCGCCGCCAACAAGCTCTACGAAGAACTTCCGAACCTGCGCCTAAATAATTGATAACACACGGGCGTCAATCGTAAGACAGATCGTAAGTAGGTTAAACTTACCGCCAAGAAAGTTGAATCCGCTGATCTGCGTTTGGGATTTGTCGTGACCTTTGGTTGGCCCCTCTTGCGCCTTAACTGGGGCCCAACGTCGTCGCCAGGATCTTGGTGTCTGGGAAGGTGCTGCTGCACCAGTTCTGCCGCCCGCTGGAAGCTGTCATCGAGTTGCTGGCGCAGCAAGAGACGATCTACCCTAATGGTCTCCATGAGTCCTTGCACGGAGTCACATAGTTGGGCTATGGCACAAGAAACGTCGTATTTGTCTCGAATATCCTCCTCGAAAGGTTGCGGCTGGATATCGTCCACCAACTGTGGTTCTTCAGGTTTATATTCTTCGTTTCGTCCTACCTCTTCCTCCATACTCCCTCCGCGATCTCTGTCCTTGCCCTTTCCTACCGTCCGGTCGATGATGACATCTTCCATGTCGATGTCGTGCGACCCATCCGACCCATCATCTAGCTGTGTCTGCCTAAGACTCTGCCTTTTGACTTCATCATACCACTCCGCGTCATACGCCTCGGGATCAATTGTGACGGGAACCGTAACACTAGCTGATGAGATGAGGGGAGTATTCGATCGGGAGCGCTCTGCACAATTGCGGGCGACGAAGTCCTGTGCCGCGGTGAAGGGGGAAGTGAATAGTTCCCCAATAAACTGCAGAGACTTTGCGCGATATCCTGCGACTTCTAATATATAGGGAGAAACGATTAATGGCTACCGTCGTATTCACTTACAGAGGTCACATACCCGGAGAGACTATTGAGAATAGGGCTGCATCTGTGACATCTGTGATCGGCGTCGAACCATCGCCAAATGAACGCATTGGGGAGTTGATGTCCCCTGGCATAAGCAAGGCATCTGAAGTTGGATTCGAAGTGGTTGGATGGTTGACGTCAGCGTAACGACGTGGGGCATCGACAGCGAGTATGGGAGCCGAAGACGGACCTGTAGAGGGTCTATAGCGACCTTGCCGTAGGGCAATGTCGTAAAGTCTCGGGTCCGGAGCAGGAATGGCCCGTGAGCTCCGAGCTTGGCGCTGGCGCTCCGCGATTGCCTCTAACCGAGACTTCGCGCGTAATTGGGACATCAAAGTATGCGCTGTGTCGTCAAGAGTAGTGGTCCGTCGGCTGCGGCGTACAGGTCCTGTCTGAGACTCGGGGTCAGAGTAAATTGTGTGAGGTCTTTCAGCTCTCGCAAAATCTTTGTTGGTTATAATCCTCTCCGCGGCTGGCATGAGGAATGCACGACCTCGAACTTGATAAGGGGCTCGAATCGCTGACATGTTGGCGGGCCTAAGCGAGACCAACAAACACAAAGGGGTTGCGCGAGCACATACCACTAACATACAAAGGTCGGGGAGGCCAACTAGCTTCTGACGTCGGTACCGACCGGGAAGTTCGCAAAGATGATCGATGGTCTGGAGGAAGTTCAGCCGATTGAGTGGATTCACTAGAAGCCCCAGCAGGTGTATTCATTGCGAAGTACAATGGAATGAGAAGCTTAAGGTACGTATGCACCGGTACCATAAGTAGGTTCTATAGCCACCTATACCATAAAGACTCAATCGGTCGCAACGTAGCGCGACACATACATAAACAATGTGGGGACAATGCGGGGACCTGCAAGTAACATGTACACGTTGAAGAACGTACGTATACTCATATGTACATTAATGCATATAGGCCTACGAAGGCATCCGTACGGCATGCCCAAGTGGCGGACACGTGCGATAGATCTACCTTAGTTGATCGATTGATGCGGCCATGGATCTAGATCCAGACTTAAGGATTTACCCACTAGCTACGCGCCGCTACTGAAACTCTGCAACTACTGGTTATAGAGGCACGTTTTAGCTCAGCATGCAATGTTACAATTAGCCTCCGTTATATTATAAGGGCATGATCATAACCCGTGTATCCTCTGACCCACCCCATTCCAATACCCCACCACCAAAGAACGATGGATTCATATGAGAGACTATCTGGTAGCTTTCCTGGATCCCTCACCTTTCAAAAAGTGCGCCCAGCTCGATCAAGCGGAACCTTGGTGACGAGCGTCAAGTATTCCCCTGTGTCAAAGTCAGGTTCCGCCGAGGGCATGATAGCAGTGGCAGATATCAATGGATCGCTTACGGTAAGCTTGCTTACTGCTCATATAATCTTCCTCGTGGTAAAGCTTCGTCAATAGATTCACTCAAGACTGTCGCTGGAAATTATTCGCCAATACGATATTCCAACGAAGGCCGGTTCAGACGTGAATGAGATTCGAGCGCTTGCATGGAACCCAAGACGAACGAACGAACTATATGTTGGCTTCGCGAATGGAAACATCGTTGCATATGAGTTCGACATGGGCACAAAGGGTGGTGAAGAGAAGGTATGTGCCGCGCCTGGAACTCGTGAACCCCTCTTCTGATTACTTGTTAAAGGATAGGACGAGTCGAATGTGTTTTGCAGGCCCTATCAACGACATTGCTGTGAATCCTTCGGGCCTTGAACTTGCCGTGGCTTATGGGGAGGATGTCGCACTAATCCAAAGACCCGAATTTGGTAAGGGATAGTCAGCCCGCCTTTCCAGTTTACTCAGGTCGTGCCTCAGATCGATACAACAAACCATATCATCTCTCTCTAGCCCCAAATTCACAGCCTCGGAAGCTTCTGTATTGCGGCGAAACGTCTGTGGTTGTGGTGTCCCTCTGGAACAGACCCAATCATGTAGCTGAAAATGAATGCCCGGCCGCAGTGTAAGTCGTCCTACAGGTCTGCGGGTAAAGCTCGAGAATATCTACCAACTGATATTTGGCCGCAGTGCATACTTCACGCACGACGGCGCCATCCGGTGGCGTATCTTCACGTCTGCTGAAGACATTATGTAAGTCTTCTTAACGAGCAATAATCAACACTCTCATACTGTGGGGGGCGGAATATAGACTCACTGCCGCTATAACTCCTTCGAACAATATGATCACCATAGCGCACGCTCACTCTGGCGCAGAGTCCTATTCGCTACCTCAGTGTCAACTCCTTGTCAAGCGGAACCTGTACGCAAAAGAGAATGTCAACAAGGAGAAATTCGCTGTGGACATGGTGTTCATCGACGAAGATACGGTCGTCGTCGGTGGGCCATCAAGCACCCTTACGTTCACTGACGTCCGATCGGCAAATCCACCTACGTCTACAATAGAGCCGCCGCTTGGGAGGACGACGTATAGCTTTCGTAAGCTTGTGAGCCGCAGAGATCCTCTATTTTTCGATCTACTAGTACTGAATCTTTACATTATATACAGGACGTCCTCAGAGACTCTAGAGGGGGAGGGTTTTGGCTTACGGCTGCGGACAGCTCCAACCTATCTGAGGCATGCGATATCATGCAGTTTACAGACTTGCCATGGCCACGAGACCACGAGACCACCCGAAATTCCTCGTGGTTGATGCGCAACCGCTTTTTCATCCCCTCTGCCGTGTTCGTGGCGTGGTTCGCCCGCAATCAAGTACTCGTTCTGATCAAGGGCATCCTTTCGTATCTAATCGCGCGGGCATTTGAGAAGTGGTCGTCTGGTGTCAAAGGACAGGTGATCACCCCACCACCACCACCACCTGGTGGCTGGAAGACTTGGATTAACATGACCAACGTTTCCCTTTTTGGCTTGCTAGTGGTGGCGGTAGGCGTTCGTTTCAAAGCGGTTATAACCTATTATCTCGATCATGTCTTTCGTGATTTATGGGATAGTGGACGACACTGTCTGGCCTACGTTTTCAAATCCAACCAAGTTGCCAACTCCCCTGCGCAGGCCCCCGAGGTTGCTGGCACTCCCACCCCCCCATCGGCACACGTAGGTTAGCCTTCGGGACTTATTTACTCATAAGACCGGTTATTTACTTCGTTAGCCTTCGGTACTCCATTATAGTAAACTTGTAATTTACTTCCTTGATCCCATGCGACCTACAATATCTGCATATTGCTTATGAAAGAATACTAGTCCATGTGGTGGACCCACAAGAGATTTTCCCAGCTCCGATATTTACTTCTTCAGAGGCTGATCAATTACGGTAACGTGTTGAGAAGCGACGTCGAAGAAGTGAATATAACTTTGAAATATCCCGAATCCCGTACCCTGCGCATGACATATAGACTTGAAAATAGGGGCGGTGCCTTTTTTATCTAATCCAAATCTCATCATCATCATCATCATCATCATCAGCATACAACGCCGTCCTACACAATTGCTCCGCAAGGCAAATGTCGCGGGCAAAGTCGAAACCGATTGAAGCTCGCCTGCATCCAACGAATGCAACAAAGCCATTCAAAGTAGACTTCGATGTGGGAACATATGGTATTCATCCGCCTTTTCTATCGACTTACTGACACGCTTGGGCTTGCTTGCTTAGTTACTGACTGAGGATTTCAATAACATCGTGCTCGAGGATGTCATCAAGCGGGTAGATGGGAAATCAATGGGGAGTCAAGTACCAACCCCAGCTATGTCACTCGGTCCTCAATCGTACACCGCCGCTTCCTTCCCTGGAGCTTATCCAAACACACCTGCGTGAGTTCACAATCAGCGCATTTGATTGCGGATACCTTGGATTTACTATCTAATAGCAGGCCACACGGTGGAGCTACCGATCGCTCAAGTATAATCGTTAGGGTGCTCAGGAAAGTCTGCGACGATGAGGACACTGCGCGCCTTTGCGCTCAGTTGCTTTCGAAGGCTAGAGACGGTCGAGACATCAAATCCAAGGCTCCTAGCCTCCTCAAGGAGTATATTGTCCCACAAATGAACGGCGAAAAGTTGGCGGAAATAGTACGGGAGCTCGAGGCTCTCTTCGATGATGAAATGATGCCTCCGGTGACTACGTATGTCAATCAGCTCTACTCTAATAACATGAATTGACACGGCTGTATAGTTTGCGTTCCAAATCAGACGTTTACCATCCCTATAACCATAACTATAGCGGATTGGAGAGTATTTCGACCTACACACCAACTCCCCTTCGGTCGAACGAGCGAGTTGGTACCCCGCTGAATACCTCATCAAAGGCGCAGACACCCATTTTCATCAAACCTGAACACACCACCTCGATCCACCTAGCTACTACTTCGAGCCCAATTAACGGACAACCTCATTTTCAGGATCCGCAACAAGGGCCCGTCGAACCTACATTCACGGCTGGAGTCGCGCCCCCGCTGACTTCTCTATCTCCCAGTCCCGCTCACCAATCCAACACGCATGCCTCACAAGCTTCGGGATCTAGCACCCAAGCGGGCACTGTGGAAACGCCGCCGCCGCCGCCTCAATTCACCGTCCTGTCATTACCGCCATCCTCTCCACAGACTGGATATGTGGTCAGCCCTCCACTATCACCCCGAATGTCTGCTCCGCCTGCGGGGACTGCATCTTGGCCGAACGAACAACGGTCTGTCTACTCCATTCCTGTCCTTTTCACGGGAAGAAGTAACTCTTTGGATAATATCTAGAGTAACCGAGTTAGCGGCTGGTGTCAATGCAACAGCGCCAGTCGGCCCAGTCGCGCATGTTCAGGGTCCCTCGACTACCTTTCTCGTCGATCCACAAGGCAAAGTACTACGCCGCGACGCTGGGGGAAGCCTACAATCTGTGGCCGAGCTTGTCTATCACAATAAGGATAAGGGCATACTAGAGAAGGGTGCCGGTAACTATAAAAGTCGGGTTATCGAGTGCCGTCGCACGGGTCCCGCAACATTCAATTCGCCCATCGTTCCCGCTAATTGGCCAAAACTCACTGGGGACCTCTTCATGGTTCATGTCGATAAAAGAACGGAGGCAATGTGGCTTCACCATGGCGATGGAAAGTGGACCAATATCACACACTACTGGAACTCTGTGTCTCTGGATGCTCATCACTCCGTGCAGCATCCTAGCAATCCAGCCTACCGATTGACTCGTACGAAGGACTTTCCGAACTGGATTCTCCTCCAGAGTCAAGTTGACAAAGAGAAGAAGAGGCAGAAAGCATCGACCAGCGGTAGTCATGTATCATTTGGATCCATAACTACATACCCCCCAGCGGCGTAGATTAGATCTCTAGATTGTTAACTCATACATAATCAGGCGCTTGAAACGTATAAATACCTCGATGCATTTCGTAGCAATTGGACCATAATTTCTGTGACTATATTTTCCCCAGCTTCAACAAACCCCATCATGCGAACACGCCCCTCGGCAAATTGGAACCCCAGTGTTGGGAACGTCTCGCAACCACGGCGTACACGATCCTCGGTCAGTCGAAGCCTGGGTGTTCGATATATTATTCCTCGACCATCTACCCAAGCCGTTGCACTGGTCGGCGACGGGAACGCCGCTGCTCGTCCGTCTCGCCCGCTCGGGCCTATCAGACATAACAAGAGGCTCAACTCAGCCAGAAAGGACAGGGTACGTCTTCCGTTCTACCCCATGCATCTTCTGCAAGCGCTGATCATATGCATGCCTCTATTAGACCACCGTCCTCGGGTTGTTGTTTGACAATTGCAACATGCGGTACCAGACACGACAGTTCGATGTCAAACCAGGGCGTAACGCCCAGTCGATCCCCGAAATGGACGTCTTTCCTGTTTTTCTAGCTCCTAGCAGAGTACCGATACACGAAGCCACAGTCTCCCTCTCAAGCTCTCATCGACATCGATTCAGGATCTACGGCTACACTGATAGTGGAACTCGAGTAAACGAGGCATTGAGGCTCGTGTCGCCACACATCCTATGGCGAGGAGAAATCGCTGTGTTTCAGCTAGGCCAGGTAGTACCATACCTTGGCCGGCCTTCCGTCAACGCACGTGTGGCGCATAAGGCCGTCCGGTTGTGAGTTTTTATATATTCATCAGCTGAATCGACTGCACGCTGACATTGATTTCTAGGTTCATGGCTGCCGTCATCACGGCCATAGACTCTCACTCGACCACGCCCAAACAAATTCTGGTGAGTGGCGCTTGCTGAAGTATCGTTTTGCAGCTTATGTCTATATCAGGAGTGATGCCATTGGCCTCTTGTATTACAGACCGCAGTATCTGGTATACTGAAGTCCCCCCAGCTGACTACCTACCAATGTCCTGTGTATACTATTCGCGGATTGTAACCATAACAGTATTAACTCAACAATTGCAATTGCATAACCTACTTAGCTGCAGCTTATAGATTAAACTGATCGTGAACGGCATGCCCAGGCATACGTATACCGGAGGCTATGGGACTATAACTACAGTACTTGTCTGATCACGGAACTTCCAGCTGATGGCTACAACAAGGGTGTGCGCATGGCGCAGATTGAGACATACCCTGAGGGATTCTATATATCACTATCACTACGTAACAATGACGCTCCAAGATCCGCCGTTAACTTGGTCTATATATGCTCAAAATAGGTCGTGATGCCGTCGCAAAGATTAAGGAACAAGTATATGGCATGGTCGGAAATTTGTGGCACCGGTATACTGGAATGGCTAACGGATAAGTGCCAAATCAAAGGTCAAATTGCAAGGCGTAGGTGCGGCGTTGAAACCACTCGATCGGCGCTGACCGCTACAGGCGTAGGAAACATGACTTAGGACACCTTGCATGTGAACGAGGATGCAGCATTGGCTCATATGCATATGGGACTTCAGGATACCTATGGGGTCCCTCGACGCCGTGCCAGCAATATTAATGAGATTGAGTGTCTTGTGTAGGCGGAGGCGTCAAGGGCTGTCACCAACGCCCTGAATTCGCACTTACGGAAACAGGGTCTGATCTGGTCCGATTTATCTATGTGATCGACGGACGATATCGTATGTGATCAACGATCGATTACGAAAGAGATACAAACAAATTAAATAGGTTCGGATGTCCTCAATGTACTTACCGAGAAAAACATTCAGAGCGCCCGCTGGATTAGTTCGTATCGTGCTTGGATTTATTCCTCTGATTGTACTTAAATTGAGGTTTAAGGCGTTGTCCAGCTCCAAGCGCTTTCTGTGCTAAACCACATCACACAGGTGAACATGCGGCGTACCTCACGGTTTGCACGCCAAAGTTGACGTACTTTCGTTGTCCGCTTTGGCTGCTCTTACTCCTCCCGCCCATGCGCATGTCAAACCGCTTTGACCTCCCGCCGATCGACGATTCAGTGGAGCATCGAGCAATTTTAATTCCTGAAATGTCAACGTTAACATTCCAATTGGAGACCGTTTCCGATCAACACATTATCGGCGGAAATACAGTGCAGCTGCTGGCAGATTTCCTCAAGGTTTGTGCGCCTGCTCTTCGAACACGGAATGACATCCATCGTTTGATTTGCGAAAATCGGACATGCCTCTGACAATGCATCACCCACCCTCATGTATTTATGGTCTTCTGCCAATATATATATATAATAGACACGCATGTGCTTCACTATAAAGTCGCTCTTCCCCGTGCACTCTGATTGCTTCTATATCTCAAATTCGGCGTCATACAAATGCATGAAATAATCAGACACGCGCTGGCACTCGCTATAGGCGTTGTGATCTTATCCATTCCCATACACGCAGTGTCTGTGTTCGTCTGGTTCCTAGTTAACGATGTGAGTACCATGCTCCAGTTGTTTTCACTTGAGTGTACTCATGATGATATCCATTGCTACTTAATCAGGCCATACCCGATGTACTTGTATGCAAAGCTGATGCTGGACACGTTGGCTGGCGTGTAGAGCGAGCCAAGCGCTGCACGTTTACCCCTTGGGACCTCCTCCCTTGGCGCTTCTACGGGCCTCTCATGCGAGATCTCTACATCGCATATTACTTCAGTGTTGGCTATAGCGAGGACCTTCCCTGCTTCCCCGGAACATCGCGCATTTACATTCACTCCGCACCATTCCCGACATACGCCTTCTCCGGGGTTCACAACATCAAACGCGTGACCGTTAGGGTTCCAGGGATGGGGGGTCCAGTCAGACCGTTCCACTATACTGTCTTTACCGACCGTCAAGCTTCTCAGGACGGGTCCCAGGTACCCGACGATATTCTCAGGAATCACAATTTCGGTAGTGTCTATGAACGGTTCTACGGAAACGTCGTGGCCGTCAAGAACGAGTGTTTGTCGCTCTCCGATGGCATTCTAAGGCCGTATGAAGAAGCAGTACGCGTCATCAACGCAACTATGGAAGATACAGGTATCATCAATGATGTGCTCGAAGTGTACGTTATCGCGATAATTAGCGATACCTCTCTGCTAATCAACGCCCCACACTAGGCTTATAGAGGACCATACCATCGGATTACTGGCAATACCTGCAGACGCCATCTGGGTGGAGGTCAATCCTGTTAGAAGTACACCGGTCTTCCCTTTTGAAGGACTCCCGCCGTCTCCACCATCACAACCTGACCCTCCCCATTTTCCGGACATGCCGCATGGGGGTCAAGATGATAAGCAAGCTTCGAGGAGATTTGGGGGGGCCTCTGATACAGGGCATATTCGTGATCGATCCCGTACCTGGACGCGTCGCGCATCTTCCCTTGGCGTACCTGAACAACTATCCCATACGAGCCAGCGTGTAAGAGGCATTCACGATCCGTCTACCTGGGCGCGCCAGCGAGCGTCCTCGCTCGGAACAGTTGAAGAATCATCTCGTACAGGACTGCGCGCGGGCCGCTTCCCCGATCGCTTCCCCGATCCAAGTCGAGTCCTTGAAGAGTCTTCTCGTGGAGGGCGGCAGTGGGGACGATTCTTTTGGCGCGCAAGACAGGCATCTTCGCGAGGAGGACTTGCATCTTCGGGCCAATCCAGAGGACGGCGAGCCCCTGGGCAGACGCCTCACAGCTCTGGGGGGAGAACTGTACGGATCCAGGCCCCAGTCGATTTAACTCAAGCTCAAGCTGGAGGGGCACAGTCTGCCCAAATGCGCTCCGAGTCTATACACACAGGGAGCCCACGGGGCGTATCCCTGGTCGACCTCGACGTAGGCGGGACGTATGATAATCTGGACGGCGACGCAGAGCGTTCCACCCGTTCCTTGTGGACGATGTCTCCAGCGCCATCTCCGCCGCCTACCGACGAGAGCGACGAATCCGAGGCAGTGGATCAGTACTTGAGTACCTGAATGTATACGTGTGCGCAATATTTATAAATCAGCATCATGTCCGCCGATATCCATCTTCCTGCCACAAGGGCTTCTATATGCAAACCTCCCATATTCCACTTGTACATATTTATCTTCGAACGAATATATATTGTATTCGGCTGTAAGTTTGTATGTATGGCAACTGGCCAGGCGCCCCGGGTCCGCAGAGGGTACTCGCAGGGGAGCGCTGGCTTAGGGTGTCACGCCCGGGTACCACGCCAGTTGTGCGCAGGTATCAACATCCGGATTAGTGATTCCCGCCCCAAACGCCACCCCGATTTCGGACTACAATGAAACACCATTTGGGGGCCCCTAAGTGCTCGAACCACAAAACCAACATGGTTTAGATTCCTAGGATAGCACAAGAAAGCGCGCAAATCCTCGATTAATTGAGTTTTCACCGAAATTAGCGTAAGCGCACTTGCAAAGAGTTACACATTTCGAAACCTTGACAGCGCATTGCTTTTAGGATGATTGACAGAGTACTTGTAATCAATGAGAACGAGGGAGAGCGAGGATCATGATACAAGATCCATATTAGGAGAAATAGGGGAACCAATAGGAGTTGTAACCCATGTGATACACTGCGGCACGGTGCATGCTGGTTGGCGCGTGCTCATTGGCGCATGCGCCATGCTGTATGCACACAGTGCTTAGGAGAGAGCAGTCAACACCAAATTCCGATAGTCATGGCCGAGAATCGAAGAGTTCGACAACCACTAGTAACTTGCAGATGCCGCAGCCATTGTTTAGAATGGGATACGATTAATCAAACCTTTGAAGGGGATGGCAGAACGGTGACACGATGGACTCGGGACAACCATAGCAAGGACGACAAGCGATCAAGACATATTACCCCTTCTGCATCGTCATCCGCTGCCAATCGTCAGGATACACTAATCTCAGTCCCTAGGCACAGCGATGATTTCTTCCTCATCAATGACGAGCTCAATCTGATACAGAAATTTCCACTTTCGTCCCACATGCGCCCACTCGTTTTTGTTCACGATCCTTCGACCGCGGGCCCGTATACGCAAGAAATGGAATGGCACGCTGTCAACAATGGTATCCACGCGTTAGTAACTGATGCTCGCGCCAATTGCGAGTTCCTCGCTTGCGAAGTACGGATTGCACATCTAATTGCCAGGTTCTCCGCCCTCACCGTCAACACCTCGAAAAATATTGTTCTTTCAAGGCTACACAGTTTATGGTATACCTTGAATCGCGAAAGAGAGATTCATTGGTCTAATCAGCGGGCGGCAACACTCGGACGTGCAGGCCAGCGAGCGGTGATAACAGGCATGTAATAAAATTATCTCCGATGTTCCGGTTCCGCTAACGTGAAGGGGGTTAGATGCGTACTTTGACATGCCAATACTCCGAGAACCAGCTCTTCGGCAGATCGCTTTCGTCACTTCAGCCATACTAGAGAATTTCTACTTTGTCCCAAGGCGCGCGCTTCAAGTGCAGCTCTCAGGAGTCAGGGACCTTTTGAAAAGCTCGACCAGGAAACTGGACGTAGACGCATGCCAGAGCATCTTGAAGGACCCCCGCACTGCGACCGCCCGCCTGAACATCGATCCTGTGCTACACACGTTTGTCTGCTGTCCATCCTGCCGCCATATCCATGCATACGTACCAGGGGAGTATCAACCATCCAGATGTACGAATGTACGCCTCGATAACACCGCCTGCGACACACCACTTTGGCGAGATACCATCATCCATGGCCGAACGACATTACGCCCCATCAGCATCTATCAACACCAAGACTTTATGCATTGGTTGGGAAGGCTTCTATCGCGAAAAGGCGTCGAGGATTTATTCGATTCATACCCTGCGGGCCTCCACTCGTCGCCGCATGAGGTTTCAGATATTTGGCTAGGAGAGGTGTTCCTCAATTTGAGGGACCACGAGGGCAATCAGTTTTTTTCCACCACCTCTGGCGGTGGCCGCCTTGTTTTCGGATTATCGCTGGATAGCTTCGAGCCAGGATCGTCACGACCTGGTCAAACACCTCATTCGTCTACAGGAATATGGCTTGTCTGCTACAATTTCCCGCCACATTTGAGATACCTTCCTGAGAACATTTACTTGGCTGGAGTCATTCCAGGCCCTACCAAACCAGAACTCACGGAGATCAATCCATACATTCAATTGATTGTAAACGACTTCCTGCTGTTTTGGAAACCCGGTGTTTTTTTTTCGCGAACATACTCATCACCCCAAGGGCGGTCCTACCTCGCAGCACTCATCCCTCTGATCTGTGATATGCTTGGGGCAAGGCAAGCGGCAGGGAAGCCCGCTCCAACAGCGCACAACACCTGCACCATCTGCGATATTGATATCGATGACATCCGTAACTTCGATCCATCTTCCTGGCCGCTGAAGCACTCTCAGCATCTCCTTTGTGTCGCCCAAGCTTGGAGGGACGCATCCACCGAGTTGCATAGGACCCAAATATTTGAAGCATTCGGGCAACGATGGTCCCCGTTGTTCCATCTACCATATTGGGACCCGATCAAGTTCATCGTTATTGATAGCATGCATGCTCTCGATATCAACATCTTGAAGGGACACCTACGACACATGTTCCAGATAGACCCCAGTCGTCCTGGTGGAGATGCTACGCCTTCTGTCCCTCCAACACACGACAGAATGCACATCCCGAAGATAGCACGGGGTCAATTGGTAGTTTGCAAGCGTCTCATCCAGCAGAACGCCCCAGACCTACTCTACAAACTCCTGGAGATACACCGAGCAGTTTTATACGTCGTATCCGTAGAAAACCACGTCCTTGGTCCAAATGCTTCGGAGGTGATAGGCACACGGTGGATACTCGCACAAAACCTCACTCAATGGGTGAGCGGCGGATACTGAATATGTAACTGATCAGTGTCTAACGACGCCATTTTCCCAGAGACAGAACACGTCGGCGCCTGATGTACAACGCTTCCTTCGCGCCCAGTCACAAAGCGACCCACCTGTTGCAAGTAGTTCCAACCAAACGAGTGATCTCGATCGCGATACTTCTGGCTATAGACGGAGGCCTGGCATGATGTCCCTGTGGGCAGATGATTCCGATGAAGAGGATAATGAGGGGGAAGTTGAGGTCCCCAAGGCGCAGATAGGACGCGACGAGCAGGTAGAAGTGGGGACAGATAACGGTGAAGCTGAAAATGGAAATTCCACAGCGACTCCTCCCGCTAAGGACATACTGCGAACTATTCGTGCGATTTCGGAGTGTCTACAGGGAGACCCTGAAGACAATGACATCAAGAAGGTCAGCGAGAAGATTGCTACAAACAATTCTGTTGCAACTCTGAGGACACTGTGCGGGCTGGCAGGCATAGATCCGGACACTGTAGCCAAGGAAGGAAGGAGCCTCCGACTGCCTTTGGTCAATGCCCTTATACAGAAGGTACGTGAACCCTGTAATAGCCGACTATTATCAACCAATGCATTATCAAGACGCGGTCCGAGCCCCAGACACTAGCTGCCCTCATGGAATATCTTCCCGAGAAAATCATCAAGCGATCACCTGTCTTAGGACGTGATACGTTGGATGCCATCTGGAGCGATATGAACCGCACTCTTCTCCCAAGTTGGACTACCGTCGTTCCGAAGGATTGGACAACAGTCTCTGATTTATCCGCAGATCAGACGCGTACATTATGTACCGTCCACTTGCCCATTACCCTTATTCGACTCTGGCATGCACGTGAAGGCCGCATGCAACAGATCCTCGTCAACTTCATCGACCTCATTAGTGCTGTACTTCTAGCAAATACACGAACGACTACACCCCAGTCGATCGCCGGTTACAACCATTACATTTTCAAGTATATGTCGGAATCACGCTCCATATACCCGGATGTCACTGTGAAGCCGGTCGACCACGCTGCTCTGCATCTAGGTACGATGCTTAAAGACTTTGGTCCAGTTCATTCCCATAGCTCGCCTTACTACGAGCGCTACATCAACTTCTTGCACCGCATTAACACGAATCGGAAGTCCGGTAAGTGCAGCTCACGTTGGTCCTTCATGAATGTGTATGGGGAGATTCATTACCATCTAGGTCAAATGGAGACGAGCATGATGTCTGTGTCCGCCAAGAGTGCGAATCTCTCTGCTCTGTTAACGGATTACGATATTCTACGCGACCAAGTGCCTGACATTGTCGCCACTCTTGCTCAATCCCACTCACACGATACTCGGGGGTTCTATCGTCATCATGAATTCCAGCCACCTGCGTTTAAACTTGGGCCCAAGTCCAAGCGGATTCTATTGGACAATACCACTCATCAAAAACTCATCTGTCTCCTACCTCGATGTCGACCACCAGCCACCGTGTCGAAGTATGTTTTATCGTATGACGAAGTATTGTGGCGAGGCGTTCCGTTCAGTTGCGCTGGTTCGCCAAAGTTCCGTAATAGCTCCATTATGTTCAAGCCCCCAGCACGTCCAGGCGTGGCATCGGATGTGTCCATTCCTGGTGTGATCGAACATATCTTCCAATGTGAAGCATGCACAGATGTCTTCCTCCTGGTGAAGGGCTACTCGCATGTTGGGCAGGCTGATCCATATGGAAAATACGGATTCTCTGCCGGTTTTCTGTGCCATTCAACCACCACGACTGCCAATTTACACGTCATCGCGTTGACAAGTGTTGTCTGCCACTGTGCAATGACATCCATGGAGACGATGGGTCGCGACCGCTTCATCCATTTCCTCCCACTTGACCGAGTAAGTGACACTTTCTTGCTTCACTGCAAAGGGAATCTAACTGACATATTTCTATGGATAGCTCCGACAGTCGTTTGAAATGGACGAAGTACAAGTTTAGATTAATATTGCCTTGGTATATATTTGGTGTAGGAGCGCAAAAAGCGAAGCGGGTTATATATATATATATATATGAAGGCTTGACTTGATACTGAGCGTATGACAAGAATATGTAAATGCAGCTGAGCTGAGGATCCGAAGAAACATTGATTTAACCATGAAAATTCGTTACAGCGAGGCATACCTTAAGTTAACGTTCGCAAGCCTTTTGCTGTGGTGTAGCATTCATGCTTTGTCCAGAGCCAAGTCCAACCGTGATATCAATCGCGTGTATTGCACTTGATAGTGTTGAAACTCTGTTGCGGATGCCGAATCTCGAGTCACATGACTTGTAGATAAGATAATCGAAGCTGGTCTCGACTACGACTACGAAATCACTCGACGATCACTGGCCGTCACCATTAGATAATTGCTCTATGTAGTGTCCAATGACAGATAAATTGATGAAGACAGGACCAAGTGCTTGACTTTGGACAGCAAACACTGCGTGAACTCGCGCGCGGGTAAAAGTATTCAAGAGTATTCATCATGCAATAAATATATATATGATAGTGCAGGCGATCAAGCTCAAGTCAGTACATGAAAGAGTACAAGGAAATTTAGGCAACAGAGGCGCGCTGACGCGCCATGGCGGAAAATTGCACAACGTTAATTACAGTGGATGCTACGGGTACGAATCGCGGGTGCGGTATGGATCCACCGGTACGTTCCTTCGTTTTTGCTATCAATATCCTCTCTTCACATCTCCCACATCGCGCTTCATCATAATTATAGTTACGCCATTTTGTTGAAGCTTCAGTACGAACTATAGCTAGCCCTGCAGGTCATTAATGAGGGTAACGACTAACTGTAGCAGGCTAATCATTACCGTGCTGCCACTGCCTGACAATCGCGAGGGCCCACTCTAACACCCGCTCCCTTCTAAAATATTCCCTCCACTGCGGAACATGGGTTCTCTGGCGGTTGGCGAGCTCACCTCGTACGCGTCGGGAGCCCGGCGGCGAGAACGTAGCGGCTGGGTTTCTTAAGGCCATGGTGGTAGGGAAGAAAGAAGGAAAAACGTATCGCGGAGCCGCCGGCTTGACTCATGCGAAAGCGACGCGGCGGTTGCCGAATCTCGAGTCACATGAATCGAAGATAAGATAAGTCATCGTTATCTTATCTCTTATACAAATTAATCAATCGACGTTGAGCGGTTGAAGTGTAGATAATATTGTAGATAAAATTTTGAATGCATCCTCTGGTGTATCGGCATGAAACATGGGGAGTAAATGTTAGATTAAATCTAGAATATCATCCAAGTATCACCCAGCCTCATGGCCTGATTAGATTCTAACTTACATCGCCGAATATAATCCAAATGTCTTACTGGATAACTTCAATATATCCATGGCGGAGACACGAAGAAGTTATTTTGAATTTAATCCTACATATCCCTGATGGGATTATTGTAACTTTATTGACCATATCTCATGCTCGGATATTTTGAAGTTTGTTTGGTTTATAATTGTTATATTTCCACGCTTTTATCGCTAATGACATGGTGATAACATTCACATTTCATCCTTCGTAACCTCCCCATATAACGGTCGATTATTTAGGTCCCCGCCCGCAGTGCGAGGGAATTGAGCGAATTTTGCCGAAGTTGACGATATCATGGCTTGATGAGCCATTTTCGCTCTGTTATCGGAAGGATGTCATCCACGAGGTCAGCAATTTCCGGATCGGCATCTATGATATTTCTTCAGTACTTGCAGAGCCGCTCAGCCTCGCAGCTCACCAGGAATTTGCCCCCGTTAGTGATTGGCGAGGACAATGACTATTGCCCGATACTGGACATGCACGATAGTTACCGGAGGATGTCGCGGCAATACATCGTGAGTGACCCGATGACTTGAGTTGATGATCCGATGTTACATTTCTGACAACTCGTTCGTTCGTTCGCATTAAGTCGCGTCGAGGAACTGCTATGAAATAAATCTCTCCATGCGAAGGTTCATTTTTCTACTTCCCGAATCACCAACGCACCTACTCGCTAGCAACGACGACGTCCTTTTCGCGGGCCGCTCCAACTCGCCCTCAGCATTCGGCAGGGAAACAAGAATAGAGAGTCCATCGAGGGAAGGTCGGTGGGCACAAGCTCTTTGATGTGTCCCGTAGAATCTTCATGCCGTCGCATATCCCATCATCTGAGTCCTTTGCAGTGACGACTCGCAAGTTTGAAGTCACGACAACCTGAAAGTGCCAGATTCGGACTAGGCGCCTAAAATCTAGGCTTATCTTTCCTTTTTACAAGCCATGGTGCTCACTGCACAGGGTATTCCTCGTGGATGCATCTGCCTTCAATAAGATAAGTCTACAATGGATCATCACCCGCACACAAGCCCGTCTGAAAGGCTGGCTCGCTGTGCAGTAGTTTCTCTAGGGCCTAATTTTCTAGCGATAACTGAACAGTGGTATGTGGGCCATGCCACCCTCATTAGTCCAACAGCGCTGCCGACTCACTATCCAACAATTGATAGACCGCTCGAGCATAGTCTCTATATCGCCGCGCGGCGGTGGCGTCCATATTGTTTTGCTCCTGGATCTGGTCAACTTTTGGTCTGCTCAGCCAGCGCAGCTAATTCTCGAAGCGAGATCCTCAAAGATCAGCGTCACATATGTTTTAATTATTGGGAGACCATGTGTCCATTTATTGAACCGTTCTAATTGTCATAATCATTATAGGAATTTAGTAAGGATACAGGGAGGCCGAGTCGCCGACATTCTCGCCGACCATTGAGCTGGCATAGAATAGACAGGGACACAGGAACTCCTGCTACTCTGGATAGCTTACAGATCATGGAGAAGCCATTTACAGCAGCTCCAAGCTTTTGGACATTTCAGGATGTTCGTTTGATGGTCAGTGCTACCCTCGCCGGTCGCGTTGGTGAGTGATTGATTCCGAGTTCGGTCTAGGACTGAAGTGGCAAAAGGTCCACGTTGTGTCAAGAAGGAACAAAAAGACCTCTCTTGTCAGACCGTCGCGGCGAGTCGTCCCTCTACATGTGTCTCGTCAGTAATTAGTCTCTATAGGTATCACAAACGAGGGGATAGCCGGGTACATCAGTACATCAACCCAACTTAGATCAACTTCTAGTCTCACTGAACATGTGGAATCTAGCGGGTAGTTTCCTCGGCACATCAGCCTTCCGGGAGCGAAATGAAGAAAGTACAGCACAAGCCCTTGCCTCCTTGGGTATGCAGTTCCATCAGGCTCCGGAATGCTGCCTCCCCGAGGCATCCGGATTCAAACCACCCACTCGCAATCGTCTATAAACGACATAAGGTCGCGAAGCCCGGACGCTAGCGGTAACCATCCGCCAAGCGTCGAGCATTGAGCGTCCTGCGTAAATCGTCGGATCTCCCGGTGCAATTCGCAGCATCAAACACCAGATGGTTCACCTAAACATTTCCCGTCGTATATTCCGTTTACCCCAACGTACGACTGATGCAAACCAAGGCACACACCCACGTTGCTTTGAGCCTGCTACACGCCTGCTATAGGCTGTACTGATAACGCGGTGTCAAGTACACCGAGATTCGCCAGCCAGTCAAATAATAGAAACTCGGGAAAGGACGAATAGTGGTGATTGCGACGCACGATAATATATTTCCTCGGATATCGCAGGCCCAAAGGTAGCTTCGATATCCTACGCAGAGTATAGAATCACTTCCTGCAGGTAGTATATACTACGTACTTAAGCTTCTCGGAAGGGGAGACGAAGAGGCGGTGGCGGCGGGGAGGATGAGCTTCTCTGAAAGAGAGGAGTACATCTCGTGGGCGCCACGCAGCCTCCAAGCTCCCGGGAGATGCTCCTCCGTGACTATGGTTCAAGGGAAGCTCTGAGGAAGCTTCTGAGTTCGGGTTAAGCGACGATACTTACGTCTACCCCTCTTCTCTCCTTTCCTATGACCCCTATCTATCTGCCAGCCTTCCTGAAAGCAGAACGCTGGAGGATCTTTCAGCTGGGTAGAAGATTCCTAGCGGTTGCATGCCTATCCTCCTCAGAATTGTATTACCGAGGCCGTTCGGGAGCAGGTTCAAATGGGTAACCTACGAATATTGGAGTCTATCAGACTCATCAATGAATGTTGATCCAGCATACTTAAGCCCAAGGAGAAGAAGACCCCACTGTTCGAGAGCATAATCCTATTGTAGAGCGCGATGCGTATGTGCATGTGATTCACAAGAAGTAGAACAAACTGGATGCAGTACAGCCTAAGAAGTCGGAGAGAATCGAACGGTAACTGAACAAAAATATCTACGCCGGAGGATGTCGTCGGAAGAATGAACACAGCAAGGCCCAACGGCGTTGGTGGGACATGTACTATTGGGGTTGAAGCGTTTCTGTATAGAGTTGCTGAGCGGGATCAATCTGCATGGACCTTTCCTGCTTGGGTCCATTGGTTAACTCCTTGTCCGATCACGACAATCACGGCGGGATCACCCAACGCAGAGCCGACAGTAAGAGCGCTAGAATCCAATCAATAAGATTAATCCGAATGGTATTCAATACAATTGCAACTGGGAACTATAGTAACGGCGCAATGGGCAATGGTATAAGAGAGAGAGAAATACACGAAATCCAGGTTCCAGAAGGTAAAAGGATAATAAAAGGAGTGTGGCGTTAGGTTATAGGGAAAGAGCAAGATGGAGGTGTTCCAAAGGTCGGTTGAGGTCGAGCGGAGACGGAGGTGAGGGAAGTGGGTGGAACTTGCACGCAACGTTTCGAAACCCCCAAACCTCCGCGAAGTGAGTAATAATCAATAAATGTACGTATGTACGGAAATGTGATACATCATCTATGAATTCCTTGTGAATGAGATGGATATCCTGCCAGGGTCGACGGACAAGTGGTGGTACGTTCGGACGCGAGCAGTTGTGGCGGAACATTGCACGACGTCGACCGCGACCGCAGGGATGCGAACAGCATTGGGGGTTGAGTAGGGGATGGGGTGCCTAGAGACCGCAAAGGGTCGATGAAGATGGTATGGTGATATGGAGGTATGATACAAATCCAAAAAATTTCAATATGCAAGATCCTCTTCAGAAATCCTCGACTCTGAATCCACAGCGCGAACGGCGGAGAGAAAGAAAGGGTGATAAGTGATAAAGCCAAGGACATGAACGAAAATGGGATGGATAGAAAGAGATGACACAAATGCAATGAGAGTGATGGACATCGAAGAAACCGGACTGAATGATAGACTCGAATCAAGAAGAAACAGGAACAAAATGGAAACCAAGAAACTGAGCAACCTGCTCGTCCTCCCTCCGCGACGCCTCTAATCGTTCTTCCAACGTAGATCACTTTCTGCTCAGAGCGCAACGGTCTTCTGTCCCGCCGCTCCGACACCGACTGTTCTCCCCAGCATCGGTGCACTAGGAACCCTCATCCGGCTCGTCACACTACTTCGATAGACCATCCCGGTTCCCGTCCGAGGTTTTGGCTTCCCAATCCCACTCTCTCCAGATGCAGGTGTCGACAAGGTCACCGACGACTTCGACATCGACGAGCTCAATCCAGCGTTGCCCGCGCCACCAGTTCCATTGTGACCACTGGCAACACTAACGCCACTCCCAAAGCTCCTACCTAGCGTATTAGGACGCTGACCTGAAACGCCGTCAGCAATAGGTTCAGCAGGGTGATAAATCAAGAAGCGCACTGTACGAGGTCAACACGGCGGGCGAGGAAGAAGGAACCGAGGGGACAGGAACAGGCGAACGATCGCCGCCTCCATTACCATTTCCGCCGCGCATGCTCGAATGACGAGGTAACTGCAAGGGCCTAGGAATTCTGTTCGCGCCAACGCTCGCGGTCATAGGGTTTGCAGAGACAGGAGTCGTCGTACTCTTGACACTAGCACTAGATGCTTGTCGACTGAGCGGTGGTAGGGGCGGAAGTCCTTTGTCCCGGTTCACGAAGCCCAGCCCTCCCTTCCCCTTCCCACTCAAGCTCGAGCTCATGCGCATCGCCCCTGCCTTGCTCCCATTACCAGCACTGCTCCCGCTCCCAGCCCGTGCCTTCGCGCCTAGACTCATACTCGTTGTGATCCGACTTGCACTCTCCCCGCTCCTGCGTGGATAGTCGAAGCTCTGGTACACCTCTGTCTCCCCGTTCAGATCCCCATCATCCCAATCCTGTCCATATTCACCCTCGTGCTCATCGTAGCTCCTGCCCTCCGTCGGATACCCGAATTCATCATACCCCGAATTCCCCTCCCCATACTCATGTTCGTCCCTCTCCAAAAGCATCCCATCATTCGGGCTCGAATACGACCTCGATAGCGGATGTCTCTTTCCGCCTTTCCCAGTACCCCCCATAGATCCCATTGAATGAACCCGGCCCATACCAATCGAGCTTACGGAACGCATAGAGCCCACAGAGCCCATAGATCTCATAGACGCAGCCGAGGGGCTCCTCGACATATTTAACGTCGAAAGCCGACGTGTAAGCGGCGACGGAGCATCCTCGTCTTCACTACAAAAGAAAGTAGGCGTCAGTATATCACGTAGGGTAGATAGCACGTAGCAGAGGGAATAAACAATAGAAGGTACAACATAGCGCCCAGAGGGAATGCAAGGGAAAGGATTAAACAATCCGAAACGGAAACAAGTCAAACGGAAAACACAAGGATCCCCTCCGTTGACACAAAAGCACAACTCCAACGCATGAGAACAATCATGAGAAAACAACAAACCGCAACCGCAGTCTCGTTGTCACAACTCCTCTTGTCAACAACGACAGGCGAAACAAGGCACTCCTTCAACGGTACAATCACAATCGCAAAAGCCTCACTCCCAGCGCACCACAAATCCATATAAAAAACCCACACGAGCGATATAAAAAGGAAGGCAAGCAAGAAACCATAAAACGTTCAACGCACCTATCACTCCATCCCAACCCCGTAGTCAGGCCAATTCCTCCTCTCAACAAACTCCCATCCCTGTGTCTGGTCCTTCTCTTGACTGTATCTCGCTCATCTTTCAATATCCCATTGACAGCACCTTTGCTTCCTTTCCCTTTTGATCCCGATGCGTTCGCGGGAGGGTTTGTGGTAGAAAGAGATGCAGTAGAGCTCCCCGCCTCACCGAAGCTCATCGCAAACGGACTCGCCCCAGCTGGTAGCAGTTTCGAGTTGGGTGACAGCATTCCATGCTTAACCATCAAATGCCTGTATAATATCACGTATATGAAAATCAGTAGACAGGTTAGTAAACCTAACATGATAACCCGAAAAGTAAGGCAACACGCACGGTAATGGTGTATGCAAGTCCAAACTCGAATCACTACCCGCCCCGTCTTCATCTTCTCCCCCATCGCTCAAACGTCCGCCAACACCGCCAATAAACCCAAATTCATCGGCATCAAGATCAACAACACCGCCACCACCAGCACTCCTCGAAATCCTGGAGGTCGAGGCTGAAAGTACAGATGCTGTGCTATTGGTGCTTCTTGAAACCGACCTCGAAAGAGACTTAGACATTGACGCGGCAGAGGCGATTGATGTAGACCGAGAGATACTGGCGCTATTAGCAGCCGACCCCCTCCTTGAACCGGGCGCACTCTTGCTACCACCAGGTACTCTCGGCCTCGACTTCGAGCGTGAGGGTCTTGGCGTAGTAGCCAATATCTCGCCGATCTCGGGACTTGAGGATCTGCCACTTTCCTCTTCCCTCCGACCTCGTTGTCTAGGCTTATCACCTCTTGAAGTTGTATGTGGTGTCTGTGGTGGATTAGGGGTGACGGGCGTACGGGGAAGACTCGGTACCGGGGGTACCGCAGTATCTAGGTCTTGTCCTGGAGTACCTTGCGCAGAATTCAACTTCATGCGATGGGACCCGCTCCTTGACCTCTTGGCTCTGAAAGATCTGTGCAGCGCCAATGCTTCCGCGTCTCCTCCATCTTCCTCCACAGGTTGCCCTCCATCCGCAAATCCTTCCCTGCTCTCCAATCCCAGCCTCGAATGATTCAACACAAACTCCAAATCACTATCTTCGCCGCCATCATCTCCATCCCCCAATAATATCCCCCCATATGCTCCCTCTACAAGTGATTCGTTTCCCACTGAATGTGTCCGAAGGATGCTGTCTAAATCATCTGCGTCATCGTCTTGAATGCTATCCGAGGCCAATAATAGCGAGGTGACGGATGAAGAAAGAAGAGAAGTCGACGATGAGAGCGAAAGGAGTGATTGTGAAGGATTTGAAGGGAGTATAGACGTTGAGGTATTGGACATGGTGGTGGATGTCGATGTGGCCGTGTTGGAGCGGTCTCGAGTACGGCTACGTTGTTTGGATGATTTTGATGATTTTGAGGCGGACGAAGGAGGTCGAGGTAGCGAAAAAGATGAGGGTGGTGGCGATGTTGGGTTTTTGAGATTGGAGAGCGAATTTGATATCAAAGGCTTCGGCTTGGAGAGGGGTGAGCGTGAGAATGCGGTTATGTCAGGTAGGACGTCGTGAGACTCGGGCGACGTGACTGTCAATGGCGACAACCAGAAAGAAAGGTGTCAGCAAGCGCAAAAAAGGGACAAACCTAGGTTTCTCACCAATGTCAACGCGTCTGCCCATGATAGCGCCCAACTCATCCACACCTGCCTCCTCCGAGATCGAAAATGCGATGGAGGGTGTGCGAGGCGGCGCTGTTGAAGAGGTGGATGATGAGTAGGAGGGTGTAGTTGACGATGCCGAGAACGAGCGGGTCGAGCGCGCGGAGGTGGAGCTATTAGAAGCTACGGAATCGCGTGGAGAGCGCGTAGAGGGCGACGTTGCGCTCGTTGAGGACAGCCGTCTGTTCGAGGAGGCGGTCGATATGGATAAAATGGATGCACGCGAAATGCGGGGAGATGAGTGCGAGTGGAAGAGGAGTGTGTCTGCATCAGAAAGGGGAGATTTTCCAGGGAGCGGCGGGAGGGGGCTGGATGGGGGCAGAGAGGGCGGCGGATTGGGTGAAGGGGTGGCGATGGGTGGGTGGGCGGGCGAGGCGAGAATGGAAGGGTTGGGGGAGGGCGGGATGAACGAGGGCGGGGCGGGGAAGGAGGAGAGGAGGAGCGGGACGGGAGTGTGCTGGTGTCGGGATTCTCTCATCGTGGACGGCGACGTCGGGACACGTCTCGTCGTCGTTGTGGTCGTCTCTGAGATGAGAGAAGGGAAGGAAGAAAGAATAAAGGGAGCGGAAAGGGCTCTAGGGTAAATTAGGAAATATAAAATTATACATAAAAATTCCTATGACGACCACCGATTTGGGCATAGATCTGCAGATCTAGGAGGGTTTTTGTCACAATCTGTTATTCACACGGTGATTCCTACTCCTGCGCGTCTGATAGGCCTATTACGCGAAGCCCTGCACGCCGAAACGACCTTAATTATATCCACTGTCTCCCACCACACCACCTATCCCCGACATCTACTGTCGGTCGAGCACGCTAAATGGATTCGCGGACTGGGTTCGTCCGGTCCAAACGCACCCTCGGTTTCATTTATTTTCTGGCAGCGTGGAACGACGTATGCATGATTGACCGTCTAACGTAAAGCACCACTCCCGACGCGGGAAGGGAGTTCTCAAACACCATTACTATCAATCATGGTCAGAATTTCGTGTTACTGGCCATTCACCTCGACCTCTATGGGCTGCTCTGGTATCAGCAGCCAGCCTCGCCACGAACGGCCGCTGCATCCTTCGAGATTGCGAGATTCTGTCCAGTGGCGCATCTACAACTTTGTTAGGCTAACGACGTCCTTTACGTTGGTGGGCTACGCGGTCTCCTGAGCCCTGTGCCTTCATTACTTTTGTGTATGTAATAATCTTCTCTTCGGTATACACCAGGGCGGCGTCGTTCTCAGCGCTTACGGCGGTAGAATTCTTGTGCTTTCACTAAACACGCCGACGCCTGCCTGGCATCTGCATCATACTTCATTGCGAAGCATCATATCATCATCGTAACATCTGGAACATCTAGAACATCTGCGCATCCATTAACTCGCTGCGTCGTGGTACGATCACTAGCCACTAATATTGAACCTCTCTAATCCCCTCCACGGGTCCACTTTCCATGAAATGTTCGTGTCGCCATCGATATCATCAGTCCTCGAGTTAATCAACCTTCGACTCTTCCTCAGCTTCCACGGTTTCACCTCGCCTCGCCTCATCCTTCCTTAGTTTACCTCCCACACTCTCCACATGCCCCCTTATCCCTATCTATCATGCAACCACGCAACCATGATTTACGGGACCAAGGCGCAACGGGGGACACCCCCCGAATAACCTCTTTTCCAATTGCCAAACGGAAGCATCGATCGAATCGAGTCCCTTTGTTGAAATAGCCAACACCCTGGCGAAATCGGCCGACGGGCATATCTATAATTCCAAAATACACGTTCCTTCTTCTTCATACACAGACACAGCCAACCGCCGTCTTTGCCTGCACCCGTGGCCGGAGCCGTATATGGTACACTGCATACCCTCTTCCCACCTAGAATGATATGAATGATATTTGTTTGATCAGCGCACTGATTCATTCCTTCATATAGACCGGACTCTGCGCATCAACACAATATTGATTCAGCGATGCAGTGATACACTGATGCTCTGATACCTAGACCTCCCCGCTTGACGCCTGTGCTACACATCAATCATTCTTTTTTTTTTTTTTTTTTTTTTTTTTTGGTTGAGCGTTTAGTAGCAGTTGTTCTCCGTCAATGCCAGAGTTTCCCTGCCCGCTGTTGCCCCCGGGAAAGCTTCCCCGGAGTGGTGAGTTGATGAAGTGTGAACCACGAGGAAATGCTTTTACGCACAGAGTGTGGGACTCGAAACCGGTCTTGATGCCTCCCCTATTCCCCTTCCCCTTGGTTCGGCCTCGGTTTAATACCCACTAAAACCCCGTTCAGTTTCGTCCAGTTCCTCGGAAGGTTCTTTTCTTCGTTGAGGGCGCCCTTCCATGTTTGGAGGACGACTTTGGTTTTGATCTTGTGCTTTCCTAGGTTTTCGCTGGTCATTTCGCGATCGAGGTCTAATCGGGCGTTGATAGTGGCTAGCCACCGGTTGTTTACTTCCTGGATGGTGAAGGGCGTGTTTTCGTTTTGTATTACCCTTTCGCACCTTAGTTTCCATATTAAATATGCGGATTCGGACACTATTATTCTCCATAGTCTTTTCCCCCCTGGGTCGCGTTTTGATTTGTCTTCGTTCCTTTTTGTGAGCGCGCATGCTACGATATTGCCGACCCACGGCTGTGTCCATTCTCTTCCTGTTTTCGTCCATAACTCTTTCACTAGTGCCCATATCTGCTCTTGCCCTGGCGTTTCACACCGTGAAAGTATATGTCCCATGTCTTCTATCGTTCCGTGGCAGTGTATACATTCACTTCTTTTTTGCAGCTCTTCTGGGTAGTTCGCCTTTAGCCAGTGGGTTCCGATGCAGTATGCGTCGTGGGCAACCATCCATAGGTAATATCGTATTTGTCTCGAGAAGTCTTTATTTTTTATGGCGCCCCAGACTCTCTCTTCCGTCGGGGTCTCTCCGAGGACTTCCTCAACTTGATTTTGTATCGCGTCTATCATCGCTAATGTTCTCCTTCTGCTTCCTTGTTTTGTAGCTTTTGTGCTGATGTCTCTTATTGCCTTGTAGGCCAGACTTTGAGTCATCTTGGTTAGTTTTGCCCCGGTCAGCTTCATTCCGCCTGGTATTTCTAAGCCGAGTCCGGGCATCTCGTCGTGCCCCTTCCTTGCACCTGCATCTGCGAGCCTGTCTGCGGCTTCGTTTCCTTCATGCCCGTTGTGTCCTTTGACCCAACGAAGTTTTGTCTTGTTTCTACTGGCTCGTATCCTCGCTACGGTGAGTTGTATTAGTTCTTTGTTTGCTTTTCCTATGTACCCTGTGTCTTCTAGGTTTGTTAAGTTCCTTGTTAGCGTTTCTATAGCGTACTTCGAATCACTCTCAATTTCAATGTCGTTGTTGGCTGCCATGTTATCTCCCACTGCTACGAGGATTGCCATCATTTCCCCGGTCTGGTTTGTTTGGGCGAACCTTTCAGGGACCCTTATGCTCTTGTTCCTTCCGTCACCTTGCGCGTAGTATATACCTGCCCCGGCGGCAGCGAGCTGGGTATTCGCTTGTAGGCACGAGCCATCTGTTGCTATTCTTGTCTTTGGTCTCGGGTTACCGCCCTCGTTATGGATTTCGTTTTCTTCGTTTAGTATTTGCTCGTCAGTTATTTGGCCGTTTGTAAAGATTCTGAGGCTGTCTTGGAGGGTGTTTATTTCTGCAGATTTGCGGCTGAATGATTTCCATTCTCCCTGTGGTCCGTCCTCGTTGTTCACTTCTCCACTTATCTTTCTTGGGTCCCATTTCGGGGGCAGTCTACTTAGCAGTTGTTCCGCTCGTTCGAAACATTCGGCTGGGTGTGTGCACTTGTGGTCGTTTTTTGCTACGGTGCATCCTGGGCACTTGCACCTTTTGGATTTCCTATGCTCTGGGTGTAGGCGGTGGTTGGCTTCTCGTTCCGCGTCACCCACTAGCCTCACTCCGTGTTTTATTCTTAGGCATACACTTGCGCTTGATGTTGTTGCCATTCTTAGCTTGGAGTTTTCTCTTGCATGCGCCCATATTGGCATGTCCCTTGCTACTTTTTTGGTTACTTTAATGGCTTCAAGTCTTGTTCCATATTTCAGCGCTGTCTTTACCATTGCTTTTAGGTCTTTGGGGCATTTGTTCGCCGGTCCGTTTAGTTTGGGTCTCCAGGATTGGAGGAACATATTCCCTTTGAGCTCCGTGGGTATGGTATCACTCTTCTTCCCGTTCATTGCTAGAATCCTGTCTGCGAAGTATGCCCAGAGTGGCCTGTCGTCTATTCTTAGGTAGTCTTTGACCCACATGATTTGGATCGCTTCGTTTCTGGCGCGTATGTCGAGTACACCTTGTCCTCCTTTCCCAGTGGGTGCAAATATAGTTTCTTCTCGTACTGGGCTCCTTTTGTCTGCCCAGAAGAATTTCCTTATCCGTTTCCTCAGGCTGTCTTCTATTTGTTTTGGCATTCCTTGTACCTTGGTTAGGTATTGTGTTCGTCCTCCTACTACCATTTGTATTATTAGTTTCCTGCCTTCGGTTGTGGGGTGTCCCCTTTCCCATCTCTCAAGGTCTTCGTCAATCTTCTCAACTATCGGTGTCCATGGTGACTCTTGATTCCCATTGTTTCCTATCCACGCACCGAGGATCCTCGTTAGTTCACCATCTGTGATTATTTTCATCGCTCTCGGTATTTCCTGGTGTTCTGGTTGGGTTTTGCGTTCTCTCACTACCCTTCTTCGGTACTCCTCTCCGCCGATGGGGAGGATCTGGGTCTTCTTCGTGTTGAACCTCTTAATTATCAGGCAATCAAGCGTTCGGGGCCCCAGTATCTCCACGCCTCGCCAACTTGCCAACTTGGCAAGATGCAAACTTCCCCAACGCTGCAACCCTAGTACCCCCGAACCCACTCGAACTCCCACCGCCGATCGACTCGACAACGAATCACAGTTAGCCAACAGCTGCGTGTGGTGCGCTAAGTTTCACAAACTTCACTATCCGAGCTCGAGCTCCACGCTCCATCCTCCCCTTCCGATGATCATCCAAGCCATCAAAGTTCAAACTGCTATTCCAAGTTACATTGCGGATTGCCCGGCGCGGTTGCACGAATGTACGAATGATGGAGACGACGTCCCACCTGCCCTACCTAAATTACCCAACGTTACCAGCGGTGCGCCCGGTGCGTTCGGGCGAACCGTATACCAACGTGCGACCACTTGATACTACTACGATCACGTCCACTCATTTCATGTGTGAACGCCTCAATGAATCCATTGTGCGACCTGCGGCCTCCCTCCCCGAGTCCATCCCAATTCGGGGAGTCGGGTCAAGATGTTGGTATCGAGAGGTGCAAACGTGCCAGTAGGCCTGCCAGCCGACTTTTAGAGCTTCTTCGTATAATGAACAGCCGTGATATGCGGCCCAAATCTCCACTCTTTTCTTCATACTCAAGTAAGTATCGTAGGCGACAGTCAGCTCAAGATTAGGTCTTCCGTTATTTCATTAGTAGAATAGACAAGCAACTCTGATCATCAAATCATAACAACGGGGACTAGAAGGAATATTGAACAGTGAAAGACGCTGCTATCGGATCCATTCAGAAGCCGCAAGGGCTCCTAAACCCGTACGCGAGAGGAGCAATACAATCAAGAAATAGGAGTCACTCCTGTGTCTTCCTGCTCAACGGATTAGCCTTACTAGTCAGCGCCGCGTCAGAAGTACTGTAGGTGGTTGCTTGTTCGTCGTATACTGGTATGTCCTCCTTCTGCAGTCCATGGAGCTTATTGAGGCACTGCTCTCTAGCTTCGAATGTCTCAACTACCGAACGAGCTTCTTGAGGTCATTGCGGCACATTCGGAACGCCAGACGCTGTTGAAGCTCATCGTCATATCGAAGAGAATCAACGCAGTATCCCTCCCCATTCTCTACCAAGACATAATCTTCCGCATAAAGGACGAAATCCCGATCTCTCTTTTGCGTCGCGATATACAAGCCAACCGAGGTATGCAGTTTACGAAGGCCTTCGCAATCTATTTCTTTCCATGTTACTTCGAGGGGTACGACGAAGTGCGGGCCAATGTCGACTTCAAACGTCAAACGTCTCTGCTTGACTCGCCAATCAGCCAGTCCCGGCGTATTGTCTCGAATCCCCGCTAGCGCGCAGCTCACCGATCTCATCTTGGATCACACCCACTGCTCAGAGGATCTACCGCGATTCCTTTTGCGCAATCCTACGCTCGAGGCTATCGCAATCTACAACAGCGATAATGACGGCCGCGTCATCGAATTGACAGCTAGCAATCTCCCGAAACTGCGTACACTAGAGATCGCTTTCAACGAATTGGTGCATATCAAGGGCCCGATGCCTTCGGTGGCCAATCTCAGCGTGCATCCATTCCCCTGGAGCGGGAGGGCAACGGGACACGTCGTCCTGAATTTTCCCTCAATATGTAGCCTATCCTTGCCGCATATCGATCTTCCAGTGGTATTCTCCTTGGCACCGTCCCTACCGAACCTTGAGTTTCTCCGAGTGTCCTTTGGAAATTCTGGTGTGGTACGCATTCAATACACTGTCCATTGTTGGCCAATTGGTCCCTCAACACATTGCACGCCTAGCGCCCGAATGCACCTGACTTCGCGGTGTTCCCAAAATTGAGATATGCGAGAATTGTACTGCACCGGCCCAGCGACGAAGGCCTTGCTCTCGAACTCTTTCATGCCGTGCAAAGCTTGGTCATCGTGGAAGTATGCAATCATTTTACAAATCCGCGGTGGGACAGGAGTTCCGACACTCCTGATGAGGGGGATGACACCCTCAACAATACCAAACCGATATGGGGGGAGTGGTGGGTTAAACGTGCGAGAGAACGCATAGAAGCCCTGAGTGAGCAAATTCTTCCCCTTCTACTAGATGGATGACAGAAAATCGGAGGTATAGACGCAAGGCAGTAGTGCAGACGCCTCCACCTCATTTTAATTCTTACGAGCTCAAGCACTCAATAGTTCTGAAGTTCCGGGCATTTCTTCCCCTCCACGGGTGTGCCCTTAAACGAGATTATGGCGACACCTGAGCCCGCCCACATCGATTCTGTGAGATCTACGTAGATAGAGGTGTTTACTAAATGGATTGATTTAATCATACTCTTCGACCGACACATTAAATCCCAACACCCAAGGCCTGGGGTAGAGAATAGGGGTGGTCCCTGTGACAACTTTTCGCAAGCGCCCTTCAAGCTATGAATCACTAGTACTACGGTGGTCACTTGGTACAGCAAAAGCCTTGGTGTCGTCCATACAGCTGGTAAAGCCTCTCCCTGAATTGTATCGATCATACTCAACGATATTCATTAGTTCCAATGTCTCAACTACCAAATGAACTTCTGCGGGCCATCGTTGCCCATCATGATTTAGATCGCAAGACGTTGTTGAATCTCACCGTCGTATCCAAGAGAATCCACGCGATGGCCCTTCCAATCCTCTATAAGGACATAATCTTTTACTTAGAGGATGAACTTCCGATCTCCCTGTTGCGCCGCGATATACAAACGAACGCAGGTATCCAGTACACGAAAGCCTTCGCGATCTATTTCTTTCCGTGTGACTTTGACGATTATGACGAAATACGAGCTGTACGAGCCGACATCGACTACATCATCCCTTATTTAGTGAACGTTGAACGCCTCTGTCTGACTCGACAACGTGCCAGTCCTGGAGTGTTGTCTCTTCTACCGACTAGTGCGCGGCTTACCCACCTCATCCTGGATCACACCCACTGCTCGGAGGATTTGTCACAATTCCTTTCATGTAATCCCACGCTGGAGTCCATCGCAATTCACAACGGCGACTCGGTTGACGGTCACGTCATTGAATTGGTAGCGAGGAACCTCCCCAAACTTCACTCGCTAGAGATCGTCTTGAATGAATTGGTACACATCCAGAGTCCTATGCCTTCGATAATCAATCTTGGTATACTTGATATCGAGAGCGTAAGCGCAAGCGGCTTTCTCTTGAACTTTCCGTCACTACGCAGCCTATGTCTTCCAGAAACTGGCCTTCCCGCTGTCCTTGCTTTGGCATCCTTCCTCCCCAATATCGAGTTTCTCGAATTTTATCCCATGGACCAGGAGTCGGTACGTACTCACTGCGTAATGTATCGCTGCGTTAAACGCCGACTCAATGGTCTTCGCATAGCGCCTGATTGCATCAGACTTTGCCCCATTTTCAAAACTGAAATATGTGAAGTTTGAGATGATTATTGTAAGGGATGCTCTTCCTCTCGAACTCTTCGATGCCGTGAAAAGCCTCGTCGTTGTGGATGCGGCCGATCCCTATACCACTTTCCGTTGGTTCAGGGGCTCCATCAGGCCCCTTGAACACGACACCCCCGGCAGCGACGCATACTTATGGGAGGGATGGTGGGATTATGAAGAAGCGCTCATAGAAGAGGCCAGTGAGTCGAAATTTCTCTCCTCCATTTCCCAATGTCCAATTATATCCAAAGGCCGAAAGAATACATCCAAGACAGTGACCCCCTAGTCCGAACGACCTGAGATTATTTTGATGCATCTAGCATCTTCTACATCTCTGGTTGCACTATTCACTGCCTTCGGGCCTCCCCCTCTATCAACCCTCATTGCCGTAAACACTGACCAGTTCTTGGACTGCCCAAACCCCACGCCGAATCAAGTACTGATCTCAGCTCGCAAATCTTGACACATCTACGTTTTGCTTATATATACTATTAACACCCGCCTCCATGGTGTAATAACCCTATTGTTGTTCCAGAATATTGACCTTAATCTCGCCCTCAAGTAGCACCATGTTTTGTGCATTATCGTATCATTATCCTGTATTCGTTACTGATCGTCAGGCTATCGAAAAGGTTCAGAGGTCATGACGTGGCCAGCGTGGCCAGTAATTCGAATTCTCGACACGCTGTTAGGTATCTACCTTCCCGAGCCACCATCAGATTAGCGCGGCGCTCTTCCAATTGCCACACCGGTACGAGTTCGATGGTGATGTTCACATCCACTGCAGCTCTAATATCTACTTGTTAGTCCCAAATGCCTCAACTCCCAAACGAGATTCTGCTAGCCATTGTGGCCCACTGTTTGGATCGCAAGACATTGTTGAACCTCACCGTCGTATCCAAAGTAACCAATGCGATGAGCCTACGATGCATCTACCAAGACATAGCATTACCCTTTGAAGACAATTCATCGTCTCGGATATCAATGTTACGCCGCGATGTGCACACGAACCCGGGTGTCCAGTTCACAACTGCCTTTGCGATCTATTTCCAGGAGCGCTGTCGGCATTATGAAGAAAGTCGTGCCCACATAGAGCAGATAATTCCTTACCTAGTCAACCTTAAACGTCTCTGCCTCACTCGTCAAGCCACCAGTCCTAGGGTTTTGTCGCTTCTCCCCAATAGCGTACAACTTACCCACCTCTTCTTTGACCGCGACACCTCCTTCGAAGGGCTTTCTCGCTTTCTTTTGCGCCACCCCACATTGCAATCAGTCTCACTTAGCAACGATACCCAAGGTCGCACCATTGAGTTGGATTCCAGAGATCTTCCAAAGCTTCGTTCACTAGCAATTGCATTCAATGGATCAGTACACATCAAGAGCCCTATGCCTTCGGTGGTACATCTTAGCATGCTTAGCTGCGGCGTGTCATGTGGACATGAAGTCTCGAATTTCCCCTCGCTAAATAGCCTATCGGTGCCCCAGTTCGATCTGCGCGCAGTACTCTCTTTGGCGCTCTTCCTCCCAAACCTACAGTTTCTTCAAGTGATTTTACAAAATGACGTTCCGGTGTGTTTTACCTAATGGCTATTAATATAACGCCTTATGTGGTTCAACTGTCCACTAGCCCCCTCATCCATCGGATTTTGACAAATTATCGACCTTGAAATACTTGCAGTACCAAGGGAGTATTGTCCACCATAGTGTTGTCTTCGACCTCTTCTATGCTGTACAAAGCCTGCTCGTGTTCGAAGCGAGCACGTATTACCGTACTCTACGTTGGGAGAGAGATTTTACCGCTCCTATCAAGGCAGTCACCGACGATGGAGACTCTTTATGGGAGCAATGGTGGGAGCGCCCAAAACAGCTGGTAGAGGAGGCTAGTAAGCTTTAACGTGCCATTTTCACAATATCGCAGGCATACGATGGAGCCGGGTGCTGGGACGGTCGCCTAGCATACCGTACTACGTATACTATAACCGCGAGCAGTTGGCAATGACAGCGTAGGTGACTTGTGGGTTTATATATTACTTGATCAAGGAGATTTGTTCTCGCTCAAGTGCCCTTCACTCCTGTTCCAGTTTTCTTCTGCGCAATTCCTCAGACCTCAGGCCTTAACGCCTGTACATCATCCCCAGTGTGGTCCCCATTCGGTGTTATGCCACTACACCGAGTCCCCGAGCATCGATTTGGTTTCAATACACGTAGTCACCTTTGAATCCTATAAATCCTTCGGGCCATTCACCAAACCCAAGGAACTTACATCGGACGGCACCCGGACACCGATCTGGGGTGTATCTGACCATGCTCAGTGTCCAACAATTCAAATTCAAACCTTGACGTGCGGCGATGTTGCTCCCTGGCTCCCAGGGGGTATATTTAGGGATAAGGAACGCCTCGAGGCTTCTTGAGGCACACGATACGACATCCACAGCATCCATCGTATTCTGACTTCGTAAGCTTTGTCTAGACACCTTTGCTCAACCCCTCGCCACAACACCCAAGCCCGTTGTCCTCTTTACTTAACGCAATGTATAGCCCGTTTCCAAACTCCTAGGGTTCCGCTCAACTTCCTGCAACCGTGCCCATGTATCTAGTGCACAGTCGGCGTTGGACATCACCAACGCTTCCGCCATACAACAGCCTACAAATCCTCGATCTTGCCGTAACGTACATTATATAGGCTCGAACATATCACCTCCGACACGGGAAGGAGCTTTCTTCTCAGAGGCAACACCATTGTAATAATTTTACCATCAGATCAGTGCCGTATGAGAGCGTATGAGTTCTCGGGCCCTGACCCCCGAGGCACAACACCACTGTTTAAATTTGGTACCATTGCCTACATTATGGAGTACCTTCGTAAGTCAGACAGATTCAGACAGATGGGCGCGGATATCCTTCTCGAAGGTTTGCAAACGGCTTCTTTTTCCCGACTGTTGAAGTTCTTAACGTATATCTAAACATGGACCACAATACATTAACGTACAAGACGTTGTCCATTAGACGTTGTCCGTTGATGATATCGATCCAAAGGGAAATTGGTATATGTCTCTTAGCTTCGGTCTTGTCCTTCTCGCTTCCATCTTACTCCCTTCCAGCCTTGTGTCTGTAACCAACGAAACATCAAGTCCTCGTTTCTGCCGTTACTTCCTCACTCATCCAAAAGTTGCATCGCTCGATCTCCTCCGGACGTACCGACTCCACGAACGTGTTCGTATTCATCACTTCCTCGCCCCCTCTTTCTATAACGATGCGCCTATGGGTGGTGGTAGTCGTGTTTGATGATGGCGACGACTTGGACTTTGGAGTGAACGGTTCCCAAGCAGGTCGGGGAGGTTCCTTTTCGGATGAGGGGTTGCCCGAAATGATAAAGGAAGTCCAATATCCAATCGCTTCTCTGGATAGTCTGGTCTCACTCTGTGCGTTGCTTAAAAACAGTGTCTCAGAGGGTAGGATCATGATCACATACCTCGTTCAATGCTCTGAAAGAATCTAGGGCATTAGGAAGCCGCCTGATCATGGACCACGTGTATGTTAGCAAACCATTTAGCATCTCGACGTCTGTCAGCGAATACCCGCGACTTACACAGTACCTAATGAATTTCGAACATTAGCTCGACACATAATAGGGAGGCTCGATCAAACTTACCATGGAATAGGTAATACAGGTCAGACGTGTGCATGGAGCCTTGATACGGCTTGGCCTCCCACCAGACCATATGCGGTGAGTTCCATCTGTTGAAGATATGAACCCAAACCAGGAAGTGTTATAGGCACGCTATGAACAAGGCGAGCGGGAGCAGTTTACTGACCTGAATGAGAAGACATCGTCTTCACCTCGCCTAGACAGCTTCTGCGCAGTAAGAATATCCCTGTGAAAGAGGGATTGCAAAGGACAAATTACTCAACAGTGGTATACGAGGAAATCAGTACGTACAAGCATCCTATAGCGCTGTCCTGCAACATTTGTGCACCGCGCTCATACTCGTTCGCGTATGGGCTCCCAGGCGTTCCAGGCGCTGGATACAACTTGAACGCCTTGTCCAAAAGTCCCGTCGTCTATATCTCAAGAGATCAGTAGATAAGCATTCAATACAGTTGGCGAGCGCAATGATCAATATAATAGTCACTCACAAGGTGCGGGAAGAGGATCTTCCTTATACTCTCCTCCGACTCAAACACTTCTGGCGCTGTGTGGATCAAAACACGCATATCGTCTGTTGTGTGCCCTCCCATGAAGTCGACCTTCTTGAACTTGCCAGAATGTAAAAGTCGGCTTGGGAACTCAGGCAAGAAGCCGCCAGGCCCTTCTATCAGCGGTGGATAAGACCCCTTGTTGATGGCGCTGGCTAGTGCACCTGTGGCATAGTGTATGAGCACGTTTTGACTCAGACGATATCTAGTGTGAGTGGTTCCTACTTACCTACGGACGCATTACGAAGACATTCCATGATCTTAGCATTAGGCCCCGTACAACCTACGATGGAGGCGACGTTCTCTGAGAAGAGTGTCGACATCGGCAATGTTCTCCGGAGATTAGAGAAATCAGGGCTCACTGAATGTCGTTTCTACTTGGTCTGTAGTGGGGAACGCCCCAAACGCTGCAGATTGCGCAATGCCTCGCTTGAAATGAATCGGTTTGGATCCTGATCACGCCAAGACTTGAACCACAGAATGAGCATTCAGTAGCAAGACATCCTTACCACCGTATGCCATCATCTGCGCAAGTACGCTGCCCCCACCAGCGCTTTCGCCAGCAATCGTCACTTCGTCTGGGTCACCTCCAAATCTACATCATTCTTGGTTTAGTTAGGATGTTCCACACGAAGAAGCAATGCATAGGTGCCTACCGATGTATATTCCTCTGGACCCACTCTAGGGCAGCACGCTGATCGTGGAGCCCTGCGTTCATGTCCCCATCGGCGGCGACGGCCGCCCCACCAAGGAATCCAAGGAGGTTAAGACGGTACGTGACGGATACAGCAATAAAACCTTGATTTTGGGCTACCCAATGGTAGAAGGGGAAACCAAATGGCGACTGAATGGGGCAGTTACATGTAGTCACCTATCGTCATACCAGCACAATAGCGAACTCACGTCAGCAAAATAGCCTCCGCCCTTGGGATATATTCAGTCGCGGGCACAAGAATACGCGACAAGGACGCACGTGGAAATATACAAGCACGGGAAGTCTGCTTGCCTCAGATGCATTCGAGGGCTTCCACACGTTCAACGTCAAACAATCTACACATGCAGGTCGCGTGAGTGAATCAGGAGGAATCGGATTGCAATGTCGAATCTGTTTACCTTCGGATCCTATGCCCACCTGCGCGGTTTGCTGGATGCAAGGTGCGCCCCAGTTCCTTGCATCTGATATTGGAACGCGAGCCGGATCCCTAATGGTTTCGTCCAACCGCTTCGGGGCTCTGAATCGCAGGTTCCCCACAGGAGGCAGAGCAAACGGTATACCCCCGTAAAATGTCACCGATGTATGGACTTCACCTTCGGGAGACGTGTCATTCCCGGCGAATGCTGCGTAGCCTAGGTTGACGACGGGACCAAGGGGAGAGGATAACAATGGGAGAGGTGCCGAGTGCACGCCAGACGAAGTAGATACTGCCGTCAACGCTGGCTGTATCAGACCAAGAAGGATCGATAATGATAGCACCCATTTTGTGACCGGCATGTCCACGGAAGCTGAGGATTATTCCTCGTAGCTAACTGTTCTATGGCCCGCCCTCGTATTTATACGAATTAGCAGAGTGTGATTAATCTCGAGTAGCAAAGTGTGCCTGCGGGGGAAGTATATTCGTCAGAATCTGATTCTGCTAGTGCGCGTTAGCCCTGCCTTGAGTAGGATTAGTAGGATTGCTCGACAGCTCCGCCAGGGCCAACGCTCCTAACCCTCCCAAAATCGATTCCATCAGAGGTCGGGGAACAATGCTGTCACGGAAGAACATGAGACTTCAGTATTCGTCTGAGTCCGGGGAGAGAGAAACTTCTTGTTGGGCTCAGACCTCAAGAATCGACACAATGAATATATCTAAAGCCCGTTATATGTTTGACTACGTCCGTCGTGCCTTGCCTCCGGGTACTGTAACGAGGGGCGGGGATCACTCAATTGCTGATGAAGCCATCGGGTGGGATAGCGTGTCAGGGCGAAGAAGGTGAAAGGACACGGAGACGACACTGCGCTCTGCTAGCTATTCTCCAGTATGGTGAGATCAAGTACTGAAGGCATAGGAGTTTTGATATAGACCAGCGCGAAGTCGAACGCTAATGAACGAAGTCTTGGGAGATCGCTGGCGAATAAATCGACGATTCAGTGTCTGTTTCAAGGTGTGACGCACTAAGACCGACTAGATATTCAAGTATATCTTCGATTTTGGCGCAGCGTTTGTCGAAATAAAAGTATGTGAAGGCGATGGAGAACTAGACACCGAGGTTTGTGTCCATATCGTGGCTTGACTTGAAGATCAGTCCAAGATCCAATGAATCCAAGTTAGGTCTTGATAGAGCACGAAAGGCCGTCGCGCGTATCCTTTCAAATATTTGAATAGGCTACAACAGCTTGCAGAAGCGAGTTCAATAGTTGAGACACTTGAAGCTAGAGAAAAGCTTTAAGAGACAATTCGAGCAATGATTCAGTGCCGTGGGAGTCTGAACTTGTTGATCAAGTGGTTTAGGCGCCCATGTAGGGTGACCACTTCTTCGCGAATGTCATTTCTGCAGTTCGCTACGACTTCAAAATGCACTCGCCAGGCCTTCTCGTTCCTTTCCAGAAGATATGACTCCTCCAAAAGGACGTTGTCTGTAACGTACAAAGCGGAGAACCACTACGAGACCCTCGGGGTACCACCGGAAGCTAGCAGAGCACAAATCAAGGTAATTACACTTGATCCTTCTACAACACCCCTTCCCCTACTCAGAATGACAAATAGTCCAACTTTTACAGAGTTTGTTTCCAATTCAACGTGGACTATTAGAGGGTGCTTACAGTGTACCACTCGAAGCTTAGCAAGGAGCACCACCCAGATGTCGCGAAAGGCCCTGGTTCAGAGGCAGTATTCCGAGCTGCGTCAGAGGCATATTCAGTGCTGAGTGACGATCGTCAACGGTAAGGCGCATATAGCGATCAGATTTCTATGGTATGACGGGCGTTGGTATGCGTTACAGGCGTGCATACGATCGTAAGCTGCAACAAGCACGCGCAGCTGCAGCTGCAGCTGCCCAGCCGACGGCACCGAAACCTTCTCGCGCGTATACGTACTCAGAATGGCAGGTCAAACGCAGGAATACCGTTCACTATGCTTGGGAGTTCTCTTCAAGACCGAATTCATCACATCAGCACGGATCACCGCCGCCAGGCTGGACATCACCGCGTCAACATCATCCTGCTGGCCATTCACATCCACAATCACACGGAGGCCACTATACACGACCCGGGCAACGGCCGCAGACGCATGCTCAGCAGCAAGCACACATGGAGAGGCAGCGTGCGGCACAGGCGGAGAGAACACAGCTTGAGGGCGTGTCTACAATGTCTAGAGCTGGTGCCGTAGTCCTTACTTTAATCCTGGTTGCCGTAACGGGTGGAATACTTGCCCAGTAAGCAATCACTCTCTCCAAGCAGAGTCATAGCTAACCTCCCCGAAGGCTTAGAGGTGAAATGAGGCGACCCCTCGAAAGGGAAAAATCGAAGATAAAGAGCACTCTACCCGATGGAAGCCCGTCGAAATCAATACCCAGCTCATAGATCCATACATTGCTTTGTTACATCTACTCCAATTCCACCGCAGTGCCCAATGTTGTTTCGTTCTGCTTGGCTTTCTCCCTGGCCAGTCGACCTTTGCCCCTCGCTCTCTCCACCTCTGCCCAAAGCACGCGGGCTTGATCGAAAACTGTTAACTTTTCATCATACTCCTTCTCGAACCTTGCCACCTCTGTGACAAACCTTTCCTTCCCGTTGTCTTGGCTAAGGAGAGAGCGTATACCAGCAAAGAAGGCATCTAGAACAGTGATGTTATGCATCACTAGTAGAGTGTGTGACGACATCTCATGGGTGTGCAGTAAATGGTGTAGATAGGCTCGGGAATATGGCGGAAGAATTGTGGAACCCTTGACTTCGGCGAACGAGTCAATTAAACTATGTGATATGTGGGAGGTGGGGGCTGAAGGCGAACATGCGGCACACGCGCAAGCCTTCGCCAGGTCAGGAGCACTAGCACCATCAAGGAAACAGGAAGCCAACCTCGAAAAGTCGCGAGCATAACGTGTGTCGTACAGGTTGTGACCGATATCGCGTTTCCCATGCGCCTGCTGCAAGGTATCCAGAGTTTCCTCGCCGAGTGGGAATTTGAAATCCAACGCAACACCAATATCGGCAGCTCTCTGAGCCCAATGGGCGTCAAAGAGGTCTATCCCAATGTCACGTATGAATTGCAGAACCTCGTGGGGGCAGCTGGTGGAATTGACCAATCGCAGTTTACCCTGCGGAAGGGGAGCCAACGAGGCTTCAAGCAGTGGAATGAAATCTGCGATTTGGGCTCGGATGGGTCGTGTAGTATTGCCTTGATCAAGATTGTCATCTCTAACTGCCGGCGCCCCGTCGAGGATCGAGTTCTCCGTCTTCAGTGAAAGGCGAAGAGGTATAAGATCGAAGACATATCCGAGTATACCGTCATTCAAATGCTTCAAGGGCTTGAGTACTTCGGCCTCTTTAGCGTACAGTACTTCTTCCAACGTTTCCGCGAAGGCCTTTCGCGCGGGGATGCTTGCACCTCCGGCCATGTGGACAATTACATTAGGTTGAGAGACAAGGTCCCCGCCTTCGTGTGTCCCACTATCCGAGGGGCGAAGGATATCAACGAGCCATGCAGCAGACCGTTCGAGACTTTTCGTCGTTCGTTTTTGGGAATACGGCGGAGGTGTGAAGGGGATATCGGACATTGCGAACACGATGTCTGGCTTGCATTTTTCTACATGAGATTGCCAGTCACTGGATGTAACCTGACCCTCAGAGTCGTGGACATTGCTTCGATATTTTTTCAACTCACTTTCCGCACTCCCCGTACACAATACGCAGAGATGTGATTCTGACCGTTGGGGGGCATCTCGCGTCCGTCATGTGGGTCCCTGATGGACATAGAAAGCAGGTTGCGCGATGGTTCATATCCCAAAAATTTATGAAGCGGATGAGGACCTGTTTGATATGTGGGAATCGGGGGCGATTGTTCTAGGCTGTAATGAAACGGCTAAAGAGGTAAAGATGCTTCCGGCTCACCGATGCAATGAACGGCCGACTCACAATGTCTCGAATGGGATATTAGCCCATCGAATCGCTTCCGTCGACTGGCAGTGATCCCTAGATAAATGCGGAACAACGCCTCGAGACGTTGAGGTGATCAAGCCTGGGGTGTGGATTGTGATAGTTTGTCCCTCGGGACGGGTAAGGGTCAGCGTACCCACTCGCGTCCCCGGGGAGGTCGACGCGAGGTTAAATGATATTGAGTGCATGGCCTGAAGGGTTCGGCAGGATACGAGAGAAGACATCGATGAGATCGAAAACATATGTTGTTGGTCAGCACTGATCTTGCCAAACAACTCCAACCCCTAGCGTCTCCTGTCCCCTATCGGCGTGGATTGAGGAGCACTCGATAGCAAAAGAGGCTACCCTACCGTATGTGGTGGGAGATTGGGATCAGGTTTACGAAGAGGGGGTGTATATATGACGAGCTCTCCAGCCGTACATGAAAGGGTAAATCTGTCCAAAATTTAACATTCCGAAACATAGTTGCTCCGATCCTCAAACGAGAATCGAATCAGCGATTCGAACACCTCGCCGAAACATATAAAGCGGCCACAGAACACGGTAGTACCAGGCTCCTGTGGGGAAGTTGAGGAAATAGTGTTCAACTTGCATCGCCACGAACACCCAGATAATCACCACGGTAAGAGGGATCGTAAGGATGAAATAGAAGAGTAGGCTGGTTTCCGCGTCGAAGAGCGCAGAATTAATGCCGAAGATCCCCTGTAAATCAAGGGTCATTTAGGTCAACTAGCTCATAATGATATTGATTGGATACCTACAGCCATAACCGACGCGGGGAGAAATAACATCGTAAGGCGACTGTAAGAGAGGTCGCGTTGAAATCTTTATTATCATGAGCGAAAGGGCTTACGAGACCTGCTTCATATCCCTACTATCACGGATTGACGCACCGGCTGCTATAACAGCAGACTGGCTATATATCTGCGGGGTCTGTTACTTGTGTCCTTGAAGTCGACGCCTATGCTCAACATACTGAATCAATGACGTGCTTCGCTCTACCTTCATGCATCCCCCTCTCCGCTTCGAGACGTTCAACTTCCACCAAGAGCTTCCAGAATTCATTGCCAACAATTTTGTCCTGGCTCATACGCCGAATTATAGCAAGAGTATCTCGGAACCTCTTCAGGAGGACCTCGCAGTGGAGAAGGTGGGTGCGGAGAGCGCGAAGTTGTTGTGCCGTCTCTGTGTCAAATACAGTTTCCTGGGAACATACGGATAATTAATAGGTATGATGCATGGTTCGGGCCCGCATACCAAGCTCCCAATGAACGTATCAACGATCTCGGAAACCTCATCCCAGCGCCGCACAGCGTACCAGAAGAACGGCAGTGGCAGGCGTCGGAGAATGTCACGACCCTCTGCGTCCTGGAACCGATGTTTCCAATAATTGTTCTCAAGCGATAGCTTCATGCTTTCTGCCAGATCCTCAGATTGCGCGAAGGACAGGATCGTGGGTATACCGTCTACCACCTTGACATGGAGCAATATCGACTCCATTGAGATGCGTCCCTCTGGGTCACTTAAAGTCAGTAAGATATTTATGTATGTAGATAGAGTAACACACTTGGAAGATTCGTGACATGTTCGTGACCAGTAAACTGCTCGTCTTGCAGGAACCATAGGTCTCGTGGGCGCGGCGGAAACTCGAGTCGTACTAAGCAGATGTGCAGAGTCAACCTTGAGGAACCAATCAGCCAAGATGGAAGGAACCAACTGATCATCGCCTCATCCTTAGATTCAAATGGGATGGGCTTCGCCCTGAAGAATACGAGAGCGAGTGGGTCAACCTTGTACCCTTTGCTAGATTCATCTTCAGCAAATCAAAGATCCAACTGTGTAGTGTTAGCAGACCTCTCCAAACGTTCGGCGACTTTGATGGTCATGATAGGCGCGCAAACAACGATGGCGAGGGGGTCATTTATTCTTGTCTGACCAGACAGACACGTATCGGTCAAAGGAGTGAGAGTCAAAGGATTGGCCCACCTGTTCAGCGCTTCGCCTGGCTGGGTCAGGTTGCAGATCGTCACTGTAGCCTGCCAAGAGGTCCGACGGATAATCGGCGAGTGTAAGTATATGGATCGGCATCTGTCGTCGTCTATCGGCTCGTTCGAGTTGATCCCAAAGTTCTGAGAATTGTTCCCATGTCGGTGAGTATTTGCTCCAAGGATCCTTCAAAGGGTCGAAGTGTTCTGTTCGCTATTTGAGTTAATATCAAACATGACAAGAACCGGTTCCATACCACGATCCGTTGGGAGGTGTACTGGGCCATCTGGATGCCCGTAACGAGAAAGACCAAATATGCCACCGCTATCGATAGCGTTCTGTTTGTGATTGATGGCTTTATTGGAGGGCAAGGTCTTCCGCGAATAGCTAGCTTCTGTCATGTGGAAAGTGGAGTGGGATTCAAAGGGACTCAGGACTCTGAGGGGAGAAGGCCTGAGTACTTTATATATGTGTAGTTCGCAGTTCGGACACATCGAGTGCGTTGCATAGTAGAGAAATCAAAAGAAAGCAATCCGATTCTATCAAGAGGCGGTTAGATGTGGTCAGATGCTCATGAATTGGCGCACGAAATGAGCATCCTCGAGGCGTATAACCGAAAAGAAGCATCACAAGGAGAGGTTCATCCGACCACACACCATTTCCGCAAGGTCTGTACCCCAGAAGTTGAACGTCGTCCACTTAGCTTGAGCAAACAAGGAGCAACACGCCATTTGCACGCCCTTTCACAAGATCAGAGACTAGTTCACATTAGTTAAACGTAGGCCCGATCAGACTTGAGAATCTAGAGACGCAATTGATCATAAGGAGTTGGAGAAGAGAATGACTAGGAACGCGGCCGACCAAATATATGGCTTCTGGGCGATCTAAGAACTTTAGAGTTGAAAAGAGCGATACGACGACAAGAATTTTAGAACTCGGAGATGTGGTGTTGAACGTTCTTCTCAAGTGGGATTGGAAGAGATCCTAGGGGAACGCCCCTAGCCCCTGATAAATACATTGAACTTCACGCGAAAATAATTACGGAGAAAGCAGAAAAAGCCTCGCTCTACGATGGCTATACATGAGAGCAGATTAACCAACATTTGAATACATAGTTCATCAAACACATGAATGGGCGGTCCAAAAGTCTGGTAGTACCTGTATGGATGGTGGGCACTGGAACTATTCAAACAAGTGAATCTGCATCAACAGCTCTAACCCCAGGCCCAAAGACATAGTACGGCCAAAAGGCTCGGTACCAGGCGCCAGTGGGGAAATTCTTGAAGTAATTTTCAACTTGCATCGCCACGAATACCCAGATAATCACTACTGTTAGGGGAATCGTGAGGACCAAATAAATGATTAAGCTAGTTTGCGCATCGAAGACGGTGGAGTTGATGCCAAATACCCCCTACGCGAAGGTTAGTCAGAAAAGTAATGCCCAGATACTGATACACGTACAGCCATTACAGACGCAGGGAGAAATAACATCGTAAGCCGGCTATGATGGTGATTCTAATTATATTTTTATGGTCCAGGACAAAAGAAAGCTCACGAGACTTGCATCATATCCCTGCTGTCCCGAACCGAAGCTTCGGCTGCTCTATCAGCAGAGTGGCTATACATCTACAAATCTAGTCAGCTGTGTCGTTGGTGATTCTCGAATAACATACTATATCAATTATGTGCTTCGCTCGCTCTTCGTGCATGCTTCTCTGAAATTCGAAACGGTCGTGTTCTGAGAGGAGTTTCTCGCACTCGTCTATGACGATCCTGTCCCGGGTATTCCTCTTAATTGCAGTGATAATAGCTTTGAATCTTATCAGGAGGCCTTCACTGTGAAGAATGTGGGCTCGGAGGACATGCAGCCGCTGCGCAGTCTGTGATTTAAACACCGTTTCCTGTGAAATACTTGACGATAAGTATGGTGCATAATTCAATGCAACTCACCATGCTTCCAATGAACGTGTCGACCGCCTCCGAAACCTCATCCCAGCGCCGCACAGCGTACCAGAAGAACGGCAAGGGTAGGCGTCGTGATACGTCACAACCCTCTGATTGGTCTTGGAATCGAGGCTTCCAATAGTCGTTCTCAAATGTCATGGCCATGCTTTCTGCCACTTCCTCAGAGTGTGCGAAGGACAGGATCGTTGGCACACCATTGACCTCCTTGATGTGGAGCAACAACGAGTCCATCCGAATGTGGCCCTCTGGATCAATGCGATATCAGTTTGTATTCGTGTATAGAGAAGACGACACACTTCGATAATGCATGTCTGGTACATCCTTTTCTGTGGACTGCCCGATGGCCCCTTCTTGAAGTAGCCATAGACCCAAGGGACGTCGTGGAAATCCAAGTTGAACTGTGTTAACGTCCGTTAGGAGACAATACCCGAAGAAGGAAGGGACTTACTGATCATCGTATTGTCCCTGCATTCAAAAGGAACGGGCTTGGCTCTAAAGGGAATGAGGGCGCGTGGGTCAATATCGTACCCAAAGCTTGATACATAGTCAATAGACTGAAGAAATGAGTAGTATTGGCGGACCTGATCAACCGTTGAACGACTTCGATTGTCGGGCTCGGCGCGCAAACAACAATCGCGAGGGCATTAACTCCGGGCTAACCAGATATGAAGGATGAAGATGTTTGGCTGTGGCAACGAGGCTTACCTGCTCAATACTTTGTTTGTCTAGGATAGTGACGTTTGTCAGAAGGTCCGATGGAGGATGGGCAAGTGTGAGCCTCATAGGGGGACGTTGAGGTGACTGTCGTTCTTGTTGGTAGACTATCGTGTGGTCAAGTTCGCCTCCTTCGAGCTTATCCCATATCTCCTGACAGCCTTCCCATGTTGGAGCGTACCTCCTCCGAGGGTCCTGCAAAGCTGGGGCCGAAGAGTTGTCCCGAAAGAGTTCTACCCGCTCGGGGCCGTTTGCATTATACCGCTATGTCAAGAGAAGCGGTTGCGTACCACGATCCGTCGGGAGATATACTGGTCCGTCTGGGTGACCATAGCGAGCAAAGCCGAGGATAATACCACTGTCAATAGCGTTTTCCCTGTGATTGAGTTTCGCGTTCGACGATCCTAGGGACGAAGCTCTACAGCTCCGTCCAGCGTAGTTTAGCTCGATTTGGGTAGACTCCTCCAGGGAACCAGCTTTGGGAGGCATGTGGGGGGCGAGGTGGAATACGTTGAGGTTTAGGATGTAGTTGAGCAGGGCTGAAAAGGTACCCATGTGTTGGCTGTGGAGAAGATAGAGTGAAGGGGATTTATATACGAGTGTGTTATGCGTAAGCATCAGACAGATGTGATTTCGGAATGAGGCAGAGCGATGGGCAGTAAGTTGATCTGGTTTTCGAGGGTTCGAGGGAAGAATATTTGGTGCTCGGCTTCGCCCTCGCCAGAATTACGATTGCTGGCAAGGATGGGGTGTCGTGCTTTGTATGCATTAAGACATAGCAATATGTTCAAAGGTGCATCCGCGAGGCGTTCGACTAGGAAGAAGCATCAACGTATCTGCGAGGTTGTGTTTCAGCCAACCACGCACCATCATTCTTTTGCCTCCACCCAGTTGGATCGAGAGAGAGACTCAACTAGTAGGGGCGGCGAAAAGGAACAAAGATCATCCCCTCGACCATCCAATATAAATTCTAATGCATGGAGAAGTAAACAAGAATCCGTGAAACATGAGCCTGAGAAATGCCTCCATTTCCGCTACACGCAAGGTGTCTAGCACGAACCGGAAACGAGGCAGGCTGAATATACGGCTGCCGCTGTGATGTGGGACAAGCGAATCAAATTAGGATAGACAAGACCTGCCTCGCGACATGGCCAAATATAAGTCAAGGAAATGGGGACATAATTTTTATAATACGGTTAACATCCTGCAGTGGAGTGACAGTCTTTGCAACTCGCTAGCACTGAAACAAAGCTACTAGTCTTCGTTTACAAATGTCACAACCACCTTCACCTTGCTAGAGGCGCTATTACCGCTATGAGTTGACCCCCGAATATTTGCATTGGGGGAAAATAATTACAAAGCAGGCCTGAAGGTGATGAGTATGTGAATACAAGAAAAAGCCCCGCTCTGCGGTCAACACTTTAATACATGGTTCGTCAAACACACGGATTGGGAAGGGGGGGCAAGATATGGTAGTACCTGCATTGATCCATGGATGGTAAGCACCAGAGATGGTTGACAATTAGTGGCATACCAGGGCTCAAACAAGTGACTCTGCATCAACAGATTTAACTCCAGGCCCAAACACATAGTACGGCCAAAGAGCTCGACACCAAGCGCCCGGAGGAAACCCCTTGAAGTAGTTCTCGACTTGCATCGCTATGAATAGCCAGATGATTACCACGGTGAGGGGAATCGTAAGGATCAGGTAAATTATCAGGCTGGTTTGCGCATCGAAGAGGGTAGAGTTGATGCCAAAAACGCCCTACGCGGAGTTTGTTCAGAGAAGTAAGTAGAGATCATAGTTCCTGGTGCACGTACAGCCATTACAGACGCAGGGAGGAATAACATTGTAAGACGGCTGCGATGGAGATCATCAGTATACTGTCATGGTCAACATACCAAGAAAGCTTACGAGACTTGCATCATATCCCTGCTATCACGGACTGAAGCTTCGGCTGCTCTATCAGCGGAGTGGTTATACATCTGCGAATCTATCAGCTTAGTCCTTTTGATGAAATTTATAAGAAAACGCACAATGTCAATGATGTGCTTTGCTCGCTCTTCATGCATCCTCCTCTGAAATTCGAAGCGGTCGCATTCCAGGAGCAGTTTCTTGCATTCGTTGATTACGATGTTATCTTTAGTTTCCGACTTAACTTCAGTGATAATTGATTTGAACCTCGCCAGGAGGCCTTCGCTGTGGAGAATGTGAGCGCGGAGGACGTGAAGCCGCTTTGCTGTTTTCGTCTCAAACACGGTTTCCTATGAAATGGCAGCCTATTAATCGGTATGATGCATGAGTTTATCTCCAACGTACAAAGCTTCCGATAAATGTATCAACCGCCTCGGAGACCTCATCCCAGCGCCGCACAGCATACCAGAAAAATGGCAATGGTAGGCGTCGTAAAATATCGCGATTATGTGGGTCTTGGAATCGAGGCTTCCAGTAGTTGTTCTCAAATGTCATCTTCATGCTTTCTGCCACATCCGAAGAACATCCGAAGGACAAGATCGTCGGTATGCCATCTACCTCCCTGACATGGAGCAGCAATGAGTCCATTAAGATGTGACCCTCTGGTCCAACTCTACATCAGTAAAATATGTGCGTAGAGATCGGTTTGCCTACTTCGATAGTTCTCATCCGCACCCCCTTCGACCTGCTGGTTGAGATCCATTTCTTGCAATAACCATAGACCTCTGGGACGCCGCGGGAACCCAAGTTGAACTACATGACGTGCCTTAGAAGGTATACACCAAAGCGAAAGAGACTCGCTCACTAATCGTCGCCCGATTCTCGCATTCAAGCGGAGTTGGCTTAGCCCTGAAGGGCATGAAAGCAAGCGGCTCAATATTGTATCCATATCTTGAGAGATGTTTAGTAGGCTGAAGAAATGAGCTCCATTAGCCCACCTTGATAAATACTGGGCGACGTCAATTGTCAGGGTCGGAGCACAAACAACATCGGCAAGAACGTCTCTAACAGGCTGAAAAGACCCGTATCAGTCATGAGGATACGACCAGGAGATATGAGCATTACCTGATCAATGTAGTGCAAGTTTGGGTCTGGCATCGAGCCCTTATCGAAGTTTGCAACGAAGTTTACCACGAGGGTGATAGGGGAATCGACAAGTGCGAACTTCACAAATGGACATTGTTGTATCGACGCCGGGTTTTTTGGTTCATCTTCAATACGGTCGGTACACTTTACTATTAGTCGTTGTTGGTCGCTTTTCATAGGTTCAGGGATATTAGCTTGCGCGGCCTGGCTAGGGTTGCCTCCTTGGGACTTTGAGTTATCCCAGAGGGCTTTAAATTGATCCCAGGTCGGAGAGTACTTGCTCCAAGGATGTCTTGATGAGTCAAAGTGTTCTATCCGTCATTTGAGCCTCGCTGGATATATCTGAAAAGCGGTTGCGCACCATGATCCGTAGGAAGATATACTGGACCATATGGATGACCGTAGCGAGAAAGTCCAAGGATAATGCCGGCATTTTCCCTGTAATTCGATGCTGTCTTTGACATCGTCGGCAATGCAGCCCTACTGCTGCGTCTGATGGAATGCTTTCCCTCGGTTTGGGTCGACTCCTCCCCCTGCGTGGTGCTAGCTTTGGTGCACATGCGGGAAACGAAGTCGAGGTTGAGCTGGTGATTGACCAGGATTGAGAAGTAACCCATGAAATGGTTCCCGGGAGGGATACCGAAGGGGGGCGGAGGGCTTTATGTATATGTAGCTCGCGGACCGGCCACGCTGAGTGTGTTGCGCCACCGTGAAAGCGTCCAACAGATGTGATATTCGGCTTGTGCCAGGAGGAGCAATACGCAGCAAGTCGACCCCTGGAATTCAAAGGTTAGAGGAGGAAGGTGCCAAGTGTTCAGTTTCGCCTTCTCACCATGATTACCGCAAACGATGAGGTGTCGTACTTGTCATCCATAAGAGTTGGCGATGTTCAGCGATGTCATTTTACAAAGTGAAGATGGCCCACGATATAGAAATCCGCGAGGCGTTCGGCTTAGAGGCATCAACGCATCCGTAAGATTGTGTTTCAGTCGGCCATGCACTACTCTTCTATAAGCCTTGTGCATCTAAACGGTTCGATCGAGGGTGACTCGCAGGGAAGGGAAACCAAGGATGTCATAGACTTTATATAAGCGCTACGAAATTTTGTGCCGTCTCCCGCAAGAGAGTGATATGCGCTTCGAATAACGATGGTGAACGGTCCGTTCATACTTGGGAGAGGTAAGCAATAATTCTGGATCCATGAAACACATAGAGCCTGAGGAATGTAAGAAAATCGATTTCCGCCGCACGCAAGGAGCCTAGCACGAACCGGGAACGAGGCAGATTGGATATACGACTGCCTGCCGGAGAGGCCCTGTTATGTGGGACAAGTGATTCAAATTAGGATAGATTGCAGAACCAAGGTAAGCTCACATTGGGACAATCTAAACATAGGAAGTAGGTCTCTGCAACTCGTTAGCGCTGAAACAAAGTTACGAAGCTTCGTGTACGAATGTCACGCCCTAGTCACAGCAAGAATAATAAAATTCAAATTCAGTACATTGTAGCAGAAAATAGAATTGCGCACTTTAGCGGCGACTCGGCGTCGTGTCACAGGAAGTGTACATGAATATCACCAGTTCGAAAAGCAACGTGATGAAGAAGTGTTGGAACAATCACTACGTTGGTACCTGATCTTCGGAGACACTGTTCAAGCGTTTCGCCGGGGCCGACTTGCTAAACTTTGAGATGAACTTAAAGGAGACGACGCTGCTACTCTATATTGCGGAAAATGTACATCTGCTGAATATGGATCTACTAGAAATACAACTTCAATATCAATGTATGTCATGAGAGCGAGAGACGCTACGTAGCGTATCAAATTGTTCGTTAATGTTCGTTTCGTGAAATAGTCGTGCAAAGGCCCGCGGACGCGTCTGGCTGCAAAGGGATTTTGTGCAGCGAGGGGGGGGGAGTCGCGAGGCGTCCGTAGGATAGCAGATCTAGTCTGAGCCCCACACATAAGACATTCAATGGCATGCTAACGCCCAGATTGCGCGCCAACCATATATGACACGGGCACGTTCTGTGTCTGCATCATCGGGATATAATGAATCGCTTCATTTTGCATCCCACCTTCCATTGTAGGCTGGTACGACACATAACCGTGCGGATAAGTCGGCGGCCAAGCACTCCCTTCTTGAGTGTTGCTGGCCAATCGGGCTTCCGAGTCCACCATGTCCACATACGTATTGTGGTTGTTTGTATACGTCTGATTGTGAGGAGGGATGGGAGGTTCGGGGGAGCCCACAGAGCGTGCGAGATTAGACTGCGGCTGTTGGGATTGGAGTTGCTGTGGTGTTTCAGGCGGAAATGGAGGAGCACCTGGGAAATGTGGAACAGTGTTGCTATATGGTGTTCCTTGTTGATCAGCGGCACTAGTTGCCTGGGCTGAGTACGGGAAGGGTTCGATTTCAGGCGACTGGCTACTAGACGACCCAGACAGCAAATCCACGGTCTGACGTTCTGAGTTCCTCCCAGTTCCGCCATACCACGACAACAAAGGTCTTGGAGCCGAAAGTGTTTTCCGCCTCTTAAACACATTGCTGAAGTCGCTGCTCGCACGACTGCTGCCATCGCTACTCCCAGGCCCATAGGTATCCCTCCTGGTATAACCAGAGATCTTCTTCCTCGCGTCCTTTGGAATATAATCCACCGTCACCCGTTCTTCAGAGACCCACGGCAGACGATTGACGGCTTTGAAGAAGTTGCCAATCCGCTGCATATGTGCTTGGAAAGACATGAATGACGGCGCCGGAGCAGGGGAGGACATCTTAGCATAGTCAGATGCAGGGCGAGGCTGGACCAACACAGGACTTCCTATTGTGGGGGCAACGATGTGCTGATTCTGTGTGGTGTGTGTGTGATTCTCGTCATGGCTGACGACAGTGGAGTCCTCGTCACCGGCAACGCGAGGATCCGAGGTGTCAGGAAGCGCAGAACGTTGAAGATCGTTGGGTCTCGCACCAAAGTAGTACTGTCTCGAAGGCACGGGCTGTGGAGGGCCAAGGGGAACTCCGGTAGATGTGACAAACTGAACCGTTGCAGGAGCAAGCCTTTGAAATGCAGAAATGTCGTACCCTGGCGTTTGATAGGTACTCTCTGCGACAGATGGGGCAGCTTCCCCTGTCGATTGCGGATCATCTTCGATTGGTCGATTGCGACGCGCTGGTGGACTTTGAGGCCTTTCAGTGTGGTTCGTGGGTCCACTGCTCGTGCGAGCGCGGTCCCTTGTCGTCGATGCCATAGCCGTCTTGATCCCACCTAATATCCCCCCAACCATTTCTCTTGGACCTCTTGAATTAGTATCTGCGTCGTTCTGGCGACTCTGGCTCTGAGCTATCTCAATTTCACCTGCATTAGCTTCGATGTATGGCACATCTGGGTCGATGTTAAATGTTTGGCGGCCGGTACGATGGAGGTTTTCCGCAGTGGGAGGCTCCGGGGTGGACCTATTCACCTCTCTTCGAAAGGCTGGCGACGGTGCACCGTGACTAGATCGATGTCGACTTCCAGAGGCCTCCGGGTTGTGATAGGACTGCATGAGAAACTTGAAAGAGAGCAAGTGGTGGAAAGCGCGTCCCTAAGTGGTCGTCGCGGGGGTCAAACACTTGATGAGCTTAGCTCACTGGGAGCATAACGTGGGTGTGAATAAAGTTGGACTCGAAAGTTCGGGACAGAGTGGCGGAGTGCTTTGTTTGCCTGAAACGTGAAGAACAAACATTAGCCTACCTCCAAGATCAGCATCGTACCCTTGATTAAACCCTTCACGTCGACTCCAACGTTCGAAGAATAGATATCATTGAACAAAGTGTATGTTAGTTTACATCAACATTTGTGAGTAAGTGAAGTATGTCCGTAAGTGCACATTAATTTGGCTTATAAATAAATATTGCCTTTTTACACGTTCCAGATTTGGTTCGTATTGTAATCAGTGCACTTCCAAGTTTGGGTCTGCCTGCTGTTGCTGAGATTTCCGTCGGTGAGGTCAAGGCATAGTCCTATTGGTTAAATGTGAGATTATATTCCCTTTCGAGTTATAGGAGTCTACCTTTATTGAAAAGCGCAATGCGATTGTCACCGGTATAGTACCATTGTTGGGCGGGAAGGTTGTCGTAACATGTCCAAATCTTCATACCAACGCCATTTCCAGGTCCTAAGACAGGGGGATTCAATCCAGAAATTCCCTTCATAAATTCACATTACTTACGACTTCCTGCATCGAGGCAAAAGTTGGTGCCTGCGAGTCTGACATGGGTCTGGCCTCTGACTATTGCCCACTTCTGAGCCCCGGTCCCATTACAATCATAACTACATAAAATGGAAGGTTAGCAGCCAGATTGCGACATATGTCGATCCTGCTTACATCTGCACTGGCGTACCGTTCGCGAGGGTATTCCCGCGAACGTCCAAGCACTTATTGCTCCTGAAGTTAGGGTGGATTTGAACACCGGCCTCGTTTGGTGGTAATGAAGTGGTAGGAGCAACCGAGGAAGAGGTAGAGGTTCCCGAGCTACTTGCCGTGTTAGAGCCACTGGTCGTTGCGGTAGTAGTTGACGTAGTAGAGGAAGTGGTAGTGGAAGTAGAACTAGAAGTCGTCGTTGTCGAGGTTGCCGTTGTCGAGGTGGTGGCCTGACGAGCTACCAAGGCATCTACGTCGATAACAGAAGCCATCGCCGCGGCAGCAAAGAACACAACGAAAGGTTTTGTGAGCATCGTGACGTTGATCGGTTATTTGCTGAGGTTACAATGTAGAAAGGCGGGGCAACCAAAAGTTGAGGCCATGTCGTGATGAATTTATACATGTATTTCTGGAAGAGGAGTTGATCACTCCTACCGGGCGTCCTTCGCGGTAGGAAGTGCCCGCTAAGAGAAAGTACCAGATGCTCAAACGGGCGGATGCTAATTTGTTCGACATGCATCCGCCTTGCGAGGCCGACCAGCCGTTTTAGTGTAAGCATGCTTTCGTTCTTTGCGACGCAAAGGAAGGCGGCGGCATGAGATCCTCACCTGATGAATGGGCGAATGGACGGATTACGGAGCACAACTGACCCATAGCAGAAATGTGAGTAGGGGCGTGTCATGTGCCAGTCCGGTTTGAAGGACGCACTCCACTAGTTACGGGAAAGAACACGTCTAAGCATTGTCGCTATCCGCTGTTCCGCCCTACGAACCTCATGAACAAGTGACGCAATGGATGCACGAGGAGACTGGTCCGCACTTGTCTCTTCTCGGATCCGGGTTTGCTCAGGAGTTTGGGAAGACCTTGAGGTTTCGAATTGAGCGTAATTTACTATCATACAGAAATAATGTAGGATTGCGAACGTCGCAAAATAATAGGGGAACAAGTCATAATTAGGAGGTGTTCCAAATTTGGTTGGTGTCGAAAGGGTTGCATTCATACGTTTGGACACCATTGGAATTATCGAGGTTACCGTTGATGAGATCAAGACATTGCCCTGACAAGAAGTTAAATATAGGACAAGCTGAAACCGACGAGGAATTCACCTCGCCCTGCGAGGTTAACGCGCAGATCGGCCGTATAGTACCAATCCTGGCCGACTGCGCCGTCTGTACATTTGGTTATTCTTGCTCGCACATTGTTACCGGGGCCTGAGTAACGACGATGAGCTGAGCACCATGTACTGAATAGAATCGGCCTGACTTCTGCTGCCAGTCAAGCACCAATTGGTTCCAGCCCACTGCACTTTCGTATCTGCGTCGTTGATTATCCAATTTTGGGAGGCGCTTCCGTTGCAGTCAAAGCTGGGATATAATTGAGGGTTGGATGTCGGTACGGGCGACGACGAACAGGCCTTACATGATAACAGGCGTGCCTTCAGCCTTTACGCCCCCTCTCACAGTGACACATTTCCTATTATTGAAGTTAGGGTGGATACGAACACCCTCGAGAGGAGTCGAAGGCAGGAGTTCGTCGGCAGCGATGGAGCCCATGCGACCAGGAGTCAAGAAACTTTGGCCGTGACGCAAGTACAGCGCGGATGCTAGCGAGGCGGCAAACAAAGAAGCAAGTAATAATGGAGGGAACATCGTGATGTTGGAGACAATAAGGAGGTTTAGAGGCGATGCGTTGGTAAAGAAGCAAGTGCGCTTCGGAGAACTTTATATGATGCCGATACAATGATCGACCCGTATGAGCCAAGTCGGTAAAACATTGAAGCAAGCCGCAGCTGTTGGAGTGGGTGGCCCTCCAAGGCTTTGAAGCAGGTACATTCACACTTGGCGGCGAAGAAGTCCTATGCCTGTGAGTAGTCTCGGGCTCCTATTGCCTATCCCCTAGTATTGTTGGCTCGCCTAACAAGGTTCTGGGCAATAGGGACGTTCCGCCGTTCAAGTCGACGTTGGTTGCGCTAATTTACAAAGCGAGCACCATGCACGAACGCGCACAATCATTCGGCGGGGGGGGGGGGGGGGTACACGTGACCGGCCGGCTACACGATCCTCCAACTACCCGAGAACAAGTTTCCTGCTGAACTGCACGCCAATCATGTCAGACTCTACAGCTGAGCTGAAGAAACGAACGCGTACCGACTATCCATATTTTCTCGAGTATCGGACGCGATGGTGGGCCCTATCCTCAGGGAACACGTAGTTCCAACACATTTGTTGATATTTGGGCCTTCTAGGAGCGACAATGATCAGTACTCGCATATGAACAATTCTATTTACTACCACCTCTTCGACTCCGTCGTTAACACGTACCTCATCGAGCATTGCGGTCTTGACCCGACTAATTCGCCACAGATAGGCCTCGTGGTGTCTTCCTTCTGCCAGGCGCGTAATCAAACATCACGTCGCGTGAATGTTATCTGATATACCTGATACACACGACAGTATTTCGCCCCAGCCGCATTCCCGGGAGTCCTGGATCTCGGTCTACGCGTAAGCAAGCTTGGGGAACGCTCAGTCACATACGAAATTGGTGTCTTCAAACAAGGAGCTCAGAACCCGGGTGCTGTCGGAGGGTATACACATGTATTCGTTGACAGCAAATCGCGGAAGAGTGTTCAAATGGATAGTAGGAAGAAGGAAGGGCTAGAGAAACTTACGTTCCCCCTCAAGGGGAAGCTATGATGCTTGTGAGTTGAACTGTACGAAACGATGGGCGGGATTACTAAATATGGAGCCTTGGAACGATGTTTCCATTTGCTCAGTACTCCATCCATGGCGAGATGGCCGAGTGGTCTAAGGCGCCAGAATCAGGATCTGGTCTTTCGGGGCGCGAGTTCGAATCTCGCTCTCGTCAAACGACTCTTTTTGTCGTGATTGCTCTACGGTACTTACGCGGATTGAAAGGCAAGGTATGCGAAGAACTCGGATGTCCTAATAAAAAATGATGCACCGCACACGGGTTCGAGCAGATGGTGAGAATCCCCTTCTCCACCTCGCGTGATACTAATTGCATTCCGTAGTGGAGGAGAAGAGTCCGCACACCTCTCCCTGACAAAGAGGGAGTCTTCATCTGTCGGGATGGATATTGTTATAGTCCTCTCGTCCGGCTTCCACTTGCTCTTGCAGGTAGCCTGGCAAGCCAGTCTTGTCGTTTTGAGGAAAACGACTGAAATAGAGATATACGGTGGGATCGTCATTGCAGTGAGTGAGGTGGGCTAACATCAAGTTACGTGTTCCCGCGTCTGTCTCCCCCCCTCCGCTTTCCTCGCCGCAATGTTGATACGTGAGATCTATTGTTTTCGTTGCACCATCTGACGGTTAACTTGCAGGACTTCCGATGTTATCTTTGTCGAATTTGAGATTGACCAGATCAGGGACCAGTTGTTATAAGCACTATCGCAGGCCCTCCGCCTTCTTACCTAACGTCTTCTCTTTGCCTTGACTATTTCCTAGTCATCGCTCTATCACCAGAAATGGCCACCCCTCGCACGTTCAAGCTGAGCATAGGTAAGCATTCCGAGCGTTTCTATCGTTTTGTAGACTTGTCGGCACTCACTTTATCTCACATCCGCAGTTGAAACGACAATCGAAGCCCCCAGAGGCACTTCCAATTACACCATCACAGGGCAGGGATTAGAGGCGCGTGATTTGAGTAGGATTGAGAGGCAGTTGAGGTGGAATTGGTTGGAGCTGATGCGCATGGGAGCCCTCAGTTTCACACTGCACGCCCGTCGTTTTCTTGGATACCTTTATTCGACGCCCTACTCAGTGACAAAAAGCTGACACGCAGGTGGCAGCTCCAGAAGGACCCTTGGGATCTCAATGGAAAACGAGCGTCATTACGACCTCTATGAATGGCAGTCAGATGGACATACAACTCCTCATCGGAATGGCTGACGGTGTGCATATGAAGTTGTTGGGGACCGAAGGGACCGCTGTTCAGACTTAGTGATAAGGATATCTAACAATCTATGTGGCTTAGTCCTCCACTAATCCTCGTGGTATTTCGTGATGGCGCGTCGTTAATCCATTCAGGACAGCGTTATCACTAGTCGTCCTGGTATGTCCATTCTTCTTCAGGACACATTTGTGATCCGAGATTTGTGCCCATGGCCTAATTACAGTGGGAGTTCCAGATTGAACGAGACGTCACGGTGACCAACGGATATCCACTTACATATAGCTTCCACCTCATCGCTTACGTGCTCCCACCATTGCCCCCAACCGTCAACATCTTCATCGAAAATACCGATTTTAAGAGGAAAATCGGCATCTCTGATCCAACGCAGAGTCTCCTTATCATCCCTTACCTCGTCCATGATGACCAGAGTTTGTACGGAATCGAATATTCTGCGAGCATCTAGACGTCTGGATTCAAGAATTCGCACATATTTCAACCTGGTGGTTGCGAATTTGGACAAGATAGATGGGGCAGGCATCTGTGCAATGAGCAAGGATATTAGCTTCGTCGACTACTTAGCGTGGCAGTGGTCGTACTGGATCGTCCATGAAGAAATCGATTTGGAGGTATTCTAGATTTGGGAGGTGGAATTTGTCTGGGGAGCCTAAAATGGCCATCGCGTGTTGCAGAGCCAAAGTGCGAATGTAGGGAAGTCGTCCAATGGTACGTATAAGTGCAAGCCCGTCCGAGTGCCGGAAGACAGAGAGATTGAGAACCGAAGGCAAGGTGTCCTTGATACGTAACGACACGTCGAAGACCATTGCCAGTGTGTGGAGCTTTGGGAGTGCGTCGGATGCTAGCTCAATGATGTGGCCATTACTACTACTACTGGAGAGCGTGATGGACTCTAGTGTAGGGTGGCACGAAAAGAACTGCGTCAAATCCTTCAAGCAGAGGCGGCGGTCTAAGATGAGATGGGTTATCTGCGCGCTGGCTGGGAGTAGGGATAATACTCCGGGACTGGCAGATAGGCGACTTAAGCAGAGGCGTCTGACATTGATTAAGGACGGAATTATGAAGTCGACTTCTGGTACGCCAAACGATACTCGGATGCCATAATGTGCTCGTGGAAAGTCGTAGGTCGCGAATGTTGTAGTGAAGTGAATCCCTGGGTTCGTTCGTATATCGCGCCGTAATGTAGAGATCGAACAAAGATCGGGTATTGAGTTCAAAGAGAAGGACAGGTCTTCGTAAAGCCGTCGCAAGGCCATCGAGTTAAATTGACGAGACACGAGCAGGAGCCTTGATAAAGTCTTCGAGTCATTGACTTTCCCCACAATGGCTAACAGAATTTCGATGGGTAGCTCCAGCATTCCAATCTAAAGAGACAATGAGCTGATGATAACTTGAATATTGCGACAACGTTCCATACCGACTCAGTCGCACTTATGGCAGCGTCGCAGTATACTGTAGTAGCGACAATCAGCGATGAGTACTGAGTAATGGGCAACGCCTACGTGCTTTGTACCACGTTACGTACAAAGCCCGGGCGTGACTAGTTGACTCCCCAAAAACTGAACGAAATCGAGTTGAAACGGTACAGTTACAGTAGGTAGTGCTAGCGCCTCTGAAATATATCAACTCAAACCTGCCATCCCCTCGAACCAAGCCACCACCGCACCAACCCTCCTAACCGTGGCGTCGCTATATCCAAGTCGAAGATCGGGTCTGTATTGCATGTCTTCTGGGTTGCTGGGCATCGTACGGAAGCATATTTGCAAGCGTGACTTCGAATTTGGAGACGCAGTGAGGGCGGCTGAAGCTGAGGATGAAGGGGAGGTCTCTTTGGATATGCTGAGATCTGAAAATCGTAATAAATCACAGAAATTAAATCCGAACGGAGAGGGACATACTTTCAAAAAACACCACGTCACCACGCTTTATACCAGAAGCATCTTCCGCTCCCCAGCATTCGGCTACCTCTCTCCACGCCGCTAGTTTGCAGACACTGCCTTCGTCGTCGCCTAGTATCATCTTGAGGAGGGACGCCTCCTTCCCAGCATCTGGTCCCTTTTTGATGTGGATAACGTCTGGGCCTTCGATTTCCAGTACAGCAGCGAGCACACTGGCTTTCGAGTATGCGGGAGCCTTTGAGACTTTCGCCAACGTTAGCAAAGTATGCAAGTTGAAAGTAAATGAGGGGAAGCGGATGATTGAGGAGGCGTCCGAGGAATAGGCAGATATTTCTTGAGTTTCTTCTTCTTGAGTCGCGTACGTGTCCTCCCGAGAGAGCAAAACAGATTTCGATTTGTCAACCCTCTCTGTTCCAGGTTCATCTCCATCCTCGAGGCTTTCGTCCCAGGAAATGGCCGTAGTCTGACCTAGCCAAAGTCTTGTGAGTAGATCATGCAACGCCAAAGCGAGTACTGCACCTTCTAGAAAAGTTCCATCTGGAGCGCCTTTGTCTCCTTCCTCGTCGTCAAAGATAATGTGCCTATAAAACTGAGAGATTCGCAGGCTTGCGGCCTGCAAGGTTGCCGGGGGAAGTGGCTGCGTTCCTGCTGGCCTTGTGCTGGCCGACGGCGATGTTGATGAGACGTTTTGCCAGTGAAAGGAAGCAGGATCCTTGGAAATATCGTTCTTGGATGGAGCCCCTAGGAAGACTCTGAACATTGTTAGAAAGGTCACGTGTCATAGCATCGGGCGCGGTAACGTGATGTTGCCCGCTTTGGATGCGGCAGTTCATTCTTTTCGACATCTATTCCGCACTGTCACATAGCCCCGCCTCGACACGATGAGCCAATTTTTAGAGCTCTACGACCCGCTGGATATTATAGGAAATGGGTCATTTGGTATTATTAGAAAGGTCCGCAGGAAAACGGACGGTATGGTAAGTCACAACTCAGCACATCGGTGGCGAGTCTTGCGCTAACACTTTGTGGAGATATTTGCACGAAAAGAACTCAACTTTGAGCGCATGACTGAACGCGACAGGAAGCAGATTGTCGCAGAAGTGTTAGTGTTGCGACTGTTCACTCTCCAGTATCCCCATTCTGATTACATTCATTAGGAATATTTTGAAAGATCTCCATCACGACCACATTGTACGATACCATGACCGATACGTCGACAAAGAAGCGGGCACTCTTTATATTTTGATGGAATACTGTGGTGGTGGCGACCTCTCGGGCGTCATTAAGCAAGCCCAGAAGCACAACCGACCGATATCAGAAGACGCTGTGTGGAATTTCTTCCTGCAGATACTGCTCGCACTGCAACATTGTCACCATCCGAATGGACACTCGCGAAGCGGGAGCACGGGATTGGAGCCAGATAGCAAGGAGAGGCGGCCTCAGATCCTTCATAGGGATCTCAAACCCGACAATGGTGCGCTCTATGACATCGTCCTGTTGACGCCTCTGACCGTATATCAGTATTTCTTGATGAAGCCAATGCCGTCAAACTCGGCGACTTCGGGCTCTCCAAAGCTCTCGCCCAGTCTAATTTCGCCAACACTTACGTTGGGGTACGTTCCTCATTTGCTGTCCAAGGAGGCGACGTGTTTTGATCGCCTTGGCCACTCAGACACCATATTACATGTCCCCCGAACTCATGCAGGAGAAAGCATACGACTCCAAGTCCGACATATGGTCCCTCGGGTGTTTAATTTACGAGCTATGTGCGCTCAAGCCGCCTTTCCACGAGGCTAAGACCCACGCCGAACTGAGCATTTTGATTCGGTGAGCATCCTTCCCGCGATGACCGCGTGCAGGGAATGATACGTGTACTAGCAATGGCCGTGTACCGCCTCTACCTCGTGGTTACAGTCAGACCCTGTCTAGCGTCATCAAAACCATGCTCAATCTCAACGTAAGTCTTCGATTACGTTTGCGACAATCCAAACAAATGATACTCGATAGCCCGCTATGCGGCCCTCTGCAGCGCAGCTACTTCAACATGAGCGTCTTGTGCTTGCGCTGAAGATCTCTGACACTGAGAAAATGTACGTCGTGGGTTAGTGGATAGGTCCACAGCTAACGTATCTGTCTCTAGGCTACATACCGTGAAGATCCACAAATCTACGCTCACTACGAAAGAGAGGGAGATCCTCGCCCGTGAAGCCGCAGTAGCCGAGAAAGAAGCTCAGATCGCCAGCGTGCTCAGCCAGAAGGATGCTGAGATTATAGGCTTGAAAGATATGATGAATCAACTTCAGCAACATCATCAAGTACAGGTGAATGTTGAGGCACGGGTACGAGAGGCAGTGGCAAAACGAGAGGATGAACTGCGAATCGCAGTTGCGAAGCGTGAAGAAGAGGTGGCTGCTGCGATGGTGAGAAGGGAAGAGGAGATCATGGGCGCAATTCGGAAGCGAGAGGCTGAAATATCCGAGGCGTGGAAGACGAGGGAAGAGCAAATCAAGAAGGAAGTTGCTGAAGAGGTGGATGAGAGGGTGAAATGGGTCATACAACGGACAGAAGAGCTCAGTGACGAAGAAGAGCGACTGGAGACTATACGGCTTGAGCTTGAAGAGAGAGCGAAAGCACTCGAGGCATTGAAAGGTAAACCTAATGATCTACGATTATTACTACATGATGCTTAAACTTCAATAGCGGCTGCAGCAAAGAAGGAGAAGTCACCACTGGAAGAGATCAAGAATCTCGTTTCGAGAGCTACCGAAGACAAGCGACCCGGACACGTGCTGGATACCCTCCAAACGCCTATTGCTCGTACTTCGAAACTTCCGCGAGATTATGCACCTTCCGCGATGAAAGGCGTTGTGCTTACCACGACTGGAGAAGCACTGATGACACCTTCTCCGGCCGAGTTGGCGCATCTGTTTGATTCTCCACGACCTGGATTGGACTTTGCGAAGATATTTGACTTTCATGAAGACAAAGGTGGCGAGAGCGAAGAGGAGCCAGAAATCACACCACCGCCGAGTCCATCGAAACGAGATCGCCAGCGGCCACGCCCTGCTAGTAGGTCTACCAGTGTACCAACGGAGCCTGCGTCTTCTTCCTCCCAATTAACCGCGCCACCAACTCGATTGCGACGACCGTCGATCCGTTCATCGCAAAGGCCAGGCCCTTCTCGCAACGCGCCAACAGAAGTCAAACCTTTATCACATCCTCACCTACAACGCGAGGGGCTAGCTGCTCCGCAGATCGTTCGCTCAGTGACAATGCCGGTGACTTTGCCCAACCCTCCAAAGTACGATCTGGAGGACGAGGAGAATCTTCCAAGCCCTTTCCTGAAGAAGACCGATAAGGACAAGATACCAGCCAATGGAGCGCCCCTGAAGGGGTTGAATATCAATGGTGGCATCGCGTCTACAAGTGGACCAGGGAAAGCGAGGACGGGGAAGCGAACGAGTACAGGCAATTTGCTGCGAACTGTGGCGGCTGCGAATAATGCTGTGAAGAAGGGCGTTTCCCCGCAGAACACAACAGGTCCAGAGGCCAGTGACCCTCGGCCGTCCGTTGCGACTGCTCGGAAAGCGGGCGAGGAAGCGAGGAAAGCTTTGTCAAGATCATAGCACCGGGACCGCTGGATATTTCTTGTACAGCTGTCACAAGTAGTATGATATGACTCTATTCATGTGTATTATAGCTCCCTATTTTCTATCTCATCGGCACATTTCGTTCGCGGCAATATTCGAGAGTTGAGAGAATTTGTACATGTTCGGGTAGGAAACAATAGGCGCCTGTCTTCGTAAACACGTGCAAGTTGCCGAAATTTGCAAATACAAGTGTAATAATCTGTTGTTGGTACCTCGCCATCTCATATTTTCGTGCAGCTCAGGCTGTGGAAGCCTCACACGACCTTGACGATTTTCGCTTTTATTTCTTGACTCTCGACTTTGCCTTGTACGCTACTAATGAGCCTCCCACACGACCGCGACACCCAGCCTACAAGTTCCACGACTTCAATAGACCGACGAGCCACGACGCGTTCGCCATCACCGAAAATTGCCTTTGTATCAACCAACTTTCCCCCACGTCGACGCTCTAAATCACCCGGCCAAGCCACCGCCGTGCAGAACATCACTAGACAAGTAATTCGCAGACTTTCAAGCTTACAGCACGTGGAGGTGCTAGAGATGCCCAACGAGAACGAACACGACGACGACGAGCTGCTTTCAGGGCGAAACACGCCTAGTACAGCATCCCCGCCCAGAGAGGGGTCTCCTGGGATAGCAGAGGAGTACACCAACGGCGTAGGCCACGAAATCAACGGCCGAGTTGGAAACGGTACTGCGAATGGGAAAGTGCAAGCATCTGCGAAGAAAATTGACTGGGAAATTCCTCGCAAAGTATTGCATTCATCAATAGGTGCGTGCGTGGTTGGTACCACACCATGGAATTCGAGACTAATCAGCTCCAAGGATTCCTCACATTATACCTCTGGACATCTCAAGGTTCCCCTAAGGCGGTTGTTGTCGTTCTCTGGACAGCGTTCGCCGTGATCTTGCCTGCGGACTTTATCCGCCTGAGATGGCCCGCATTCGAGCGCACATACGAACGGCTTCTTGGCTTCCTGATGCGTGAATGCGAAAAGGTATGTCCCCCTCGATCACTCGCAGGCTCTAAACCTACACAGCTCTCAGGACTCCGTAAATGGCGTCGTATGGTACATCCTCGGTGTCAACTTCGCACTGACTGCCTACCCCCTCGATGTTGCAACCGTAGCCATCCTCATGTACGTCCCCTGCGGCCCCTTGTCCTTGTCGCATCCTTATCGCCTCTAGATTGTCTTGGGCTGACACAGCCGCATCTACTGTCGGCCGTATGTTCGGCTCCGTCACACCACGGCTTCCTTCGCGCCTGCCATTCCTGCGCCTCCCCCTCGCGCCTCGCAAGTCCCTCGCAGGCTTTGTCGCGGCGTGCGTCACCGGCACGCTCATTGCGATCGGCTTCTGGAAATGGATAGCGCCGCTGCGCCACGACACGCAAGACATCAGCTGGACCTGGGATAACGGCGTCTCCCCCGCTTTGGTTAGCCCCGCAGTGAAGGAGTGGTGCCAGGGCCTGCTGGGCGGTGCTTGTTCATTGCCAAATGCCACAAGCGGGTGGGTTGGGCTCGGATTGATAGGAGTTATGGCCGGTTTGGTCAGCGGTGTTGCGGAAGCACTAGGTACGTCGCACGCGTCTCACGCAATGATCGAGCTGACCATCCGACTATGGTAGACTTGGGGTCATTAGACGACAACTTGACTCTCCCTATCATCGCCGGCGGGTGTATACTAGGATCTTTGAAACTGATGTCACTACTATCATAACATAATCTTCCTCCTTCATCGTCAACCTTTATAATTATCATGGATATTCATTTGCGTTGCGTCTAATGACACAGGCCGACTTCCCAGTCAATACCCTCCGCGAGACTAGCCCAAGTAAGTGACGCTCGTAGGCCGTAGTTGTCTACAGACGGTGGCTTGCCAAGGTAGCACATGGGTTGACGACTAGGGATCACCTAGTGAGCGATGAATAATGCTTTGTTTGAGTTTGCGCGTGGTGCTGAGACTGATGCGAATAACACCTCGTCGCTCGACCTGTCGCCGTGGGTGTGGGGGAGGGGAGACATGTAAATTGGGATTGAATTGGGATACAGTCAGCATGACGCCTTGCTCCCGATCTTCAAGGAGTTCGAGTTAGTAGCTTTCCAAGCAAGATAGTAACGAGCCGGTGAATGGGTGTAAAGGAAGGTAATCTGCGAAGGCTTTACTCAAGGTGCGCCGTGCGTTTCCTTAGCCCAGGACGGGAAACGTAATGCATTGGGTTTATTGCTATGTACCAGGTGAAGCGAATAGTAGAGGCATAATGGACAGTAAATCACTCAACCGCAATGACGCGCTTTTCAGGAGGGATATTGCGATAGAACTCTCGTTCGGCTTCCACTTGCTCCACCAATTCTTCCACGGATGAGCGATATACTGTAGGATCCTCATGGCAGTGGGTGAGGAGGGATAGTAGATAATCCACATTCCCGCGACGAAGGTCTGTTCTGTAAAAGGTGTAGACACCCTCTAACTTGACATACACTAGCGAGGCAAATTAGTAGTAGACGAGGGAGAGAAGAGGCCGTGTTCGCACCATCAGCCCAAGCTCGCATCAACCCAGCACACTGCATCATCTCAGTGCATCCAATGTCTCTGCTCTCTTCCCCGATGAACAACATCTCCTTCACTCCACAGACATGTGGCTTAGCGGACACCAAGTCGATGATGAAAGGACGACCGTCTTCGTTGATTACGATATGGTCATAAGAGAGGTCTCCGTGCGTGAAGCCCAAGAAGTGAATGCAATACACAGCATCGATCACTTTCCCTCTGAAGCCAGATTTGATCAATGTTATTCACAATAACCTAGAAGAATGAACGCACTTAAGAGTGTTGGTGAGGTTACGGGGTTCAACAATCGGATCGCCGCAATCTCGAAGTACGAGGAATGAAGATATTTTACCATCCTCTTTATGCTGGAATAAACCGTGGTATCGCTTTGTCTTGAAGGTCCCATAGTTGAATCTCGTACATATCGACCTCGTGTTCGAAGTCTTTCGGGCGTAGAGTTTCGGCGAAAAAGTCTGTCTTGACTACCACAGCCACGGGCTCCTCGCTATCGGGGAGCGTTAGCAATCCCCGATAGACAGTCGTGTCTTTGCCAGAGACGTGAACTTCGAGATCGCATATCGAGTACTCTTGCGTCTCGTCCCCAGGTTCATAGCGCGTCAGTTTGCTGGTAGGGAGCTTGTTCTGACGTGAGGGGGTAAAGTTTAGCTGAAGCGAGGCCATAACTTGTAGTGATCAAGTCATACGCTTGTTACGACCACGTGGGATTGAACCGCAGAAAAAGTAATTGCCCCTAGACTTAGTATGTTGGTGCGTGGATGGGGAATAGAATACATTGGGTTTATTGGGAAACAAGAGGGGTGCACTACTTAGGCACAATGAGGCGCTTTTCGGGAGGCAAATTACGATACTCGTCCCGTCGGGCTTCCACTTGCTCTACTAACTTCTCCACATACGGGCGATATTCAGTGGGGTCGCCAACGCAGTGAGCGAGGCGGGATAGTAGATGGTCTATGTTTCCAGGACGAACTTCCATTCTCAGAAAGGTGAAGACATCACCCAAGTTGACATCCACTAGCGAATGCAGTTAGTATATATATGAGAGAAAGAAAAAGTGTTTGCGAACCATCTGCCCAAGCCCGCACCAACGCAGCACACCGCATCATCTCAGGACATCCAATTTCTCTTCTCTCCTCCCCAATGAATATTTTCTCCTTCATTTCACACTCGTGCGGCTTAGCCGTCTCGAAGTCGATGATGAAAGGGCAACCATCTTTGTTGAGGATATTGTGGTAAGAGAGATCTCCGTGTGTGAAGCCTGCGAAGTGAATGGTATAGACAGCATCAATCACATTTGACCTACGGCCAGACGGTTAGTATATGGTATCTGCAAGAGTAAAGGAACGCACTTGTATAAGTCGGTGAAATTGCGAGGGTCCTCTATCGGAGAACCACAATCATCGAGGACAAGGAAAGAGAAGACTTTGCCATCCTCTGCATTATACTGGAACAGACCGTAGCAGCGCGGTATTACTTTGTCTTGAAGGTCCCATAGATGAATTTCGTACATATCAGCTTCATGTTCGAAAACACTCGGTCGAGGAGACTCGGCAAAGAAATCTGTCTTCACCACCACGCTCACGGGATCCGCTTTATCGGAAAGCATTAGAAATCCTTTGTAAACGGTTGTCTTTTTGTGGAAAGCAAGAAGTTCGAGGTCGCTGATCGAGTAACGTTGCGACATATCAGTACCATCGAGATAGTAACGTTCAAGCTTGGTTGTAGGTAGCTTTCGCAGCCAGTGCCAAGGCGAGGGAGCAGGACTCAACTGAAGGGAGGCCATAGAGTTGAGTCCTGGCAAGCACAGGCGAATTTCATGAGTCGATTACGTATGACGATCAAGACGTTGACTACTAGAACGATATTGCCATGAGGGTCCCGCAGATGAAGCTCATACATGAGTCGGTCTCATATCTGACCGCATTCGTCCACAGACGATGGCTTACCTACTTCGTTGACGAATACCACGATGCAGCGAATGGATGTAAAGAAAGGTAATATACAAAGGCTTTACTCGAAGTCTACAAATCAGGGAATCAACAAACATCGCTCCCGAGCGAAGCAAATGGTAGAGCCACACAAAACGGAGTGCAGGATTCTACTCAACCGCAATGACGCGCTTTTCCGGAGGGATATTGCGAAAGTGCTCTCGCTCGGCTTCTACTTGCTCTATCAACTGCTCCACGTATGGGCGATGTACACTAGGATCGTCATAGCGGTGGCTGAGGAGGGACAGTAGATAGTCCGTATTTCCGCGACGAAGATCCCCCCTGTAAAAAGTGCAGACACCCTCTAGCCTGACATATGCTAGCAAATACGATTAGTATCAGGCGATGGTGGGGGACACCATGTTCGCACCATCTGCCCATATTTCCACCAATGCAGCACATTGCATCATCTCAGCACATCCAACGTCTCTCCTCTCCTCGCCAGCGAACAGCCTCTCTTTCACTTCACAAACGTGCGGTCTGGCGGCCTCCAAATCAATGATGAAAGGACGACCATCTTCGCTAATTAGAATGTTGTCGTAAGAAAGATCTCCATGCGTGAAGCCTGCGTAGTGGATGCAATACACGGCGTTGAGCACTTGCGTTCTAAGGCCAGATACTTAGCCAACGCTATCCATGTCAACCAGAGGAATTGGCTTACTTGATAGAGTTGGTTATGTCACGAGGTTCAACAATTGGACCACCACAATCACGAAGTACAAGGAAAGAAGAGATTCTGCCATCTTCTCCTTTATACTGGAATAGACCGTAACAATGTGGTATCGCTTTGTCTTGAAGGTCCCACAGCTGAAGCTCGTACATGTCGGCCTCGTATTCAAAGTCTTTTGGTCGCGGGGTTTCGGCAAAAAAGTCTGTCTTGACTACCACACTTATGGGGTCTACGCTGCCGGGCAGCGTTAACAACCCTTTGTAGACAGACGTGTCCTTGTGGGAGGCGAGAACTTTAAGATCGTGGACCGAGTACTCTTGCGCCTCACCCTCGAAATCGTAACGTTGCAATTTGGTGGTAGGTAACTTCTTCTGGGAGCCCCGAGGCGAGGGGGCTGCACTGAACTGAAGCGAGGTCATGGTAGAAGATGAAGGTATTTCCCTGCACCATTGATGAGATTTGAAAACCTTGCCACGATCACCTGACACCCAATTAATCGATATCGACTCTGTCCTGATCATCTACTTGGAAGTTATCAATACAACTATCATAGTACTCACTTCGTATGCCTCCCAAAACAACCCGCATAGACCCGCATGCTACTCCAAGGGCGAGCCGCACCAAGAAGTATACTCCGGATGCGCGAGAATTCCCAGTACTCATACCATCAGGCTCGTCGCCTACACAAAATTCAGTCAAGTGCGGTCCCCCCTTCATCTCGAATCTCTACAAATACGTCCTGAACTGCAATTCACAGGGACGATGGCTCAGGATCTGGCCGAGCGGACAGTATTGTCTTTAAAGCACTCCTCGCGAAACTTCCATGCGTGCCCAAAATGCAAAGCTTTGCCGACAGTGGGAATAGCACCAATTCTCGGACGCCCACAAAGGCAGAATTGGACTTGAAAGAGTGTGAGCGACTAGAGAAGGTGGTCGCTTGTCCAGACATTATGAAGAATTTGGTCAAGAAGCTTCGAGGATCTTTGACAGCTCGTCGGCAGCCCACGCAAGATGATCCGTTCATGTCTCGCCTCACAGTCGAAAATCGTTGTGCCCACCTCCCCGGCAGCATCTGCTCCGAACATGACACGGAGGACTGGGTGCATAATGCCATCCTTAGACCTGCAGTCGCCGTCTTGCAGTACCTTCTCTACAATAATACAAAGACAGAAGACTTCCCCAACATCTCTTCTGTCGGAGGCTCAGCCCCCATTCCCGACAGTGTCTTGTTCAAGCTATCTAGAATCGCCGATAACGCAATCCTTACTATCGAGTTCAAGACACATGCTGTTCTTAGTGCAGAGTGGCTCGACGCTATCAACTTGTTATTAGCTAGTGCCAAAGGCTCAGATACACCAGGCTCAGCTGCCCGATTCCATTGGCCAGAATTCGAGGACACGAAATCTGACAAGACGACAAGTATACTTCTTCAGGTAGGGGTGGCTTTCATAACAGGCTTCAACATGATTGATTTTGCTTGGGTAGGTGTGGGGACAGATGCGCAAGTGGAGAGTGAAATATGCCATCCTTTCATCCTATCGACACACATACTTCTTTTTCAAACCAAAGGTCCAGAGCGACACCCTATACATTACCGATGGCTTTGAATCAGATGATGAGGATCTGCTACCATCCACGGTTTCTTGTTTGGCCCTTGCACTTGGTATCTACCCCTTTGACGATCTTGAACTTCCGGAGCCAAACACCCAACACTGGGATTTTGCTTCCGTGACAAGGTTTGAGTCGACAGGGCTAAACCCAAGGTTTGCCATCCGTTAATTGACTCCAGACATTGACCTCAATCACATTTCTTGCAGGACATATCCTCCTTCACCCCAGACGGCGAACGCTAACAGACGCCGTTAGTGGTCGTCTCTGCGTAATTTGTGGCGCCTGATGGCGGTGCTTGGGGATAGTTGGTCCATTGAGGGCGATCGTTTTTGTTTGGGAGTCCATTGTAATCGTATCGCATGAATCGTCATATCGCTCGCTGTGTCATCCCAGAAGGACTTTGAGGTTGCAGATCGGCTTCCCTCGAGGCGCTAAAGCGGACGGCACTTTTGCAACTGAGGCTAAGTCGAATTTATACAAACTCTGATGAGTACTGGGGAATTAGGTACCCAGGTCGAGAAAGGCCAGGAGCCCGTGTACCAAGAACGGCTTCGAAGCACAGGCGCGTTGCAGAAGAAACATCCAAAGACATCCATCTACGCTGACAAGAGGCTTATATCATGTAACTAACGCCGCACTGCCCTTTATTAATTACAGAATATGAGACTCCAACCTTTTGTTCTTCTATCGAAAGAATGTCGCCATCATGGTAAGTCTCGTGGGTCGCCCCTTGGGAGCTTGAAAGGGCCAGATTCGCACCCGATTGAGTAGAGTATTTCACGTTGTCGGTTCAATACATCGTGCCAAAGCACCACAGGGATTTGAGAGCGCCATCATGGAGTTGCCTGCAATCAGGTCCGCGCCTTGACCGTCGATATGTATGATAAGATGAACAAGCTCCCTGCGTGGCCAGGTATGAGGTCCATAGGCACCATTGGAAGCTGATGGGACGGCGCGCCTCAGCCCTCCACGCACGGGGAGGCATATTAATTCCCGTTCCCGTCGTTGTTCGTCCTCGTGAATTGTTTCTCGGTTTCGAGAATATTTCCCCGAGCACGCGACGCGGGGAAGCGCTTTGAACCCCGGACCCGGATGAACGAACGCCTTAGACGGCCCCGCACACGGAAACAAAGTCATGTGGGGAGGGATGGTCACCCGACAGGGAGGTGATGATGTGGGGTAAGAGGTATAGTCTGTCGAAGAGCCGGGGAAGGGAGTGGCGCCTTCTATCATATGACCACAGAAAGTACAAGGAGCAAATAAGAAGTATCAGCAGTGTCTCCGAGAGGAACGCCAGCGAAATCCAATGGAGGGATTGGAACCCTGGAACCATCGATGCGGCGAAGATGAACGGAAGGAGCAAGCACGAGTAGGTGTAGTCCGCCGTCGTAGGAGATGTGATCCACAGAACCATTCGTGGAAATCAATGACGACGAGACGACCTCCTGTTAATTTAAAATACGTGGCCTTGTATCTCTGGTACATACCGTCGATCTGTGAAGGGAGATGAGATTAGAATGACGTAGAAATCCCCTACGATGGAGGTCACCTTCCATAGCAATTCGAGAGATTTCCTCAGGCATCTGCGCTCCAGTCGCGTGTATGCTTTATTACTGTGTTCGTCTTAGAGTACATCATAGACGCACAATATCTCGCCCCGGTGGAGGATCCAGTAATCGATATCGGCATAGCGCTCAACCTTAACAAGTGCCAGTTGGCAGCTCGAGATTCGTGCATACTTCGAGACCACAGGGAGACCAAAATGGGTTCGAGTACTAGGTTTGATATTTCCGCCTCGCGCCCGCACTGTATACCTATATGAATAGCCGCATCGATAAGTCACGAGAACAACTCAGCAAGTACTTACTAAAGAACCTTCCGGAATATCCGAGCCAATCTCAACGCAATCTAAAGCATGTCGTAAGCTCGACACATGCAAACAAAACTATGATAAAGAAGCGATGTCCGACCATTCTGATGGTGGAGGACATTTCGTGCCATACAGATACCGTATACTCGAAATAAACGAGACCAAACCCATAAGTCAGTCTTGGTTGCGAAGGGGCAGCTCGACCAACAAGCATAACGAGTGGAGGCTCACCTCGACCGATCCATCATCATTCCCCCATCTTTCGAAGAATGACTAGCGACATCAATCCTTCTGCCTTCCCACTGATTACAGCCGTGTCCGAGATGCCCAATTATCCTGGGAGCTGCGTGCTCTTATATGTCGAAAACAAGTCCCAGAGGATTCTCCGTATATGAAGTGCATCAATCATTTGCTAAGCAGATTTGACACTGCTTGCATCTTCGACAAGAAAATAGCTCGCTGGACATCATGATTGACTGCGTAGGAGAGTGTTGGTAAGTCGTCGAAGAAAGCTAGCGAACAGCTGACAATCGTCGGCGGTTATCAACGGACTAAGCCTTAGTTGGGACAAAGGATGGCCTAAACTTCAGTTTCACGAGACGAACGTCGAATGCACAGCTTCTTGGCTCACTCTCACCTTCCACTTCATTAGAAGTCGATTGACGCAGAGATCCCACGACGTCCGCAAGTCCTGTTGGATGTTCCTTTCCCAAGTCTCCACCGATTCACAATGGTCCACCGAAGACCGAAGCGGACTTGAACCTTGCCTCAACAGGCCAACAGGCAATGTCGAGCAAGTCGGATATCCCGTTGGCTCACACTCCGTTGAACCTATTCAGACCAAAAAATCAGCGTTTCTAATTTAAGCTGTAAAGACAGCACATCGTACCAGAGTAAAAGGCAGTTGAGCATGTCCCCTTGTGTCCACCAGCCAATGTATTTCATCTGCTACAATAGCTTCGTTCAATTAGCCAAAGGGTCGATCTAGGACCTTGGAGATGTGGTGAATCTTCATTGGAGGTTATTGTTAGTACGAAAATTACGTTACTTCAGAATGGCAAGCCAGGGCACTTACCAAAGACGCAGTCTCCTCTAGATTCTTGGTTCTATCTGTTTCTTTCGGGCCTGATGATGGACTGCTCCAACACCAGACTCGGATAACCGGCGCACTAATACCACCGTTACAATAAGGTAGGTAGAAAGACCTTCCAAGGATTCGGTCTACGGGCTCTTGAGTCGTTGCTCATATCGCCGTTAATGTAACTGGAGTGCTGGCACTTTGGAGTATGAGCGCATATACCGGTAGAAACGGCATACCTCTTGGCTGATCCAAAACCCAAATCGCCTCCGGCGACCGCATACCCTTGCAAGTTCAGCATCGAAGCCTAAAAAATTTCAAGGGTTTACTCAGCCTCTTGCTTAGAAACAAGCACAGCAGCGCCGCCCGCACGACCTACTGCCATCGGCTCTATGTTCCGGAAATGGAGGACGCATTTATTGCGGAGACTGTTTTTATGAAATTGACGCTTTGGCATTTACATCCGGGTACGGTTCCAGCTGTAACGGGGGCAGCAAATTTTCATAGGGCGCCGCCGGAAGAACTCTCCAGCATCGATGCGGAAGAAGCATCTTGGGGTCTTGGTTGAGGATGAATACAGCCGCACAAAGACGGAACTTTGTCAAATTGCGAAAAGCAAATTTGCAAAGACTGTGGTCCTGTCTGGCGCTGCCACCGTTCCAAAATTTGCAGTATATCCGACAGGTCGCGCCAGGATACCAGCTCTAGGCATCGAGGCCAGGCTGCCCGTCCTTTTCCCGCATCATGGAGCAGACCATTGGGCGACACGATTAAGGGACGACTAAAAACAGGACTTCTATCGCAGCGATGGACGCTGTACTGAACATGGAATCAGAAAGATCTGAGCGATGTTGATGGCAAGGTTGATGGTGATGGCGTACCTCGACATTTCGGTTCCTGCAATCTCCAAGCTCAGCAACCACAGAAGGAAGCTTCCCGAACACCGGCGGCTTGGGATGAAGGGACCGCCAACGGTCGTGGTAGTGCGAAGGCAAAGTGTCACGCCGCTGGACAAGGGCGACTGTCAAAGTCAGGGATCACGACGACCTCAATTATTTGCCATCTTTATCATTTTTTCTATTGTGTACAACGCATAATATAGCAACCATACAGTCTTATATATGCAAAGAATCGTTTTGAATCCTTGTCCATTTTTTAGTAACCAAAGACCTATCGATACAGTAAACCCAAAACAAAAACGGCAAAAGCGAAAAAATAAGCCACAGTTTCTCGACGCACAAAACGTGAAAGTGAATACCACGACGCCACGATCAAAACTCATGGCCCGATGCGAAGTACCAAAAATGCTGCTGCCAAGTTTTCGAACGCAATAATGGTATTGTATATAATCTTAGCATATATATAGTGATACTCACGAACGTGGAACACAGTGAGATGTTGGAACAAACGAGGCTAAGGGAATTCTTGTTACACAGGGTTGAGTAAGGAAAGGTCGAGGTTAATGCTATAGTGTGGTATGTGCGAGAGCAATGGACGCGCGAAAGCGAACGGGTGAGGGGTGGTGAGACGAGGGGCCAGCGAAAGTGCGTGGGGCTGGTGATAATCGGTAATTGTGCAAGTGTAGGCGGAGTGGCCGCGAGGAGGAAGTGATAAATGCTACATCAACATCGTCGTGAAGTTGTTTGAGTAATGGGAGGAAGGCTTGACAGCGAGGCGAGACACATCAGTGTATGATAGTCGTCAGCCAAGTGAAGCAAGGATGTGCGTGCTGGGTGGTGGCAGTCGGGGTGGGAGGGGAGCGAAGTCGTGATAGGGAGCAAGCTACATCAAGGCGGGGAGGGTATAGAACGATGAAGGGCCAGAAAACAAACGCCAATGCCAAAGTGCAGGACGGGGGGTAGATTAATACACAGGGCCGGCCGTATCAAATCCTGGGAAATAAGTGCGCTGGGCAAGCTGCTGAGAGGGAAACAGGAGTAGATAAATAATGAGGGTGTGGGTTTATACTTAAGATCAAGAAAAGAGTGTGAGTCCAGGATTATCGAAGAACGGCACGATATGAAAGAAGGTAAAGGTCGTTGGCCCCAAAGGATCAACAGCAACAGAAAACGGAGAGCAGGAACAATTCAGTGGAAATGTGGAAAGAAGAGCTCGTGGGTAGGCAAATGAAGCTCGAAACTCGACGTCGAGAGGGAGTTATCGTCGAGATGGTTCAGATCCGGTTCTTCACATCATCATGGCGAAGCCAGTACCACTCCCGCCACCACCAACGCTGATTGGGGGCGACGCGAGCCCCTGCTTCATCATCCCACCCATCCCGCTCATATCCGAGTCCCTAGCCCACGATCCCGGCGCACCACCAGACACACCCGTGTTAACATGCAAACCGGCGCCTCCACTCGTCATCCGTCGGGGAATGTACTCGCCCGACGACAACGCACTGGGCATCTCGAAGCTCCCGGGTGAAGAAGAAACGTGACCCGCACCGACGGGAGACCCGTAGCCACTGCCAGCCTCTAGGCTTCCGCTGCGTCCACGTCCGTGATCGCTGATGTTCACAGAGCCGACAGAAGATGCGTCGTCGCGCTCGGGGGAGCCGAACATGTGACCATGGTTGTTCTGCTGCATAGCGGCCAACTGCTGTTGTTGTTGCTGCTGCTGACGTTGGAAGTTGGCAAACAGAGCTTGATCAGCGTAAGATGGGTTGGACTGGCTTGAAGGGAGACCGTGGGACGTGGCGGGAGGGGTGAACAAAGAGCGTTGTGCCTGGAGCATGCTTTGCTGTTGGTAGAGTTGGGTAGTATTCCATGCGGTAACCTTGTCGACATCGGGATACTGCTGTTGCATAAAATGCTGGGCACTCTCGTGCTGTTCGTACATGGCGCCCATCGCGGGATTCTCGAATGTGGCAACTGTGGGGCTGGAAATCATCGGGCCGCCTTGGGCCGGCCTGGGAAGGATGTGGGTAAGATGATTTCCGCCAGCGTTAGGTGGCAAGCTGTGAGCAAAAGGGTTGGCGTTGGCATTCTTGAGCATCGAAAGGCCGTGGCGCTCGTCCATGTCTTCATGAGATCCGTGGACATTTCCCATGGGGCCTGCGAAGTCTTCGTCGTCGTCGCCGTAATTACCGTAGCCTTGGCCATCTTCGTCTTCATCGTCGCCAGGGACTGCGGCGATGACTTCAAGTTCGCCAGAAAGGACCATGCTGAAGGCTTCACTGCGAACGGGTTCCTCGAGGCGGGGGAGGCCGGCACGGTCTCTCCAAATGTTAACCTCGCGATGGAGGGCATCGGCCTCAACTTTCATCGCACGGAGCTCGCGGGCAGCCATAAGACGATGGCGACGAGAGGCATGGATATGGGCGATGGACGAGTTTACGATGGACGATTTGGACGGGCGACGAATCTGAGAAAGGTTCGGGAGCAATGCAGCAAGATCCTGTGGAACGATCAGTCGTCTGATCTCCTGGATCAACGGCAAAAGGATATACCAAAAATCTGCCATTCAGTGTCTCCCTTCTCTGACGTTCGACAGCATTGTGAGTTGCTCGGCGTTCTGCCGTGTTTGCGCGCCTGCTTGGTTTACGCTTTGGCTGTCCTTGGTTGTTCGCATTCGCCGCAGCTGCAGCTGACTGGGTGTTGGCGTTGGAAGCTTGCTCTGTTGGAAGAGGCAGAGTGGGCGAGAGGGGGGTGCGTGGGGCGTTCGATTCCTCTGAAGCTGGAGAGTTTCCCGCAGAAGGCGAAGTAGGAATTGGGAGAGTCATGGCCATTCAAAGAAAGTAACGATTTGCTTTGATGTAGTTCAAGATGAGAAAATGGGGTACGCGATAGAATCAGCGGAATCCCAAAGACTGCGAATGAGGTGGGTTTGTGATATGGCTGTCGCGAGCAGGGCTCAAGCGAATATTGCTGGGTAAAGTGGGTTGGGGGGGCGGAATAGTAGAAGCCGGCAAGGGTCGCGAGATCTGTGGGTGGAACGGTGAGTACGACGAGGAGAAGGGCGGGCGTCGGGGGCGGGCACGTACGTTCAAGCGGTATCCTCACTTGGGCTGCGGGAGAGGCGGGAAGGAGAGGGGGTGAAGGAAGGGGAAGGGGAGCTGGGGGAAAGAAGGGGAGATGACTCTGGGGACTTTGTAAACCTCAAAAGCGCCTTGAATCAAATCCACTTCCATAAATGTCGAAACAAATCTCACACACAAACAACCCCAAACTCGGTCATCTCCAACCAGAACCTTATCTGCTATGCCCAAACTGGGTTATCTCCAATCACAAGCACCAAATCACATGACCTCCGCCTCATCTCGTCGCAAACATAACCGCTGCAGGCAAGAGACGCTCTCCGTGTTTCGACTCGAGGGGGGGAACGTTGCTGCTCGTCGCTGCAGCTACAGGAAACTGCACAAGCGATCCCAGTAGCCAACTGTACTCAACCCTGCCCTTTACTTCCCGAGGCACATCCACGTGCTCACATGGCACACCCATCTCCGCCTTTCCGGACCCTTGCTTGAGTCTCAGACCCCAGTGAACTGGAAGCAGATATGGCGGTGAGAGAATGATAGACGTCTTCCGAATTTCCAGGATACCAACACAGACCAACACGCGCTGTGCAAGAAGAGAAGATCGACGGTACGCCTCCAACTCACCGGCCATCGCCCCGCCCCCGATGAACTCGATCGCAACGATGAACGAGCGTACAAGCCGCATCTCCTGCACTGTTCATTGATAACCCCACCGATGTCGCCATTCATCGGTGTATATACTCTCGCCACCCCACTGCACCAAATAATGCTTATCATCACAAAATCAGAGTACCGGCGGTCCAAAGCAGATGATCGTACGCACGCACGACTCGGAAGTATGTGTGTAGATAAGGCCTATCGCATCTAAGGAGTCTCTGCTATGATTCATCGTGCTTGGAAGAAATTTGACCACTCGGCCGCCAGATCTTACCAATCCCCTCCATCTTCTCGACGGACACTCGATCATCGACCTCTTACCAGCCTACGAGAAGGCCTATGGACGATCGATAAACCACAGCCGCGCCACATGTTAAAATTTCCTCTTTTTTCACCGCAGGTTTCCTAGTATACACGGAATCCGGCCTCCTTATTTCCTTATTTCCGCCTTGACCCATCCAATTCCTCCGACTCCCCTCTCCGCACTCAGTTCGAAATATTCCAACTAGGAGGTCGGACATACACCGAGGCCTGCCTGCTGCTAGGAGGGAGGGGTCGCCGTGTCTCGGAGTATACTTGCCTTGCTTTCGATTGATGGGTCAAGCGTGCGGCTAGCCGAAGCCACCGACACCTTTCTGATCCGCACTCTCGCTTGCAGTCCAAGGGGGAGAATGGGGGCAGTCTCCACTGTACGTGAATTTGATTGCTCCTTGCTGACTTCGCGTAGATGGACTCGAGTATGTACTCTGACGGGCCGGCGGAACAGAGATGCAAACGACACATCGATAACGACGAGGGGCCTCCACCACGCGAGAGAGAAAGATGAGAAGCACTCCCTCGGGAGTCGTCCGGATTTCTCGTCCCCTTCGTGAACCAATCATGTATGTAGATACGTAGCGCTGTTCCAAAACTTGACCTGACTGGCCGTTGATAGCTCGGAGGAAATATGCGTGTTTGCCTCGTACGAGATAATACCTACACCTCGAACTTCCGCCCGGGCTGTCGATCTCTCTTAGCGAACGAATCAATAATGATCCCCATACAGCCGCCGAATACAAATGCTCTACCCTGAACATCCACATTTCTTTAGAGATGGGCCTAACACCATTGGAGGTCAACAGACTCGTCTGTATCCCCTCTTGGAATACCCTCAAGCTCACCCGGAATCGGCGTGGCTTAGAAACTACAGCCATCTACGGATAAATATCATTATGCGAGTTGGCAAGGACATCTTCGTCACCACCACTTATTTTTCAACAATTTCAGACAATTTCCCGAGTCTGAGATGTTCTACGAGTAACGAAACTAGAATTGCCTGAGTGGTTTGATCAATGCAGATCCGAGTCTCTATTCAACCATGCTTCCTCGTGCTCCGCCTGGTCATGATGCAACCCATACTGCGATAATGAGTAACGCAACCCTGCATGATATTGCGTCGAAGCGCATCAAAGAGTCAAACTCCATCTCTAACATAGTGCTCAAATGCGATGACCGCGCCCTGATACCCATCACATACAGGGATAAATAGGAGGAGGCTGAGACGCCGAAGTCAACGAGCGCACTTGCATGACAACAATAGCACCCAGCTACGCCTAGACTTACATTTACCAGTGACTCGACTGATTCGGAACGCAGCAAGCTACAAGAATGGCACCATCACATCATCTTATCGCGGCGTCCAACTACGTGCTCCGCATAAGTCCCTCGTCGTACTCGTGTGCCGGTGCCAGTAACTTTGACCTCTGAGCACGCGCTGCACAATACAATATATTACTTGCAGGAGCACTTCTGATGGACCCTTTCCCTTTCCCTCTTTGAAGTTCCACCTCCCAGTCTGGATCCAAAAACTCCACAGCCATCCCTAAAACATCTCGATCAGATCTCCTCTCCTGAATTCCAAATAGCCAACTTACTCTCCATGCTATGCAAAACATCACAAGGCGCCAATCGATGATCATCGTCAGCACACCCCCGTAAGCAGACTATCATATACTTCCAAGTACCAAGTTCTACCAAGGGCCCAGTATCCAACAGCTCTAACAGCAAATCAAAAATCCGCTCCCCCGAGGTAAAATGTACCTAGCCATATGCATGCGATTACCAGAAGTTCCATAGTTTGGCCTGTTGGTGGTGCGGCGACGGTGCCTGTTTAGTTGCAGTTGTTGTTTGTTCATTGTACTCCGGATTGGAAACGAAGGAAGCAACAACAACGACAAGCTGAAGAGAATGATAATAATATGCTGCAGACGTTGTTCGGCCAAAGCTGGCCAGAGGCGTTGATTCCATAGTCCCGTCGCGGTCGCTATCGGGCAGGATGATTGAACGTGTTTTCTTACCCCAGGTTTTGATTGGCGAACCACAACCACGTTATAACGACCCGCCGATAAACCAAGGTCCAGGGCTGCCGGGATACCAACCCAAGGGACACAGTCGGGACCACGGTTATCATCGTCTGTCTACTGACTGTCAACTTGCTGATTGTTACCGCAACAGACCGTGTCTATTTGAGAAACATACTAGGATATTGATGTTTTACGGTGAGAATTACTGATGATACTCATGCCTTACGACGGTGGTGTCGCTGGTATTCTGGTGATCGGCACGCTCTGCACCCGGTTCACGGGCAGGGATCCAAGAACAGCGACGATGGCGCAGTTTGTCGTGTAGGTCTCCCGGCTCTCACCTGCCGTACGGGCGTAAGTTATCTTCGTCTTATTTTGCGTCTTTTGTGTGCTCAACAGCATAATAGAAACACCACATAGTTCACGGCAGGGTTGCTCGTCTGGTGGCGTCCAAACTGATGAAATATGGATAGAAATCACAAGGTCGCGTGGGGGTTCATTCGTAACGCCCAGGGTTTGCATGCTGTATAGATGCAACATGGCTTCGATGGTGAAAATTAGACACGATAAGTGGTGTTTTATTTTTATGTGGAATCAATGAGAGAAGACAGTGTTGCATGCATATGTAGCACATACCTGGTTCTGAATTTGATGTAAGAAGACAAGGCGCATGAAACGTAACGAAGCCGATAAGATGGAACGGTCAGGCAACAGCTCAGCGTTGGGCTGATTCACCTGCAATCAGGTGCGAAGGACGTAGATTTCTCTAGGCGAATTTTGACTCCGAGTCATATCTTGAGCCGTACCCATCGAGGCCGGAAATGCGTAGCTTCCTCCTCCCCTCCCGATCCTCCTCAACGTACCTGGACCAGGCTCGAGCCATGACTTGCCACTAACTCGAGCCAGAAGCCTCCGCCACTGAAATGTCGACCGGTGACCCGTTCATGGCATTACCGATGACTCTCAGCCGCACCGGGTCTTTGCTTCGCCAGATGAGCTTGAGGTAAATGAATCTTCTCGCCCTTTCGACTTCGACTTCGAGGGAACGGCCGTCCTACGATATGAAACTTCTGAATAGTCATCTCCCGTGTACTACGGATTACGTCGAGAATCCGAGCTCGACCCCACCTTATTTCGAAGGAGGCGGCGCCGCAGATCTCACCGAATGATCGTAGCACAGCGGGCAGTTGCTTTGCTTTTTACGTTCGACATCGCCAGATCGCGTCAACATCGGTGTCCAAGGTCAGCAACTGGGCGTCAAGAGGCGTCGAGGCAGTTAATCCGAGTCCGGAGCCTGGGAGTTGGCCGATTGGTAGTTCACGGCCAGGATCTTTTGCGCCGCCAGTGACACGTTCCGTATGTAATGGTGAGTGTCCTTGGCTGTTTTGGATCTTGCATTGATTACCTCTACCCAGGGCTGTAGGTCCTCGGCCTCACGGCCTCATACAGTCTCAGAAGGCAACATAGGACTTGCCCACTAATTCTGACAGTGGCTGCGACTTTCAGACATAGTACAGATGCCAACAATAAACGGCCATATCCACACTGCTGTCTGTCCTACGTGCCAATCAGTCCGGGATGCAGACAGGAAGTCATTCAATGGACTTAGCAAGGTGACTTCAAGTCTAGGTTGACCGGAATATTCGTGCTAATTGTTGTTCGCTAGTCCCTGGGCGATGTAGACGTATTATGATGGTGGTCAAGTAGCTCCTGGAAATCGGTGAGAAGAGTACGGTCTCCCGATCATTCACCAGGATTGTTTGGGTTTCTCCGCCGTTGATTCAATATACCCCATGGCGAAACCGTTGCAATGGCTGCGAGTCCCTCGAACTTCCATTGATTTACCCGATTATCGAAGCGAAAAGCTTGGAAATTAGGGTCCGTCTGAAAACAGTGTCGAGGACGCCGACTCTCTGAAGTCTGTAGTACTAGCGTCGCTCAGCGGATCTTCATATTAGTGACATATCAAACAACGCACCCGATATCGCGAAAGAACAGGGTCTAACCCCGACGCCCGAACCGACAGCATTAAGTATCGCACGTCAGTAGACTTTGCTAATGATAAATGGGATGTACGACTCCCCTTCGATAGTTACCAACCTCCATCATTATCCTGGCATCAAAACCGACCGCCACCGAACGTCCGGGGAACCATCACTGTTTGGATTTGACATATTCCGTCTCATGCTAGAGTAACGTTACTACGCGTAGGCAAATATTCCCTACGGGATCGCCCATGACAGCAACGGAAGGCCTCGTAGTTCGCACGTACGTGAATGGGTGTGAGTGTCCACTCAACGCCCACAAAATCCACACGCCTGTCCGCGATGTGCCTCGGTGTAACGGCACCGAGTGACGGTATGCTCCGAGACCGTACCGTTTCGCTACGTTCACCAAAAGTCAAAACAGTCAATGTACTCCAAAGATGAATAAGGCAGACCCACGACCGTCCATTCGCGACTCGCTTAACCTGCCTGGTCCCGGGGCCTATGTCGTAAACAACCCACTTGCCAGCCGCCAGTCACGATCGCAGCAGCTGGGTCGTACAAATCAAGGAACTCCCGAAATGAGATCCTCCCTTCGCTTATGCCAGTACCCATCCCGTTGAATACTTTGATTTTGATCAGTCCGTCTTGTGGCGACGTTGAGAGTCGGAGCATAAATAGTTCAATGATGTGCTTCCCTAGTTGGTATCACCAAGCATTTTGCAACTTCTTCTGCCTGCCTAGTACGACGGCAGCCCCGACAGATATAGAGGTTCAAGCGAGTAGTAACCGCAAGACCTACATAGGGTCCTGTTAAAGCGTCGCGTGGTTCACCTGGAGCAAGGGTCCGTACATCCTCCTCGTGGCGTCACGCGTCGACCACTGCTTCCGAAGATCAAATTCTGCAGAAGGACTGCTAGCCTTTTTTAGATTCAAGGGCTTAACAGGGGTCGACATGAGGCCAACTCCAAGGACCAAGACGTACGTACTGGCGTCGTTACTCAAATGTCGACGAAGACCGAGGTTTCCCTATTGTCATAAAAATATCTTATTGAGGTGCTCAGCATCATCAGTGTATTTTTGCAAGGCCGTAATGATGGCTGTGGTCCGATGAGAAAACACCGACTCTGTCTTTCTCAAGGAGAGCGGTTGACGACGCGATATTTGGTCAAGGTGATGCCCTGGGGTTCGAAACCTTTTCAGTGATTTCGACAGCCTCGAGGCTCATAGGTGGCGGCGGCATCAATCAGACGAAGTCATCAATAGTAGACAAGAGTAGACAGCCATCCGAATATGATGAGTTGGCAAAGGGGGTCAAGCCAGGGTATGATTGGTGGCGGCACGCGGAGATCTCCAGCAGGAGAGCTTAAAGATAGCCAAATACAGCACGAAGGGTAGACCATAGGGGTTATCTCGCAGCGCTCATTTGTACAGCGGTCTTGATTTTGAGGACTGCATCGACTAGCTATTTCTCTGGACCTTCCTCCAAAAATTTACAGCCTCCATCATTTCATTCATCTAAGTAAATGACCCAGTCACTACAACTTTTTGTGATGATAAGTCAGGGGTTCTCCTGAGTGTATCACGTGCCTAAATGTCGCCCTGTCCGCTCCTCGGCGTCTCTATAGGTGTTCGTTCTCAGTCCACTTCACTCCCAGGGTTCAAAAAAGTCATTTGGTCATAAAGGTGCATTTTGAGTAGAACTGCAGTTACTAGTTACTAACAAAGAAATATGTCAGATTTTTTGCGCACATGTGGCGCATTGGTACGATAAAATCGGCGAACTCAAATGGTAGCAGGCGCATACCGAAGGCCAATCATCCCTACATCAGAGGTCTTTGAAATTCGATGCGGATGTTGCTTGACCAGAGCCAGAATGTAGAAGGTTGCAAATGCCAGTAACCATTATCGATTGAGTGCCTCCTGAACGACGTAGTTATGGTCTTGGCCTTGCCTTGGTGTCAACTCGACACTGACACAACATTATTTAATTCCAGACTCGACTGTTTCTTGATGGGCGGTCATACCACACAACAACTTGCCAAAGTCTTGACACCAATGCCCCGTCAAGTATACGCCAACTGGTAAGATCATTCTTCAACACGGTCATCTACATATAGTCTGATTACTCCGTGAGTGTGAGCCTTGAGGCCTTGGTATGGGTATACCTCTCCCAAGGTCTAGGTGACAAGATGTCGATCATTAGCGCCGCCGTCGAATAACATAACGGGCAGACTCGGTATTCAATATTCAATACCGAGAGCTAAAAATCGTTTTGACCGATCAGTGCGCGTAGAAGATCGTGAAGGTATGTAAAGGCCTCGAGGAGACGGCTGAAGCGCTGAAGTCTCTTCCACAGGATATAGTGGATTCGCGACACACCGAATTGCATCTTCAAAAACAGATCCCGCATCATGAGGATCAATGCACGCAATCATTCATAAAGCTTCAGAGTCAAGAGAAGGGCAACAATTATATAGGTCGATCCAGACCCACATCCGTACTCAAGCCAGTATGGGAGGCGCGTACACTTAATACCCACAATTGTGGTGGCTGTCTGCATACCGGCATATGTCAATACTTACATCGCTGATGATCATCTGCTACTGGGAGGAGCAAGCCAAGCTTGACCAGCAACGCAATATCCCGTCCTGACATTTCCTCAAGACAGCATAGGCTCGATCTCCACCTGGCTAAGGGACCGAATCGAACTTCTCCATTCAGTTTACGAAATATCGATGTGAACGCTGAACTGCAAAGGGGAACAATTGCACGACTGCGACAGGCATGAAGACGAACCCCGTGACGGATGTGCTACAATCTCCCACATCGAGAGGTGATAAATACATCCAGATTCGCCTCATCAAGACATCCGACTCTCGATGCTACAAGACTTCGCTTTCATCGCTCTCTTGTTACTTCTAACCCTCACTGCTTACTTTCAGAGGCGCAAGGTCCGCCTACCTTTACCTCCAGGCCCCAAGGGGTACCCAATCATTGGAAACTTGTTCGATATACCCCCAAAACAACGATGGGTCAAATTTCTTGGATGGTCCATGGAGTACAGTAAGTGATGTCAAACGCACAAGGTGATATCTTACGGGTCAGCATAGACTCAGAAATTATCCATCTTCGTGTACTCGGACGTTCGATCATGGTTCTCAATTCATTAAGAGCAGCAAATGATCTTCTGTCTGTACGATCCATGCTATATTCGGATAGGTTAGTCGCTACGTCGAATACTCAACGCCCATACAATCACTTATATTATTTCAAGACCACCTCATATTATGGCCAATGAACTGTAGGGGGAACTTTGGAATCACCTTGGAGTATATGACGACTGGATTTTCAGTTTAGGCTGGGCCTCACTTTTCAGTGGTATGCCCTATTCCCATGCGTGGCGTAGCCGGCGTCGTGTCTTTTGGCAAGAGTTCAGTCCGAACCAGACTGTCAATCACCACCCTAAACAATTGAAATACTCTCGTGATCTCCTTCGGCGACTCCTGCAAACACCCTCTGATTTCGTCCACCATATTGAATAGTAAGTATCCTCTTTGATACATCATATTTCTAAGCTTACCCAGTTCAATAAGTGCGCTGGCCGCAAGTATCCTTTCCGCGACCTATGGGATAGACGTCATGCCTGAATATGATTCCAACATAGAGCGCGCGAGAAAGGCGTTGACCACACTCTCAGATGCGGCGATATCAGGATTATTTCTCGTCGATATACTCCCTTTTATGAGACACGTACCAAGCTGGATGCCAGGAGCAGGTTTCAAGAGGTTTGCGGAGAGGTCTCGTCCGGATACAATGGATATGTTGAATGCACCATTTATCGAGGGTTGCAATCGTATAGTGAGTTTGTTATAACAGGCATTGGCATGCGGCCGTCTGATGGAACATCAAGCGCGAGGGAAAGAGTGAACCAAGCCTGTTGTCTCGACGCCTTGCCAAAGGAGGATATGGCATTGAAGACCACCCTGACAAACAGTTGGCTAGGGACGTAGCAGCCGTCGCCTACGTAGGTGGGCAAACCAGGAGTTGATGTGCTTGTCATGGTGCTCAGACTCATAAAATCGACTAGGTGGCGCCGAGACGACCCAAGCTGCGCTCTCGAATTTTATTGCGGCGATGTTGCTCTATCCAGAGGTGCAGAAGAAAGCCCAACAGGAAGTTGATTCGTTCACTCATTCTGCGCTCCCTTCGTTTGAGGATTTACCCAATATGCCTTATGTCCAAGCCGTTATGTTGGAAGTATTGCGGTTTGTTGATCTCCTTCATAACATACTGTAAACATGGGGCCAACGGTCAATTTATTTCTAGGTGGCAATCCGTGTTGCCTCTGGGTAAGTAATCCAATGCGAATATTCTGATACTGACAAGCAGCCCACAGGTATCGCACACCGTCTTATAATGGATGACAAATACAAAGGATATTATTTACCGAAAGGCTCCGTCATATTCGTTAATATCTGGTGCGCTTTCATCCTGACCCGTTGTCGCAGTCTAAGTCTCTACCTAGGGCACTATTGAGAGATGAAGAGTACTATCCAGACCCCAATACATTCTGTCCGGAGAGATTTTTGAAGGACGGTACAATCGACCCGAAACTCGCGGAACCGATCCCCAATTTTGGATTCGGGCGAAGGTTCGTTCTGTCCCCCAACCCGAGATGTTCTTCTCCTACTTCCTGTAACGCCTTTCAGAATATGCCCAGGGAGATTCTTTGCTATGGATTCCCTTTGGCTCAATATTGCCTCCATTCTTACTGTCTTTGACATTACCAAAGCGAAAGACGAAGACGGGAGAGATATCGAACCCGATATTAAATGGACTCCAAACTTTACACGGTCTGTACCTTCATTGGTGGTTGGTGAGTAAATTTCTGGGGCGAGGCTGACACTTGTTCCTAGGCATCTCATTCCGTTCAAATGTTCTATCACTCCTCGATCTTCGGAGAGGGAGAAACTCATCCGTGATTCAGAACTCATGTAATGATTGGCGTACACACTTTGGAATATATACATAACTATTGACGGATAAGTGAAGGTCTCATAAGTCCAGGAACAATTTATGTGCGCGCGCGACCATCTAGGCAGCTGCCGTGCTGCGAATTCACGCTCGGCGTTGTGTGACCTCACCACCTGAAGCATTGGTACAATATCTTTGTCTGATGACTGATTGTAACTCGACTTGGGCACTTACCGCCTTCAGTGTGCCCGCCGTCTGATAAGCAGACGACATTCATGATGGTTAACAAGCAACAGGATAATTAGTATCTAGAATGGTTATACAGGCGACAAATATGTTAGCGACTGGGATGCGCCGTTGACAGTTGTTATTTACTTCCCAGAGTCTGTAATATACAATGCTTTGATTCTGCTCCCAATGGACGTAGATCCCGAGGCTCCTCAAGGACTACAATATAGTATCACGAAAGCAAGTATTACAGTACTGACGAATGATAAATAAACTCGGCACTCCAACAAAGCACCAAAGAACGAAGAACCAGCACCACGCGTACCTACATCTCTGGATCCACGGGTCGAACATCCTGCGATCCGTCTCGCGCTCTCCATCAACTTCTACGAGCCTGACACAGGGAATCCTATCCAACAATCTGTTCATCTTCCCAAGGGCTGCGATGATACGCAAGCAGACGCGCAGCGCGAGGCCATGGGATGGTGGAGGATCGATAGGGCGGGCTACGAAGGGATATAGAAACGAAATTCCTCTAAGCGCCCTTCGTGTCGAGCTCGCCCCATCAGAGATTTGCTGCTTGTCTCTAACCCACTGAGGAAGCTGCAACTCCTGGAGCTTTCTTCGACGCTTCCTCGCTGCCCTCTGTCTCACCCCCCACCAATGCCAATCATCCTCCGGGTCACGGAATGTGTAGGCCTCAGCAAAAATGGTGATATACCATCCCCCGATGAACCACAACGGCGGGCAGAGGAAGCACAACCAGAACATCCAGCACGCTGGAGTGTATGCGAGTCGTCGCTTCTTGACCCGAGGAAAGGACACGGTCCCGGTGCCCAGCGAGGCATCTCGATCCCAGCGCGCGATGATAAATCCAGAAGAGGTTGCAGACATGGGTATCGAGCGGGAGGTAGACGGTTCTCGTGTCACCGTGGGTGCGCCCCTTCTAGACTCGCGTTCGAAGGGATTCTCATACAGGCTAGGCGTAGGCGTGTCCCTCTGATGCTCTTCGGTAGGGACTTCAGTTATGTCCATATCAAGAGCGGGTGCACTATATGTAGGTCGTCGTTGTTCTCCCCTCGGCGACTGTTCACTACCGTTCATGGAATCGGTAGCAGTAACGAAACTATCAGCATGTAGAGAATAGCGACTGCCATCTCCACTCGCAGAGGTTTCCCCTCCGTAGTCCTCCGAGCTTCCAGCGATGGTAGGCATAGTTGGCGTAGTAGCCGACTTCAGTGGTCTCAGCGAAGGAACGCTTGCATTGTAAGAGTTTGAAGGGTGTGGTCCTGGAAAGGGGGGTCTAAGATCCAATGGAGGGATGACAACCGAAGGGGAAGGATTCTTCACGATCGTTGAGGTCGTGGATACATGGGTACGTGATGAGTTCTGTGACAGTGTGCGGTTCAAGGGCCGGGAAATGAAAGGCGCGAACACCGGCGAGGGTTCTGTAGATGAAAACGTCGCGTTAATAGCGGTAGGAGATTCGAACGAAATGTATGTACTGGTTATATCCGAATGCTGCGATTCATTGGGCGAGCGGTTGTTCTGCGAATGTGACGCATCATGGTCGGATGGGGGTCGCGTGTGCGTTCGAAGAGAGGTGGGAGATAAGTAATCCTGTTCCGCTATGGGACTGAGTTGTTTCACATGTGCAAACGGCACGCCTTGAGGATCTTCCAAAGAGGAAGTCTGTCGGGAGTACATATTAAGTGATGGCGTGCTGCCCACTAAGGCGGGATCAGTTTGCAGCCTGAGACCCCACCGTGGTGTGGACGGTGCAGGGGATATTGTCGATGTGGAAGTTGATGGCGAGAGCATGTTGGGGTAGGCGTCAGGGTGGTCATAGATAGGATGTAAATGCCGCTGAGTCGCATGGTCGGAAGAAGCATAATTAGAGATATGAGGAGAGGATGGACGAGGCGTATCGCGGTCGTCGTCCGATAGCCATGATACGTTAGGTGGAAATGTACGGGTCGGGCTACTAGTAGGTTGTACTCGGCGAAACGTCTCTAGATTCTCCTGCATAGACGCATTTGGTAGAGGGTATCTTGTCGTCGGAATCTCCCCTGGTTGAGACGGTGCTCGGGGCCGCAACTCGGCCTTCCCCCACCCTTGGGATGGGGGGCTACGAGAGGGACCTTGGTCCCAAGCCAGGCGCCCGCGACGGCCATCTTCATTCGACTTGCCAACTGAAAACCGTTGGGCAAGATATGCGAACATCTGTGTGACGGAGGTGCAGTTCGAGCACTGGCAAGCCAGGCCACAAAGGAGCAAGACGAAATTGGTTGAAAGGTAGGAAACGAAGGGATTAAGGTGAACGAGCTGTATATATAGCTCTGCGGAATGATATACACGCAGAATGTGCACCCAGTTATGCTGTGATGCATACGGGTGCTAGCCACGCTGCAAGTCTCGTACAACTGTGATACACTGATAGGACATTGATCAGAATTAAGGGTCTCAAACGGAGGTGTACTTACTCAAGCTGTGAACATCATGGGCAACATGTGTTCGAAGAACAATGGAAGGCATCATCCGGCTCCAGTGTGTACATCGGCTTGGGAGAGCTAACGACCGAGACGATATACTGGGGGCGTCTTGCTCGTCGCATAATGCTGGAAAGGGATATATAGAGAGGGAGGTTGGAGGGAGGTGAACGAAGGTCCGGACACGGAGCATGATGGCAGCCTCGAGGCGCGGACAATGGGGCGAAGTGGCGCCGGGTCCGTTGAAGCGAAGAGTCGAATGTCACTGTGAGCGATCTACGAAAAAGGCGTGTAGCTCAGTGCCTTCCATCTGGGAGGTAAGATGCACAAAAATAAGGATTACAGATAAATATGAAAAGGACAAGAGGGCACGATATAGTTATGGGAGTTTAGATGTACAGACATGGATCCGTGCAGATACAACAAAGCAGCGAGCAAGATGAAGGAGAAATGAATAGGTACGGTAACCACCATGGAATTCCGATAGGGTATCACAAAGGGGGGGAGGAAGGGCTTAACTGCCTTCTGCTTGCTGAGGTGGTACCGTTTGCGCTGAGTTGATGGGAATGATATCTGGGATTTCGCTCGAGAGTTCGTTGATTCGTGGATCGTCAACTTGGGCTGGTTGTTCGGCCAACGCTGAGTCCATTACTGGCTCGACAGATTGCGGTGATACTGAGGACGATCGCGATGAAGCTACGTCGTCGTTCTCTGCTTCTGTCTTTGATTCGTCCTTGGATCCTTCTGCAGGAGTGGCGTTAACTTCATCAAGCTCACCAGAGACCTCTACTGGCAACGGTACGCTCTCTGGTTCGACTTCCTTCTTATCCTCAAGCTCGACCTCTTTAACCCCCTCTGTGACCTCTTTCACATCCTCCTGATCGGGAGTGGCTCCATGTGGAGGTGATACTGGCGAAGCCTCTCTCGTATCGTCCCGGCTAGTGTTTTCGGTCGTGGCTTCGACGGCGACCGGCGGGAGGGCCCCACGACCTCTCTTCGTCAACCGCTCTTCGTCCGACGGCCCATCGCCAAGCTCAGTCGTGCTTAGCCGTCGCTTTCGGCCAATTTGGGGGGCATTCGAGGTCGCTAATTCCAGAACACGCGTTAATCCACGATCGGAGGCACCGCGTGTCATTCATGAATGAAGGAGACCGGTGAAATGCAGGGACTCACGATCTTCCTCCCAAGGACGATCCGGACGAGGTATAAAGGATCGCGATATTCTTCGAACGAGGTTGAACATTCGTTAACGATCAATGAAGGACGTGGTCGTGGTCGTGGTCAAAAACAACGCGTTTTGCGCCACCTATAGTTATTGGCGCCTATTTGGTATTATTAGGACTTGTGAGGAACAGACGCGCCAGCCAAGCATACACGTGAGAGAGAAAGAAAAGGGGCGCTCCTATCCATTACTATCCTTCTTAGATTGAAATGAAATCCATGGGACTGGAAGGGTTGAATATAGAATATTGTAGTAGATACATAGAGGGAACTTTCTCCCAAGCTCTCAGCATAGCTTCTATTGTGCAGATGATCGTGGAATCATATAGTAGACCATGGGCATTCATTCAATGAGACGATTGGGTGGCTCGGCAACTTGACAGACCAGAATCGAAATAAACTGGAATCACCGCCCGAAGTTTCAAATAACACTGATTACAACCGAAATTTGTTTGACGTGTCAACTGCTGGGCGCAGAAAATACCCAAGGTCCAGGCCGGAATATCGGGGTTATATACGGTTCAATAAATCTGTGCCCATGGCCGGAAGTACGAATAAGAAGATTTAATTGGGCTCTATAAGGCTCAGACGTGTAACTATTATTATGAAACTGAAGTACATCCTTTCTTGCAATCCAACGGCCCTCTCCGTTCTGGCGCTCAATTCCTATGATTGAAGGAGGGATGCTCAGGCTGGCAGCCCCGCCATCTTTGTTTGAGTGGTTACAACGGCGGACTGCGCTATATCATGATGCTTGATTCCTGGTGCTATGCTTGATGCATCAGGGGATCATGCGACTAATCAAGGGATATATAGTAAATGGTATATAGTTGTGCATTTCTGAGTGCTCCAGCGAAACTCTCCCCCTTCCGCTCAAATATTGCGCAAAGTATTGAATACTGAATATTCCCTTTGAACATTCAAATTTCTCGCCATCGGTTCAATCAAACTCAAACAGTGGCACAGCCACATGCTGTATGATTTTCCACGTCTTCTGCGCTTAATTTCAGTGTCCTTCCTCCTCCATGGCTTTCGCCAGCTCGCAACGGCATCTCACCAACGGTTTACCATCTCACTCGTTCGGAAATCAAGAAAAACACCATAGACACTCTACACCATGGACAAAACCCGTGTCATTAGCCATACCTGGTGTGCACACCCGTCGCCTCCGTATCTTGGTCCCTAACACCGGCAAATTATCCCATCTCGGCGCAGGTCGTCTGGGAAGACGGCGCGGACCCCTTCTGATGTGCTTCATCGCCCTCTCGATATTCGGCGTGTACTTCATTGTTTCGCGGCGCTACGAGGGACGCGAGTGGATGGAACAAGTGGCCCTCCCAGAGCAGTGATCCCTCAACGTTGGTTTTTCAGCGCCAGGACCTGCAGAGAATATGGAAATGGGAGATTGCTAGCGGTCACTACCCCAGCCGAGCAAGCAGTGAGTGTTTTTCGAGCACCCGTGAACTCTCATATTTATTTATGATGAATGTATAGTACCGAAACACATTGGGCTCAAGGAGCCGCCACACAACCCAGCCATTCCCCCTAAACTACGTGTCGTTCCGCCGTCACGCTACCGACCACCAACGACAGCTGTTGCTGCAGACACCGACATCGACACGCTCGGTACCGGGTCCAAGCGAGTGTACTTAGACATTCAAAGCAAACCGCCGGACGTTGCTTACCCCCCACGACCAGTACCCGGTAGCATAGCTGACATGGATGTAGTAATGAAACATTGTGATTTTTCAACGGGCAAGGTGAGTGCTTATTTTTTCCGCGGAGAACGAGTGCTTACCTGTCGGGTAGTATGTACGTGACTGTTTAGAGGTGCTCCGCCTAGGGGGTGGATTAGATAATGGACGGCGAGTTAGACGAGGCAAAATGGACGACTGGAAGTATATCTTTCTTGAGCAGGAAGGCCCTGCAGCGCAGCTGGCGGAGGATTTCGAGCAGCAGCCTATCCCCATCGCTCGACCGGCGAGCCCCAACGCCCAACGCGAACGCGATCCCAACGCAGGGTTGAACAGGAAACCCAGCACTGAATGGGAGTCCTCGATCGCCCTACAGCCTGTGGTCCCCAGTGCACCACAAGGCTCCAAAAACGATGCCTGCGATCCCAACAACCCGCGGGTGTTCCACATGTTCTGGACGGGACCGTTCACTGACAAGCCATATCTCGCGCTGATGTCGTACCTATTCTCTCAGAACACTGGCATCCACCTACAGGCGAACGAAACCAGCTCTACCATCTGCCGCCCGCAATTCTGGCTATGGATCAATCCCGGGCCAGCGGCGTCGGTACCCAATCCTTCTGCCGTGCACGATATGTACGAGCAACTCAAAACGAGCCCGTGGGCAGCGCCATTCCTGCATCCGCGGTTCAAGGATATCATCCAGTTCAAGCTGTGGAATACTACTGAGCAGCTGGATGGTGTTCCCGAGCTAAAGGACGAGTGGCGTACGCTCAGCGGGTCGCTATTCAACTCTGGTGGTCATGTCATCAGCGTGCCGGAGGAGAAGGTCAAGGCTGTCGAGTCTGGGGCCGGGGAGAATGCCACATCGACGAAGGAAGATGACATGATCAATCGCACTGGGTCCAAGTCCATGTCGTCATACGATCGGCTATCTGTCATCTTATCAGATATGGCGCGCTTTGTTCTTTGCCATCGCTTCGGGGGTATCTACCTTGACGCCGACACCATCTTCCTGCGGGACTGGGAGGAGCTCTGGGGGTGGAAGGGCGCCTTCGCCTACCGGTGGTCGCGGCTGGAGAACTACAATACAGCGGTCCTGCGCATGAACAAGAACTCCGCGCTCGGGACGTTCCTCTTCCGTACTGCGCTGAAGAACGGGCTGGACTTTCACCCCATGACCGTCACGAAGTACATGGCTGACGCGCATCTCGAGGGGCTCCTGCTCAGGCTTCCTGATGCCCTGTTCGATTCCGCATGGTTGAATACGGAGTATTTTCAGCGCGAACGCCCGCCACAGCCTTATTTCACCGAGTATGTTGCTGCGTTCTCAAATTTCGACAGAACCTGACCTGTGTGTAGATTCGCGGACCTCTTCGATACGCCTCCGCAGAATAGCGCGGCCCCTCAAGCCCTGGGCTTCGAAGGCTTCTTCAGAGGTAAGTAGTCATGTGGGCTGATTTGACCGCCACTAATCGAAGGATTGCAGGAGCTTACTCGTATCATTTCCATAACTTCTGGTGGGTATTGATTTTCTTGACCAGTTGGTTCATGCGGGTTTGCTAATGTCTGCACATAGGTGGAAACCGTTCGATCCTTCTCGCAACTGGCCTGATCTGGGCCAACGCTTCATTGCCGGGGAACGAGCTGCCCGCCACGCGCTCACCACCTCATCGCCACCTTCTCCCACAGACGCGGGGGGAGCAGAAGCGGGCGAAGAAGACGAAGACAGCGTAACTGATGATAAGCGAGACCTTGACTGGTCTGCTGTTCTCAAGAGGACCTTTGAGAGCTATATCCGAGGCGAACGGCCGAACATGTACGGCGAGTGGATACACTGGTAACCCCACAGAGGTGGATACGCTCTGCAGATAATGTTTACAATCCATACCCATAAATGATCTATTAATATCAGGATAGAAGCCAGATGTCTTTGTGGGTTTGAAGTCAGGCGCCTCTCGTTGGTTTGATAGACCGCGATGTGGTGTGTGCTTTGAAGGCTCCATGAACTCGTTGCTGATCGCCCACATTTGACGCAAACGTCGGTTGGATATTGGAGTATACCGTAAACTGCTCGACGTCAATTTCAACTAGTCATCCCCCCTGTATCGCATTTCCAACTGGGTGAAGATTCCGTCGGCAGTATCTTGACTCAATTGTAGCTTCCTTACGCCAACTGGACACTTCTTCCGAGCGCGTGAAGATTGTCACAAGGGTTCTTGAGTTCTTGCAACATGTGGTGGCGGCCCGCCGATAACATCAATAGCAAATAGTAAGTATAAAAACATACACACTCAACAACTTACTGCAAGCGTATCTTGCAACCTTTGCTTGGAAGAGGATACTCGAAGGATATGATCAGCAAGCGTACTATCGTTGCTGCTGTGGCTCTTGGGGCTTGTGCACTTGCGCAGACCGGCCGTAAGTAGACACGCATCGTGTTATTTGCATTGTATACTCACGTTGTCGTTATCAATAGTCGCACCGAAGAAGTATCTGACGCTGCCCCTCGGGACCGTCAGGCCATCGGGTTGGCTATTGGACCAAGTACGTGCCTCGATTCGAAGCGGTCTCAGCGCCTTCACTAACTCCTATACAACAGCTCGATGTCCAGATCAATGGCCTCGCTGGACATGAACATGAATTTTACCACTAGTCAGCTTATGTCACGCAATATATTACCTTCCTCGACTCACTTTTCATTTATAGCGTCTCGCAGACAGACTGGACAGGCGGCACATCTGCATATTCCAGCTTGGAGGAAGGTATGAACAGCCGTCTGGCTTCTGCTAGAGTATCGTGCTAACAAGTGCTTTGCAAAGCTGGTAGCTATTGGTTTGTCAGTGTTGCTGCTCGTTTTTGTCTCGATTGCGAGATATTGACATTCATATCGTAGAATGCCATGGTCCCAAATGCGATATTAGTCAACCACACTGTGATCAATCAAAAGACGCAAGCCTTCCTCGACTACGTCCTTGACCATCAAGACTCAACAGGCTGGCTCGGTCCTGAAGTAGGCACCACGAAGCCGAGGTACCTTTGGGGAAGGTCAGAAAACTAACAGTGTCTATTTGTATCGAACTGACTTACATGAACATCTAGATATCCCTTCTTCTTCGGAGCCATCCAGATGGTCGAGAACAATCCTGCCTTGACGGACCGCGTCGTCGACGCTCTGCATAAATTCGTTCCATTGGCCAACACGATGCTCAAGAACAATGGGGAAGGCGTTGACGATTGGGCCGCGACTCGCTGGGAAGACTTCGTCATGGCACTTCAATGGTGATATTTAATATCTCACAACGGCTGGGGCGCAACTTAAAGAGCTCTTGCAGGCTGTACGATTTCCATCCCAATGGCCAGGAGGACCTCCTGATCGATACTATGAAACGACTAAAGTGGACAGGAGTCCCATGGGAAAAGGTCTTCTCAGCTCAGGTTTGCTCATTTCCTATGTCTAGGCTGCACCTATTAAAATTCTGCACAGTACTTTCCGAAAACTGCAGGTCTGCAAAGATTGATAGTGTTCGTAGTTGTCCTGACTAATTTTTAACACATAGTCGAGCATACGCCAAACCCCTTCAATTTGCCGCTGACTTGGCACGGAGTTAACATGGCGGAGGGCTTGAAGGCGTTGCCCGCCACCTACAGATTCACTCATAACCAAAGTGGTCGGTCAAAAAAATGACGCGTCAGATGTAGGGTCTAACTATTTCCTCGCTAGACCTCGATGCCGCTAGTTTGGGCTGGGATATGCTCTTCCAGTACCATGGCCGCCCGTCTGGAATCTACGCAGCTGACGAGTATCTTGCTGGTCTGGAGGCCGTTCGCGGGTAAGGGTTTTCTCCCAACTTAACTTACTCCCTTCTAAATAGTCGCAGAACCGAACTCTGCCTGGTCGTTGTAAGTAGTTCTGAACGACTTGAATCGGACTAGTTACCTAATGCGCTTCCAGGAAACCATGTTCTCGTGAGCGAACGAACATGTTTGATTCTTGTCATCGTCAGGACACGCTAACATTCGCTTTGCAGAGGGTCGTACTTGTATCAAGTAATTGGCGACCCCAAGTTCGCTGATCGTGTACGTTGTCCCGGCGTGATTCCTTGGGATGTCCCGCTAAAAGATTGACGGGAATTTCTAGGTGGAGCGTATAACCTACAACGCCTTGCCTGCGACATTAACTGGCGGTGGGTGTCTCATATTCCCTGCGAAAACATGATGTGAACCTCCTTGAAAATAGACATGTGGACCCGACAATATCTCCAGCAACAGAACCAGATAGCAGCCAAGAACATGAACCCGTAAAGTGACGTTCCTTCCTCAAGCATTGATGTACTGACCGCATGGAATAGCAACCCATTTCCTAATGACGGGTACGTGTTGCTACATCGATGATGGGCTTCCTGACGGCGGGTGATAGCGCATACTCTAATGTCTTTGGTCTGGAGCCTAACTACCCGTAAGTGTCAGATGCCTTCCAAGGACAGTTAAAATTTACCCGTTGGATGCCAGTTGTTGCACTGTCAACCATCCCCAAGGGTGGCCCAAGTTTGTGTCGAATGCATTCTTAACCACTCCGGACCAGAAGTCTCTGGTGCATCTATATCTCGGCCCGTTTAGCACTACCGCTACTCTGGCTTCGGGTTCGTACATCTAGATCGCGGCCATAAACTTTTGAATCTGACGTTATTTCAAAGGTAACAAGGTGACCGTAAATGTTGATACACTGTACCCATTTAGGTGGGTCTCCCTTCGTCTTCTCCGTCGCTTTGTCTTGATATTTGGAATATGTGGTCAGTGATACATTAACTACTACGATCACCGCGACTTCGGCGTTCACGTACTTCGTCCGTATCCCAAGCTGGGTCGTAGGAGGCACCATCGCCATCAATGGAGCAGCGGCGCGAGCTGTGTCTCCATCCAATGGACTCCAAGCAGTTCAAATCGCTGCTGGTACCACTAAATTTATTCTCAACCTTCCAGCCCAGATCACCACAGGTACACGATTGCGACTGATGAATCGGCATCCTATACTCAGATCCATTGTCAACAGAGTCTCGTCCTCATGGGTCAATTGCCGTGCACCGCGGGCCTCTTCACTACGCGTATGACATCGCGCGTAGCCAGAAGGTACTTGCACGCAACGCCCAGGAAAGTCGGGCTGTCGATCTAGAACTTGATGCCACCTGCACCATGGCAATACGCGATCGATCCAGCCACGCTCAAATTCTCGAATAAAGCTCCAGCGTCGGGAAGGCTTCCTTCCCCGATCTTTGATGCTGGACAGCCACCTTTCACCATCACTGCCACAGCCTGCCGGATTAACTGGAGCACCGGAGGAGACACATTCGCCGCACCTCCTCCTACCAACACTACATGTATCGGGGGGCAGACAACCATCACATTGTGGCCGTTTGGTGTAAGTCTCCACGATCATCGCGCCAGTGTCGCACTTTTCTAACTGCGAATCAAGGCCACGAAGCTTCGGATCGGAGAGCTTCCCGTGTTCAAATCGACCTAAGTGATGTCGCGGCTTCGAAATGGTTGCCTTGATTATGAGTGCTTTTGATTTACTGTATACATTTAGTCTTATGGTGTAGCATGATCTGTATGTTCAGATGTATGCAGTGTGTCGCAATTCTTCTGCACCTTGTAGGCCTGACTTCACCCTGTCTCCTTACAACTTTAACTTCGTGACATTCCATCCCTATGAATGCACTCCAAGAAGTCAATCCACACGCAAACAAGATCTTCGACCTCGGCTGTCGTTCGACGAGATCGGCAGAGCTGCAAAGTTTCTTGCTACCTCCTGGCCTTTGGTATACTTAATGTCAGAGGGCAATCAGATTAGTGTGCAAAGAATCGTGTCAGACAATGATCCGACCAGCCGACATCTACGATATGCTCTGGGTAAAGCACTATTGACAAGTTGGCCACTTCTAGATGTTATCAAGTAACAACGTTGCATTTTCGGTAGTGTTGGGCCGATGCCACTGACCTCGCATCAAGACCACCGTATCTAGATGCATTGCTGATAATACTAGGAGCGCCTGACAACACTGTTAGCGACTATTTACAAGATAAATTGCTCGATTGAAAGTCGTATGAATCCAATTGGTACATATCCTGTTATTTCGACGGTTCGATGTTAGAGCCGCTTGGAATACTACGGTAACTCAACCTGATGTGCAAATATACCTTGATAGACATCCAGTGCCAAAGGGTGATAATAGGAGACCCCTGATCTCTCCGTATACGAAATCAAGAACAAGCTTATTGGAGCATAGTTTATAACATAGAACCGCAGGCTCGATGGAAGGTTCAAGGTTAAGAGTTGAAGGGGGTCTCAACACCAGATTCTGGAGGGATCGCTATCAAATAGACTTCTAGCAGATTCGCTTCAGGGTTTGGTACATTGACTGCAGGTTGAAGAAACAAAACTGCAAGTTATGGGAAGAGGGCTTGTTCATGGAAGAACTATTGAACATATCTCTTGCCTCTCGCCCATCATACACAATGTAGTACTCGCCACCAGCCAGTCATTGTGCTTAGAGAGCCTTGAAAGGGCTCTTTGAATGTAGGGCTTATTGTCAGCCTTCAAGTTGGCCGTTACGAGCAGCTCAATGATTGTCCCAGGGCCCGAGTGTTCATCGGAATATCAAACACGACGAGAATGACTTGGCAAGATACAAGTCACAGCCGAAAGTGCCCTAGATACAGGGTGGAAAGCAAATGTTGCACTCTGAAAGACAGCGGATCAGGATGATATAACGATGTCCCAAGGATATTGCATCCACCATCATCGGGGGCAAGATACTGATGAAGTCATTACGGAAGGGGCTTTTGGAGAACTGCGCCTAGGCTACGTACATAGGCGTGCATCGGAAATTGATGCTCGACTTATCAAAGCATCAAAGATTTCTCCTAGCGGAGATTTGGACATGGGCATAGATACTCCCGGAGAGATATTTCATTTACTTCACATTTGATGAACATCCATTTATTGAATAAGTTCTGAATCATATATGAGTTTTTCTGCTTCCGAAGAGCGAGGTGTGATGGAGCATTTGAAGGAAATGATATGTCTAATAGGAATAAGTATCAGCCTTGCCCGATAAATTCACCCGCTAGCCAACGCCAACGCAGGTACATACCGTGTAAAATTTGGGGTCCATTGGATATCAGGCTCGATATCTCTCCCTGCTTCATCTTTCGCTTTAGTGAGATCAAAGACAGCGAGAATTGATGCTATAGAGATCCATAGGGAATTCAAAGCAAAGAATCGGCCAGCACATATCCTGAAAGGCGTGGAGCATCCAGTCATAAATGTGCATGCGATATAAGAATGATAGTACCAACCTTCGTCCGAACCCGAAGTTGGGAATCGAGTCGATGCGTTTTCCGTCGATTTTACCGTCTTTCAGGAATCTCTCTGGACGAAATGTATGCGGGTCTGGATAACGCTCTTCGTCTTGCAAGAGTGCCCTAGTAAATTATGAGTCTTGTCAAATAGAGGAAGGAAGGTGAGCGGACCAAACATTAACGAATACAGCAGATCCTTTGGGTATATGGTACCCTTTGTACTCGTCATCTACTGTGAGTCTGTGGGCGACGGCTGTAGACTGTTCGTCAGTAATACGGGAAACGTATGGCAATTCGACTTGCCGAGCGGGAACACAGCTTGCCATCTAAGGAAGCGTCAGACATTTACTTACAAAAGGGACGGAATGAAACTGACAGACCTCAATACTTCCAACATGATCGCATGGACATACGGCATACTAGGCAAATCCTCGAACGAAGGGAGTCGAGACCGGCTGCAGAAATCAATTTCCTGTTGGCCTTTCTTCTGAACCTCTGGATAGAGCACCATCGCCGCCATGAAACTTGAGAGCGGCGCTTTTGTTGTTTCAGCCCCACCTAGTCAAGTCCGATTGTGAGGAATAATGACTGTGTACCAAGTCCCCAACGTACCTACATAGGCGATTGCCGCCACGTCCTTGATCAATTCTGCGTTGGGGTGGTTGTTGATGCTATAACCACCTTTCGCAAAGCTGCGAGACAGGAAACTTGGTTCACTCTTTCCCTCTTGCTAGAAGCCCAGTTAGACAATCGAACGGTCGTTCTAACAACCATAATCATGATGTCGACATCACTCACTATACGTGCGCAACCCTCGTGAAACGGTGTGTTCATCATATCCAACGTATTCGGCAGTGACTTCTCCGCAAACCTCTTGAACCCGGCTCCTGGCATCCAGCTTGGCACATGTTTCAGGAAAGGTAAAATGTCAACGAGGAATATTCCAGAAATTGCGGCATCCGAGAAGTTGGCTAATGCCTTGTCTGCCCGCTCGATATTAGGGTCGTCTTCTGGCCTGACATCCACCCCATATGTCAGCGAGAGGATACTTGCAGCGAGGGTGCTGGGTAAATATTAAGATATATTTGGATGATCTAACCCACGGAAATTGATACTTACTATTCAATGTGATGGACAAAGTTGTCGGGATCCTTCAGCAGTCGCCGAAGAAGATCGCGAGAGTGCCACAACTGATTTGGACGATGATTGGTGGTTTGATTTGGATTGAATTCTTGCCAGAAGACACGACGGCGAGTGCGCCACGCATGACCGTACGGTTTGAGACTCAGAAGCGGGGCCCAACCCAAACTTTTAGACTCTAGTCACAGTGTGATCAAATTAGTTGTAGAACTCCTCTCCTTACAGTTCGTTGAGCATGACACTGCTTGTTCTTGGAGTGGGGTGAGTACTTATATATAATTGGGCGTAACGACCGACCTATCTGAGTAAAGCATAGATCTGGCAGACAGGAGATCATTTGCCGCTTTCAAGGAGTTCAGAACGATAATCGAGCTTCCGAAAACGCGCACATGAATAATATCTGAGTCTGTGGCAATACGTTCAATAGCTTCTCGTGACTTCGAGCCTCACTTACTGAATTCTTTGGACCACTCGAAGAATTTGACCCATCTTTCCTTTGAGGGTAAGTCAAATAGGTTGCCGACAATGGGATATCCTTTTGGACCTGGTGGAAAAGGTAATCGAGACCTACGCCGCCGAAAGTAACCAGCGAAGGATAGAAGGAAGGCAAGCACAATGAGAGCAAAGTCATTTTGTATCATTGAGGATCGGATGGTTGGATGAGCAAGAGTATGTCTTTCATGAATCTCTATTTATTCGTCCTCTACGCGGGAGATTGTAGCAACGTGTGATAATTAGTCCTCGTTTGTCCTCGTGTCCAGTGGGTTCCCCATTGCGGTTCCAGACTTCACATCAATATTCCATACATTGGATGATTGGGCTCCATAGTGGGGGGGAAATCGAGTCTACGTTCTCTTGACGTGCGACGATAAGTATGCCAGATTGGCCCTCGGGACTTTTCGTCCTTCCTAGATCTAGATTCTGATAACTCCCAATACTGCCAACACCAACTGATTGGTTTTCCTTGTCAGACAGGATCCAAGACGAGGATGGGAAGGCTTCAATGTCCTCGACTTATGATCACGAAGTTGGACGTCCGCGCCAGGGCGGAGCGGGGGGGGGCAGCGTCACTCGTCTCTATGAACTATGCATCAAGCAGCTCGATAACATGCACCTGTAACTCCTTGAAGAACAAGATTGGCCAATATCATCACTGCGTGCTTACCAGCCACATCCGGAATGATGAAGACAGTCGACAGACTTCTCTTGCGAGAGAAGGGAAGAATAATATATCTGTCTAGGATAATCGACGAAGTAAGTTGTTTTGTGAGTAAGCAGGTGTCTTGTGCTCGCATGTTTACGACCTGCAGCGAGTTGGTTAACAATAACCGCGTTTCTGAGTGCGTAAAGATAGATACCATCTATGTGTACTCCAAAGTTCCAACAATTAGATCACACACCTATCGACCCAGGATTTGACCACTCACTACACTCTCGCGATGTTTTACTGAGTCTGCTGAGCCAGAGTTGACCGTTTGGCAAAGGGAGACTGAGGAAGCACCAATCCCCCGCCGAGCTTCCTGGAAAGCAAGACATGATAACTCTAAAAGTCCCCCCGGCCAGCAACGGGCACGTATGTCGTATTGGCGGTGAAAGGAAAAAGTCCTCTCAATTGGGTTCTCCGCAGCACTCAGGTGCCATGTCTTTGACGAATTTTGAGCCTATGTCGAATTATGAACTTCGCCGGTCGGTCGCGGTGTCGGCTTTCTTCAACATTCCATCCTTCACTTGACTTGACGCGACGTTCGGGATTTTGAAGAGAAAGCGACCCTATGCTTAGTACAACACTAGTGGTTATCGGTCTCAGTAAAGAATCTGTCTTGAGAGAGAAGAAACACAGAACTCCAGAGGTGGTAGCGCCGAGTGGCGCAGCGGAATCAAAAGCCGTTGACGCCCGATCCAAACACCGGCAAACAACCGCTGGACAGAAATCCACCTGGCATTCGAATTGCAAAGTCAGAGCACCGCGACCTTAGAATCAATGTCGACATGGCCTTCCTCCTACCCCCTTCATTAATGGCTCTTATCGATGCGTCTCTGGCATACGCAAATACCGACAACAACAATGCCCTGGCTACGGCTCGTTTCTCACACGCTGGCTACTTCCAGCCACCGCGCGCTGCAACCGCCAATCCCGATGCTAGAGCTGCGGAACACGATCAGTTCGACCTGCTGGACATTGTGCTCGTCGCAGGGTGTAGACGGAAAATTCCATGCATTCAATAGATCCAGCGGCCAGGCCGTCTGGTCGATGACTTCGCAGCCTACCTTCCAATTCTACTACCGTCTCCAGTCTGGCACCTCTCATCCGCACGGCAAATCCCAACGACTCTCTGGAGCAAGACGAGGACTACTACCAGGAAATGTACGTGATTGAACCGCAGTCTGGCGAAATATTCGTGCTGCCCTCCCCCTCGGCGCCGCTGCAGCAGTTTCCGTACACGATGCAGCAGCTCGTCGACATGTCCCCGTTCTCGTTTCACGGCGAGTCAGAGCGCCGTTTCTTCATCGGAAAGAAAGAGACGTCCTTGCTGGCGCTGGAGCTCGAGACGGGCCGCGTGAGGCAGATAGACGGCGAATGTCCGTGGGATCCAGATCCGTGGAAGCAGAGCGAGACCGAGGTGGACTTGGACGAGCTGGAGGATGTGGACTCTGCTGGAAACACTCAACCGCAGGTGACAGAGGTTCTGATTGGTAGAACAGGTGCGTAGCAAGGCTGATCACGATTTACGCATAAAGTATATCTTGAGACAGACTACCATATCTCCATCCACGCACACATGCCTCACCAACGACCAAAACCGATTCAGAAGCTCACATTCTCGACCTATGGCCCGAACAACCAAGATCACGCATTGCAGGCATCATATAGAAGACCAAAGGACGACCGATACATCCAGAGCATGCCTGGGGGGGAAATAATATCGCTTCGGTTGAAAACAGAGCATGGGGAAACGCAAGCGGGATCGGCGGGATGGGGGCATAAATTCACGGAACCTATGTATGGAGGTTGTTCTCTCTCGCAGCACACTGCTTACACGCGTTCTGCAGCGTAGCCGTATTTGACATACTACGGCGTCAGGATTCGGACAGCGCTTTTGCTCTGCTGCAACCACGACCGCGTCTAGCCGACGTTCTCGCTTTCCACAACTTTGCTTCTCCATCTTCGACTGGTGGCAGCTCACACGACGGCCTACCGCAAGCACTTCTTGATGCTCTGCCAAACCTCAACTCTGCGTTCGTTGGTGCTATCCGCGAATCTGGCAGCCTCTATGCTATGAGCCCGGAACGTTTCCAGTTGGTAGCTTTCGGAGCGAGCAACAGCGCCGAACATGGCTACTATCTGGATGCGCCATCTGGCAGTGATCCACCTTTGTCGGCAATTGATGACGAGATACCTCTTGAAGTTGACGCGATCACCCGCGCCCGCAAGCTTCGTGAGCAGATGGACCGCGAGCGACAGCGGTGCTATGCCGCAGACCCGTCTTCCGACCAAGGCAGACTTGTTCTGGATCCTTCCTGTCTCACGGGTGTACGCAGGCTCGACAGTGGCTCGACGGACCGCGCGAGGCGACTTCTTGACGGCGTTCCCGGCGTCGAGCCCCAGCCCGGCGTGCCAAATGAACTCCCACACAACGTGGAGCTCATAGAAGGTGGTGACGCCGAGGCTAAGGCGCCGAGGAATAATGCGACCGGGGGATCATGGTGGATATGGCGTTCTGGGAGGTACTGGAGTGGTAATGCCGGCCCCCTTGGCATTGGGATCCCTTCGCGCGACGGCTTGAATTCGTCGGTGCCGTCGCGTGGTATATTCGGTGCCGGGGGCGCGGGGCTGGGGTTCGGGCTGGGATACGCCGACTTTTTATTCACTATTTTGGTGGGGGCGATTGGTATGATAGGTGTGTGGATGAGGTATGTTAAAGGCAAACGGCCGCGGGAACACTCGAGGAAAGCGAAGGACCATGGTCGCTTTGCGGAGGTTACTCCGGAGAGCACTCCGGCGAGTGCCCCGACCGCTTCATCAAACTCGGCCAGTGCACCTGAACCATCTAACCTTATGTCTGCTCACCCCGACGCCCGAGATCTTGAGCCCACACCATCACCCCTACAGCTTTCCCGTTCTGATTCAACTCCTGCGAAAGAAGCTATCATCAATCCAGCTGTCCAACTAAACGGGAACGGCTCTCATCTAGACCTAAAACCTTTAGATGATGCCGAAGAAAGCGACAAAGACGGCGATGGGGATATGGATAACGACAACGATGGTGACGCTACTCCTGCTACACCTGGCCGGCGGAAAGGAATACGCAGGAAACGAGGCAAGAAGAAAAAGGTGAACGTTGTGTTGCCGACGGCTGATTCCTCCAAGGAGGAAGCCAACAAGCAGAACGGTGCAGAGGAGAAGCCACCGCAGTCTGGTATTATTATGGAACGGGCAAGAAAGGAGAGTTCTAGCGGTCCATCGCTTACTGTATCTGACACAGTGCTTGGTAGGCTGTTCTTCCATATAGTCTTTCTGTTGGGTGCTGATGATGTCTTTGTCTCTGAACCTCAAATTATAGGTTTCGGCTCCCACGGTACCGTCGTGTTCCGCGGTTCATTGCAAGGACGTGCCGTTGCTGTGAAGCGCCTGCTCATCGATTTTGTCACTCTTGCTTCCCGCGAAGTTTCGATACTGCAGGAATCCGATGACCATCCCAACGTCATCAGATATTACTATCAGGAGGCTAGTGGCGGCTTCCTATACATCGCCCTCGAGCTATGCCCCGCATCTCTTGCCGATATCATAGAGACCCCAGATCGAGAACAATGGCAAGAAATTGCTGTGTCCTTCGATCCAAAACGCGCTCTTAAACAAATCACCAGTGGCCTCAGGCATCTGCATGCTCTGAAACTGGTCCATCGGGATATCAAACCCCAAAATATCCTCGTCTCCGCTGCTAAGGGAGGCCAGGCCTCGAGCGTACGAGGAGGGAAGTGGCGAATGCTGATTTCAGATTTCGGACTGTGCAAGAAACTGGATCTGGACCAAACGAGCTTCCTTCCCACTGCCCACGGCGCGATGGCCGCAGGTACTGTTGGGTGGCGTGCCCCGGAGATCCTGAGGGGCGAGGTGAGACTGGATGAGTCTGCCACAGATGATCAATCTATGTCTTCTCGCGGCTCTGTGGCAACCCCTACGTCCTCCTATAGCGGAACAACTCCCAGTTCACATGGGAAGCCGACGCGACTCACTAAATCGGTGGACATTTTCGCATTAGGGTGCTTGTACTACTACACGCTCACCAGTGGCGGGCACCCGTATGGCGATCGATTCGAACGCGAAGTCAACATTATGAAGAACGCCAAATGCTTAGAAGGACTGGAGCGGTTTGGCGAAGAAGGGGCCGAAGCTATTGACCTTATTGAGAAGATGCTCGACCCTGAAGCGAAGAACAGGTGAGAATTTAATCAAACGGGGTTGCGAACTCTAAACCAAACTGCATCCAGACCTGATACGACGACTTGTCTCCTGCACCCATTCTTCTGGGATCCGGGGCGCCGTCTCACATTCCTCCAGGATGCTTCTGATCGATTTGAAATCATGTGTCGCGACCCCAAGGAGCCAGCATTGCTTACGCTGGAAACGAATGCTTTCAATGTCGTAGGGCTTGATTGGCTATCACGGCTGGATAAGCTCTTCATCGAGAACCTCGGCAAGTTTAGAAAATACGACGGCAGATCGGTGCAGGACTTACTCCGGGCACTGAGGAACAAGGTCGGTGCTGAGTTGGTTGCTGTCGTCGGTCGCAGCTAATTGATGATTGCTGAAACAGAAAAATCACTATCAAGACCTGCCTGACAATGTAAAGAGGCACTTGGGACCCATGCCAGAAGGCTTTTTATCCTATTTTACTCGACGCTATCCACGATTGTTCCTCCACGTCCATTCGGTGATCGGAGAGACGGGGCTCAATAATGAATCCATGTTCCGGTCGTATTACGAGTTGGCGGACCAGTAGCCCTTCCCTACGGGTGATGCTCCCATCTCCTGTATCCCTATTCCTTTTTGAATACCGGTTGTCCTGTTCGCACTGATGTTGTTTTATCTTAACTAACTATTGATATTGCTCATTTACTTCCTCACCTCTATTTGCACTACTTTATCTGTATGTCCACAATGCGTTGATGTAATTGTATTGCATATGATATGATCATGACCTGTTCTGCCTCCTCGTCAGTCTCTCATAGAAGAACCCCCATGTGGGTAAAAGATTGCAACTCTCAGCCGCCAGCGTCATGAAGAGATATTTCTGGCTCCCCGACACCTCCAACTTGAAACATCAGTGACGGCGTGTGACCCATTAGAAGCAGGCCACGGACTTCCGTGTGCCTGGGTACCGCACGTACAATGCATAGTCAACATACTTACTCAAACACTGCTTCGAAGAAGCCATCATTGTGCACGACGAGTTGATTATCATTGTATCAATAAATCTACCATTCTGGGCGATTCTCAGGAATCACTGATTTTCCAAATCCAATGTACTGCTATGTGGTGCTTACATGCTAAAAGAGAAGCTAGCTGGCAATAGCTGCCGCGGAGGTGGTGCAAGGTGGTGCGACGCTGAATTGATGGGTTTCCAGCACCCCTATCATTCTTTACCAGAAGGTTGAATATTTCAAAGTCCGGTTCTCGTGTACCCAAATAAGCGCCCACTAATTTTTTCAATTAGCACGACTACTAGATGTCAGTCAACATTTCCTTGCCAGACCATCCCTTTGACCTTGTTTTCCATCCCGAAAAGCCCGTAGTCTTTACGTGCCTTCTATCAGGTCGCGTTTACGCGTACACCTATGATGATTATGGGAACTCCAAAAAAATTGGTCGAGTCGTCCATTCAAAAAGTCTTGCAGATGTTTGGATGTCACTCTCGATGGCCAAACACTATGGTGCGGTGGAAAGGGGAAAGCCTTAGTGTTAGTGCTGCAATACAGCCTTTCCGAGTTTTTTGTATATATGATATGATCAGGGCAATTGATACAACATCAGGCCAACTCACGGACAAAAGAGTCGGAAGCCACGAGTAGGTTTTTCATCGTGATTGTAGATAAATGGGAGAAGGCTACTCAACGTATCTTCTAGCGCCTCGATTAATCGAATCAAGGTCCCTAACAGACCATTTGTTTGCTACTGGCGATGATGACGGCGTCATCAAGGTCAGTCTCGTACTGCTCGGACAAGCGGACTCGTTGCTGAAGTGACTCGTCTTTGGAAGCTTTGGGACCAAAGAAAAAAGGAAGCTATAAGGTCTTATCATCACCACTTTGATTACATTACAGATTTCCTTTGGCTCAGCGACAAGAAGCAGTTGGTTGCGACTAGGTAATATCCTATGTCCTTGTGTTTCGGTGCACTCAGTTCTGATCCATGCGATGTCACTGCAACAGCGGTGATGGGACACTTTCTGTCATAGATGTGCGTTCAAAGCAGAATAAACCCATGGCGCATTCCGAGGATCAAGAGGACGAACTTCTAGCCATCGTTCCTATCATGGGGTACGTCTCAAAAATCCCGAACCCGCCGTATCAAGCTTCTATGGGTACATTGAACTACCCCCGCGCTAGTTTCATGCGTCTCTCTTGAGGTGGCTTTACCTATTTAGACATATTTCTGATTCGACTCGCCTTTTCACCAAAACGGATGAAGATGCCTTTTTTTCGCATTACTGACCTAATCTGTTCATTAGTGAAACCAAATTCGTAATTGGGACACAGCTTGGAATATTATCCATCTTCAATCGTAGTGCTGGATGGGGAGACTGCGTTGACAGAGTTCCAGGGCAAGCCCATCTCCCTCTCAAAACCCGGCATGCAGCGACTGACACCACGCCTAGTCACCCGCAGTCTGTGGACACCCTTCTGACCCTCCCCTCCCCATTTCGGAATAACAAGGGGTCTACTATTCTTACGGGCTCATCTGATGGATTTATCCGTGCAGTCGAGATTCTTCCAACAAGATTACTGGGAGTCGTCGCCGATCATGGAGACTTCCCGGTAGAAAAAATGGCTCTGGGCAAAGGTGGCGGCCAGCCACTTGGAGACCCAGCGCCTGCACGATCTGGGCTCATCACAATATCTGGGGATTCAGAAGATCCTGAAGCCGAAGGCTCGCACGGTACCCCTACGGAACATTGGTGGCTGGGCAGCATTGGCCACGACGATTCCCTGAAATTAACCAACCTTGGGCAATTTTTCGCTGACCTCGACGGACAACAAGCCGAAGAGTTGATGGGAACGTCCGCTCCTGTGGGCGATGATGATGGGAATGCTCATGAAGAGGAGTCACCGGATGTCTATGCTCCTACGGATGAGAAGGTTAGTAATACAGACGAAGACGAAAATAGCGATCATAGCTCAGGCGAAGAGGTCGCTTCTGCGCCCAAGAAACGCAAACGACCACAGAAAGACCCCTTGATCGTGAAAAAGAAGATTGGACGTAATCAACTAAACGTAGACGGCGCTTTCTTTGCGGAATTATAGATAGCGCACCATTTCGTCCTCGATCGGGGTTACCTGCTCCATGTCAGGGTTAGTCTATTAGATACAACGACGCTGTCCTGTTATCCTATTCGCTGGGTTCGAAATGATTGCTGGTGCTTACATCCCCCGTAGAATGCCATCGCCCCATCTATTGATGCCTGATGCGCTGTAACACCAACCTCTAGGCCCTCGAGCGGCGGAACAAAGTCTACCAAGCATCCCTTGGAGCCCAAACAGCAAACTACCCAGGCTTGTCACTTTCGAAATCTTCACCTCTCAGTGCTCTCCTAGCGACTTGCTCATCGTTAAATTTAGACGCCTGAAACATCGTTTTGGTTTGCTCCTTGCAACCATTGATCTCGCCGAGAATTAATTACCTTCCCTACGACATATGTAAGGAAGGATTGACTGTGACGTTAAGGTAGCTACTGCCTGGGAAACGACAGTGCTCATGCATCAGGAGGCGCATCGGTATGTTGCGGGAGCGATAGATTCCATGAAGCGTTGACAACAAAGACAAATGGCAGTGTGCGAGCCCCAGGACGACTCGAGACTCGACCTGGTTTGCCTGATACTTCGTAGAGGATGCCCACCATGCTGTAAATCAAATAACGGCGGCAATCGATCTTAATTTTCATATCCCCAAGGTATTTCGTTATCTGTGCACTGCGCGCAACCCACAAAGATCCCATGTCAATCGCTTCGCTTGACTGAATGTCATATCCGAGCAAGTCCGCATTGGGCAGTGACAGTATGGCCGCCCTCCTGAGACCCCACACGATACTGCTGGCAAAAACACCTAAGATTTGTCGATTAAAATAGCAGGAAAGTTTGCAATGTTGTGAAGGACATTGATGGCGGAATGTGGGGGATACTTCCTTTACTCCATTAATTTGCCCACTCGCGTGGACCCAAGACATTCGTTCGTCAATGTCTCGACTCTCAGACACACACGGCTTGTCAGTGAGAAATATTCTACCAAGTAAGATGTGCAGGTGAAACACGTTCATCATTATTTACTCAACGGACGTCGGAGTGAGGTGAGAGCTCACTTACCACTAGATAGTAAGATGTCAATGTTGCTTCTTCTCGGCCTTCTCTTCGGGGGAGTAGGTGCCTATTATCTAATCTGATCACGCTTTCTCGCACGTGGTATCACGGAGCGGATCCTTCGCTCGGACCAAGGTTGAAAGAATCACAGTACACCGACGCTTGAATATTTCGTGCAACGAGTTACTGTTGAACAGAACCTTGTCCACCGCTTAAATGATTCTTGCACGCCACACAGTCCTTGCGCTGAGGGGCGCGCGACCCGTTGGCCGTGGACTCTCTACTCGAGCGTCGGATATTCTGACTTCGCTTGGAATTTCATCCACAGCAGAGGTGTCGGGAGTTTACGACGGAAAATGGGGAGGGTCGGGTGAATTGATGCAGAGCATTTGCCCGACTACTGGGGAAGTTCTAGCTCGAGTCAAAACGGTGAGTACTGGGTACACGCCGTTGGTAGATCTCTGAATCAAAAATGGCACAGGCCACTCCTCAAGAATTGCACGAGGCCCTTGAGAAGACCAGAGAGGCATATGTCTTCTTCCGAAACATCCCCGCTCCCCGCAGGGGAGAGTTGTTGCGCCAGATTCGCGAAGCTTTAGGAGCTAAGGTACCCAGCAGTATGGTTTTAGGATTGAGATCAGAAATAATACTCCCATCAGCGTGAAGAACTGGGTGCACTTGTATCTCTCGAAATGGGGAAGATAAAGACGGAAGGAGTCGGCGAAGTCCAGGAATTTGTGGATATTGTAAGGCTGCCCAATCCCCGTCTTCCGGCGCCTTCTGATGTTACTGGTAGTGCGACTATGCCGTGGGTTTATCCAGAATGATGAATGGTAGAGTGGTCGCTTCGGAACGACCAGGGCACTCCATTTTAGAAGGTTTGTTCTCCCACCAATAGCTCAACTCCATTACTGACGCATTTCTAGTACCTAATCCTTTGGGCGTTGTTGCTGTTCTTTCGGCCTTCAACTTCCCGGTCGCAGTTTATGGCTGGTTAGTGTTTCCCAACATGTGCTCCATCTGTGTAAATCTGATAGCCGACGATTCAAGGAATTTGGCACTTTCAATGGCAGCTGGGAACGCTACCATTTGGAAACCATCTCCCACCACACCGTTGTGCTCCATTGCCGTTACAAAGATTGTTTCGGGAGTACTGGAGCGGAATGGCATACCTGGTGCGGTTGCCGGGCTTGTAACGGGTGGAAAGGATGTTGGGTCGGCCGTAGTAGAGAGTAAAGACGTTGACCTGGGTAAATCTAACTCCCACAGAAACTCCATTAATTTGTTACTTATCACGCATTTTCGACTAGTGTCGTTTACCGGGAGTGAGCACGTTGGCAGAATTGTCGGGAAGACCGTGATGTCAAGGTTTGGCAAGGTCATCCTGGAACTGGGTGGCAACAATGGTCGGTTCGCATCTGGTGTTTTGATGTTGGGGGTGTTCATGCTTGTTACTCAGCGTCCGTCATAATGCCGGATGCCGACCTCAGCCTTGCTGTTCCAGCCGTTTTCTTTGGCGCGGTCGGCACTGCTGGGCAGAGATGCACGTCGACACGACGCCTCTACCTTCACCGCCAAATTGCGGACGAGTTCATGGGGCGTCTCAAGAAACTCTATGCTTCGGTCGTACCGGGTGACCCCCTTGACTCTGCTACCCTCTTGGGACCCATGCACACCAAAGATGCGGTTGGCGTATACCACAACGCCATCAAGCACCTGAAAGAGATCGATGCCGAAATCGTCACCGGTGGCAAGAACTATGACCAGTCCCCGCTTGATGCTGGAAATTTTGTGCAACCGACGATAGCGATACCCAAGTCCGTCAACCCAACCGATCAAATATGGAGTACAGAGACATTTGCACCGATTCTGAACACAGCTGTATTTGATGATCTCGAGGAGGCCATCGGATGGAATAATGCAGTGCCACAAGTACTTTATTCCTCTCTGCGACATGCGATGAAACGACTGATCAAACTTGATCGTGGTAACAGGGACTCTCAAGCAGCATTTGGACACGCGATTTGAGGAATGTGGGGAAGTGGATCGGACCCTCGGGATCTGACGCTGGAATAGTCAATGTCTGGAAATTATGTTTTAACTCCGGGTTATCTCGCTAACGAAATAGGCAACCTAGGTGAATGTGGGTACCAGTGGCGCCGAGATTGGTGCTGCGTTTGGAGGCAACAAGGTCAGTTGTCTGTGCCTGCAGACTGGTTCATATTTTTATTCCAAGCTAATCAATCACGTCTTTGATCAAACTTGCTTCTACAGAGCACTGGATGGTGAGTAAACGCATTAGTGACTTCCGATTGACTGATGGTTCCCTAACTTCTGCTGGCAGGGGGCGTGAGTCTGGCGGTGATGCATGGAAAGAATACGTACGCTGGAGCGCCTGCACAAGTAAGAGATATGTTTCTCACCGTGTTCTTGCCAACAATCTTAATTTGTCGTTTAATGCAGTCAATTTCTCCGACGCCGCTCCTCTGGCGCAAGGAGTCAGCTTTGCTGCATGAGGCTGGGGATTGGTCGGTCCCCTAGCGATTGCTGAAATTTGCTTGCGGTTGTACGGGGGGGACGGGCGGGAGCTGTGCGCCTTTTGTCTGAGAGCGAGATCTAGTGGGCTGGCATCTGATCCGGCCGCCATCTGGAGTCGTATGGCTGATAATTATACTACGTGACACCGAGCCAATGCATGGAGCAATGTCAAATTCACAAGTCGAGAAATGTGTGGGAAGCGACCCACTGATACTCTGAGATGTGTGAGTAAAACCGCCCGGAGTTGTCGCTTCGAGAAGGCAACGGGAGAAAAGCAAACATGTGCAATTGAAACCATGTTGGCGACATGTTGACCAGCTCGATGATTCAAATTAGAAAACCCATCAGGCAGTGCCCGTGTGCACACTCCTCCACCTTAAAAACCCGATGCATAAAGTCTCATATCCTCATCCGCCCTCCCCACTGATTCGCTTCTGACCCTTACCCTCCTCCTCTTCTCCTTACCACCATCATGACATTGTCTGCCCAGGATGACCTCCCTTGGCCGGAATTGGGCAACGTTTCTCGTGGCGCGACTCGTGGCAATCAAGGCCAAAAAGGTGTCCTTGGTTCCCCGGACCGCGAAGGACGCTGCCAGCTGCAGCTCCGCGTCCAGCCTGGCGTGCTCGCAGTGCGACTTAACCGTCAGGCAAGCGAATGGTACAGAACCCTCGACAACGAGGTTAATCGCGCCCTCAAACTCACAAAAACCTACTGGCGCAAGGCACGGAGACGCCAGGATTACGATGCCCGTGCTGATCAGGATCACATGGAGCTCCATGAGTGGCTTCAGCAGTTGAAAGACAAGACCATGTCCCATCTCGAGCTGCTCATGCAGAAAGGTGACATCCAAGGCCCGCCGTATGTCATGCCCGACGATGTCGAACTTTCATTCCTGCGAGGATTCATCGAACGCCACAAAGCCGGAATCCCCCACAACCCTCGCCTCCGCAATGGTGAACGACCCACTCAGATACGAGCAAGTTCTGTCGATTCCATGTCCCCCGAGCCCGAATCTGCCTTTGTGCCACCCCCACAAAAGTACCGTTCATCTGGTCCAGGTGAGTACCTTGTTTCATGTGATTGTATAGCAACCGTGTTGATTGGGTGCTGCATAGTGGAATGCGCTTCAGAAGCCTCTAGTTCCCATGTCCCCCATTCCTCTCCTCGAGGATCTAAATCCCCATCATTACTCGGCGTAGACACACTGACACAAGAGGCCAGCTCGTCCAGTACGTACAATGTCAATTTCCCGCCTGTTCGACATGCACATGTTCATCAACTGTCCATCCAGAACAAGTCCTGCAGGCGGCCCGAGCTTCGTTGACTCGATCATCAAAGGACACACAAGACGCTTTCCTCAGATACACTGCCTGCCTCGATGTTGAGCGACAAGCACGTCAAGCAGTTGTCTCTGCAGAGAAGCGACGCGACGACATAAGTATGTCCGTTGATACCGCCTTTCTGATTCGTTCTTATGTCTTTTTGCAGTGGCCGCCCTACTTGTGCGTACCCAGCAGCAAGGCCATCATTCAGCATCGAGATCCAGACATTCATCTGCCTCTGATGATGAGGATGGGCGAAGTCCACCCCGATACAGCAAAGTAGATGTATGTCTTCGCCGCACCAAGCTGCCATTCATTCCCTGCTAATCGATTACCCAGGAACCTAGACCGTCATCTGCAGATTCAACGACCTCACGGCCACGGCCGGTGAGCTGGCCGGAAAGCGACCCACAACAAAACGCTTATGCCAATGAAGCGGCATACATCGAAGTAAGCCCTCAACCCCACGCCGTAGTTCTTATCGCTAACCCCATTCGACTATTTCCAGGATCCATCTGCCAAAGCTAGCCGCAAGCACTCACGCAGTTGGGACCGTGGCAATCAGTTTCCAGGTGGGATGGTTTGATCCGCCAGTTCGTGCACTTGTACTGACATCTCTGTTCTCTTCCTTCTTGGAATCTTAGATGGCCAATATTCTTGCGAAGTAAGCCGCCTTATTGATGGTTTCGAAACAGCTCTTGACATCTCTATTCAGGACATTACCGCTTTGCCGCCCAGGAAACGGGTACACCATATGATGCCAGGCTTCGAAGTACTCAGCAATGTCGCCGCACTTCAAGCTGCCAACATGCCTATGCCTTCGTAATGACACATGTTTCTGTCTCTTTGCTATGTTTGCGCGACGACCATCATGATTTGCATTGTATCTACGCATGGCTTTCCTTCATAATCTCTGTTGTTCCACGCTCTTCTTTTTGCTTTCACTCGATATCATTATTGTTAGAATATACCTTAACTACAATATCTTGGGCAGTAGGAACGTAATGTAATATCGACGCGGATACCACACGCATCTGTCCTCCTAGGTGTTTTAATCACAAATCTTGAGCTTGACTGATGAATTGCTTCTATTGTTAGGAAACTGGACGAGCGGCCTTGTCAATTAAGTTTCATCTCATGTAGTCCGCTCGTCAGTGTCAGGGTGCTCGGAGTGGACGTTAACCTCCTTGATATCAACCTCAAATCGACCTGCACGATCGAGAGTATTCTTGAAGAAGTAACTTGGAGTTGTGATGTCTATCAGCAATCAACTGAACCTAGCGACCAGCTACCCCTCCTTCATCTATCCAAACTCTCATCAAGGTCTGATCGAGCTGATGCAGTACAACTTTATCGTCCTGACAAATCACTTACACTGGCGGAGTCACCTTATACGCGATTGCTGCGGTCTCCGCTCACCTTCCACTCGCTGTGCAATGCAATAGGATGCCGCCAATTCTTCAATTCCCCGGCATTTCTGATGTGATGCAGTGATACCCCCAAGGGTTCAATCATTCTAGTTTCTATGTAAGTACGAGACCAAACGTTGACTAGGTTCTCTCTCGGGCTGTTTCATGATTGTATTTGCAAACATAGAACAGAGACGTCCAATTCCACCGGACCTGGTCGAATTGGTGCGTGGACGTCGGGTTCGCCACAGCAACGTGTCGCAGTGGCGGTGGCGGGAATTCGGCAACGCCATTTTTGGAACTCGGGCGCTTCGAACTCCGCGCCACTGCACCACATCCAAGAACAGATACAATGTAGGTCCCGCGCACCCACATGAAAATTGCCGTACTGCACCGCCGTCAAATGTTGTACCATTTTTCGGTTGCTCCTACTGCTCCAGTGCTATGGTCGTCATCCATTGTGGCCTCTCCACAAGACTACCAGCTTTGTATCATTGACCACTGGCAGTGGCCATGGTGGCCCGCGGTGGCTAGCTAAACGGGTATAAATGGAGGGCTTACACGCCGACGCTTTCTCTTTGAAGCTATTCGAAAATACCCCCTTCCTCACAACAAACCCCCGCATCAAACAAGCCTTGACCGCGTATCGTAAAAAGGATGACTTCGATCAGAACGACTGCTGCGCGCGGACCCGTTGGACGCATCATCCCCGTCAATTGTCGGCAATTCCTTCGAGGTCATTGTACGTATGGTGAAACCTGCAAGTTTTTACACCCCTCGGATAGCCGCACAAGCGAGACTTGGAAGACATCTTCCGACGAAGCAAAGGTGGCTCGCGATCGTTTGCTCCAACAGCCGAACCTGGGTACCGATCATGTCTACGAACCGATTGCATGGGCGACGGTCCCTTGTCGCTTCTTTATCAGCCGAGGCGGCTGGTGTCCGCTTGCTGAACAATGTCACTTGTATGTACCGTATTCACTGTTTGCTGGACTTGATCTGACAGACGTGTGTAGTCTACATGACCTTAGCCTTCCAGCAGAGGATGTTCGTGTGTCGAGCCGCAGCTCTGCAGTCCGCGTCGAGGTCAACAGGAATCGGTCTCATTGTTGGGAGTATGTGCGAGGCAACTGTCACGACCCAAACTGCCCACATCTACACCCAAAAGATATCCGAGCTTGTACGTGGCGTCGAGATATGGTTATGCACCTTCCATTGGACTGACAGATAATTCATTTAGATATAAAATATACTCCGTGTGCATGGTGGCCTGCATGCCAGGATGCTTCACGCTGTCCCTTCAAGCACCCCAAGCAAATGCGTCGGAGTGGATGTTCTCTTGGCCCTGAGCCCACGGACACGAGCTTGGCCTCACTTACTGGTGTTACGCTGCGGGGAAGTTGTCTACCAGGCTCAGTCTTCACCTCGGACTTGGACGACTTCGCTGGTGGCCGCATGGTTTCTCACTTCTCGGCCGAAGATAGTCCTCTCGACTATTATGTTCCAGCTGTCTCGGCGTCTATAATTCGCCATCCAGATATCCTGGAAGAAAACATGAGGTCCTCGACCAATGTCCCCAACGAGTCCCATCATACCCTCGCTCCTTTTTCTCTCTACGGGAACATCAAAGAAACGAAGGCAAGAAGATTTAGCGTCGCAGTGACGAGCAACGGCGATCACCACCATCATCGTGACCGTTCTCATAGTCTGCCGGATAAAACTGTTCACTTTCATTGATTCTAAAGTAAATACTCAGAATCGTATTGTATGCTATCTCTTGTATTCACCTTATTGTAATTGGACATACCAGAATATCAAAAATAGTGATATTTTCCCTAGGTTCCACGACAATCATGACTGTGTCCGGACAAGTGTCTTTTCTTGTATTCTATCGGTGAATCATCATCATCATGGGAAAATGATGGATGGGGTCCAATCCTTGCTATGCGGGCCAACAAACAGCGAATGCACCAGATGACGAGATGTACGAATGAGCTGGTTTGTTAAGTCACGTAAGGTTGATTTGATCCACATACCACGGATCCACTAGTTTCTCCTTCTCACCAAAATTTACTCCACGCAGATCTATATTTGGTGTGAGCCATATGCCTTGGCCATGGGACCGGTTGTTATTATCTTTGATACCGATTGTAGAGCGAACTGGAAGAATTACATACCCAAACGTCCAAGCAATCTCACCATCACGCCAGTCCCACCGGGCGCCCGGCATCATTCAAACCAAAGATTCGATATCTGAGCCATTCGATCGCGAGAAGGGGAGATTAACGTCGCAGAGAGCGAGTGGGTCAAAAGGAGGTAGATATATCACGAATACGCGATAAGGCATCATGTAGACTGTCCCACCGCGCCGGGCTTGATGGTTACAGAGAAGCAAGGAGGCATATCATCCAGAGGTCAGACTAACACACTAGATTCTGCGGAGACATCTTTGTCATCGGCGATATCAGAGGAAGTTCGAGGTACGATGATAGCAAGTGCTGTATCGTCGGCCATCTCATCATGCAGAATTTGTCGTTTGATGTAAATCCACTGCCAGGGCGTGAACGTTTGAACGCACACTTCGGCGTGGGACAGCGCTCGAAGGTGGTATTATGATCCACGTGCTGATTCGCACGCATTCACGAACAACCTTGTTGTAATAAATAGTTCACCATCGTTGTCGGCGTCGGCGTCGGCGTCGGCGTCGATGGACATTGGACATAGTTCCGCCCACAATCACCGCCATTCTCACCTTTGTATCCACGCAGAGATATGTGCTTACGATACGTGTGTACCACAGAGCGAATCGTGCGACAGCGCCGTTCAGGTACGACGGGGCGGGACGACCGAGCTGCGAGGAAGAATCAATCCAGAAGATATTGCCGCTATAGCTTCGGGCGACGTCTTTCTTGCAATGCAGTGATCTATAGTCGACAGGTATCTCGCTCCAGCCAACCGTAGCACGGGGCATTGCCAGCGCATGCACCTACATGCAACTAACCCCCGGCGACGAGCACTAGAACGCGACTCAGCGCAGACTGCCCCCTTCGCGCTTTATCCGGAGCCTCGGGAATCATCACCTCGCGACGTTTCTTCAGGTTTCAACATGAAAGTTGATCTAGATATCAAATCTATCCTGACCATAGGCCTAGTCTCTGTCGCATCAGGAGCACTGGCGCTGGTTCCAAGGAAGGGTCCCACGGAGGCCAGAGACTTTGTTGAAGTGAGTCTCATCTACTGACTTCTGTGCTGCGAACGTGATCCTCACGAACTGTCGGCAAAATTCACCTTCGCGCAAGGCTTCAGCTATTTGGGCGGCATTCTATTGTGAAGGACCCAATTACAGAGGCGACTGTGCCTCGCAGCAATTCTCGGGCGGACAGTGCACCCAGGTCCTACCCGCCTACAGCAATAGAATATTGAGCTTCCTCACGAGCTCAAGTAATTGCATGCTCTATCAGTACGTAAAGCATTCCCTTCCCCGGACGCCACATCACACGCCACTTTGCTCTGACATCTTGTGTAAATAGAGAAAGCGATTGTACAGGGTCCGCCGTGCCGATATATTCGTCGGTACAGGATCTTCGGGCGTTTAAGAAGACGAATAGTTATAGGTGTGGGTTGTCGAGCAGTCTGGTCGCTACACAGTTCGTGTAACTTGCACCTACTATCCTCCCCTCGTCCCCCGATGTTGACTCGCCGGCATTACTATCTATAAAGTCTGATCATCAGCGGTGAAAGTCACATGGTGCCCTTACGCGTAACTTCCACTTTGTTCGTGTCTGACCCTGTCTGACGACTCTCAATTCATCTTCAGTCGTGATCAGTTCGTCAGCAAGCAGTGTGCATGCCCAGGCCTGGACAAGGCCTGTATTGTAGCCCAACCAACACTGTCACCACTCATGCTCAGCGGGTGAAAGGACCATAAAGAACAGGAGGGATTGCCGCCGTCGTGGAAAATAATCGGCTTCATGTATTTCCATCGCAGCAAGTATTTCCCGCCATGGAAGGCCCGTGACCGCTCCTACAGGATACGGTCACTCAATCGACGCCTGCTTACTGATGATCAGAATCAACTGTCGTGCGAAAGCTGGTTCCTCCAGTACGAGGCTTGAAGATTTCAAGCCGCTGGAAATAGACGTATCGCCAGTCAGTGTCTGAGCGGTATTGGAATGTAAATTGGTCACTCTGCAGCAACCATGACTCACTCGTCTGACCTTTTTTATCAGTAACGATACAAGCCACACGCCCAGTGAGCAGTGGTTTCTTGTCGACAAGGGCATGTCCTTGTTCTTGAATTGCGGGCAATTTGCAATGTTCTTCACGACTGGGGTGGTGAGCGCCAGTCTACCACCGTGCTTGTCAAGTGCGACGTGAGGTGAAAACATTGCTTCACGCTTAGCGCCATCTGTCTCTGACACTTCTTCCCCCCATCATTTTTCGAGAGAACGCAGAGGCCATTTAAGCCTCACCACATCCTTCTTTCACACCTTCTGACCTAGCTTACGCACCATCGATGTGAAATCGGAGCCACGAAGAGGAACGGTTAAACTACTAAACGGCGGGCGTGGGCGCAGGCCGTCACACGCGTCGCGTCAAAGGGACATAAATGCATGGAGTGCCAAGTTCCCTCCATCCAGGCTCCTTATTAATGCTACAAGTCATTGCTTTGCTCGTCCTCGCGTCACTTCTACCCCTCACTGCTTATTATTGGCGACGTAAGCCCAAATTGCCTTTACCACCGGGCCCAAAGCGGTACCCCATTGTCGGTAACCTCTTCAACTTGCCCTCAAAACAACAGTGGGTCAAATTCCTCGAATGATCCAAAGAGCACAGTGAGTGGTATCTGAATACACGAGATCATACGTAACAAGTTGGCATAGACTCAGATATTATCCACTTCCACGTTTTCGGAGGCTCAACTATCGTCCTTAATTCGTGGAAGGCGACAAATGATCTCCTGTCTGTGCGATCTGCGATATACTCGGTTAGGTCAGCGGTTTGTTGAGCCTTGCAATCATGCAGCCACTCATCCTCCTTCAAGGCCAGTCAGTACCATGATCAATGAGCTGTACGGCGACTCGAATCGTGTTTGATTGGACAATGACTGAATCTTTCTAAAGTTTGGGTTGGGCTCCGTATATCAGCGTCATGCCGTATGGTGATGCATGGCGCACTCGCCGTCGCGCCTTCTGGGAAGAATTTAACCCAGGTCAAGCCCCCGATCACCGCCCGAAGCAGCTGTGGTACTCTCGCGATCTCCTTCGGCGGCTACTGAAGGAACCCGCTGACTTCCTTCATCACATCGAATAGTCCGTATTCACCTTCAATGCCATGAAAAGCAAACTCACATTTGATGTACAATCAGCACACTCTCCGCAAGCATCCTCGCGGTCACATATGGGTTGGACGTCAAGCCTGAACACGACCCTAACATCGCCCGGGCAGAAAGGGCTCTATCCAACGTCACAGATGCCGGGATTTCTGGATCCTTTCTTGTTGACACACTTCCCTTTCTGAAGCACGTACCCAGCTGGATGCCGGGAGCCGGGTTTAAGAGGTTTGCAGAGAAGTCGCGGCAGGACGTGAGCGACATGCTGAATGGACCGTTTTACGATGGTTGCAAGCGTATAGTTAGTGGTTTTGCAGCGGCATCGAAGTTGTCTGACAGACCTTTCAGCAAGAAGGAAAGGGTGAACCGAGCTTTTTGTCTCGTAGCCTTGCAAAATGCGGACACATTGTTGAAGGCCACCCCAACGCGCAGTTCATCAAGGAAGTAGCGGCGGTCGCCTACTCATGGTGCGTCGATACTGGACATGTGGACCGGCTATATCACTTTCAACTACGCTTTCAACTAGGTGGTGCTGAGACAACAAGGTCGGCGCTCTCGAGTTTCATCGCAGTAATGCTGCTCCATCCAGATGTGCAAAAGAAACGGCAAAGAGAAGTCAATTCGTGCAGTCGCTCGCGGCTCCCTTCGTTTAGATTTGCCTCATATGCCGTATGTCCAAGCAATCATGCTGGAGGTCTTAAGGTCCGAAGCTGCGAATGAATAAGTAGCTAATGTATTCTTAGATGGCAAGCTGTATTCCCTTTGGGCAAGTTGATCCATCTTCCATTCGTGTGATATTCACGAGTATTCCACAGGCGTTGCTCACTGTGTTACAATGGATGACGAGTATAAAGGGTATCGTATCCCCAAAGGCTCCACTGTATTCGTCAATGTTTGGTATGTTTTCTTCTGCGCCCTGGTTGATGACTCTTGATGATTTGCCAGGGCGCTCCTGAAGACGAAGAGTACTTATCCTGATCCTGACGCATTCCGCTCGGAGAGATTCCTGACTGAAGATGGCGAAATTAATCTAAAGCGTGTTGATCCGAATCCCCTAACTTTGGATTCGGACGACGGTCGGTCCAAAGACTTCGAATTTCCTAGTACCTCTCATAACGCCTTGCAGGATATGCCCGGCCGATTCTTCGCTATGGATTCCCTATGGCTGGCTGTCGCATCGATTCTTGCTGTCTTCGATATTGCCTAAAGCAACGGACGAAGCAGGGGAAGTAATTCAACTTGATATCCAATGGACTTCGGCTGTTACAAGGTATGTGCTTCCACTTATGGTCATGTCCTTGGTTGATGCTGGGCGCTAGGCATATTATTCCATTCAAATGCTCCATCACACCTCGCTCTTTGGAAGCAGAGAAACTCATCCGAGATTCGGAGTTCATATACTAATGAATACACAATTATCTGTTTCCGAAAGGGCCTCGATAGACGGATCTGCCGGTTTGACTCTATGAACGGACATCTCGAGGTGCTGTGAATATATCTACGTGATCTGGGTCGCACCGAACACAGCGGTCCTCAATCACGTTTGGCCAGCGTTTGGCTCCTGTACACGGTCACAGTAGAAGTGTCATTCCAAGTGAGAAGCATCAAAATCCTTAGAGCAGCTGTGTTGCTTTCTATTCTGACATCATTTCGTAGGGAGTTGGGTCGCTGTCGTGTCCGGCAATGTAAGCTTCAGTTCAACTTCGGATTTGCGCCATCGTCGCAGTGCCCCGCGGGTCGCGGTTGCCGTTGCCATTGCTGCGATAATAGAACACAGCTGAGTGGGGATGGAAGAAACTCCCAATATCAAAGGATTAACCAAAGTCTGGATACTCCTCGAGGTTTCGGCTTGGACGTTGATCAAAGCCAGTACTCAGGGGTGGTTTACTTATCCACGGAGGCCGAAGACTCTGTGGAAGTAAGCAAGTACACCATTGAACTCTCTAAATGCAATTGCCTCCTAGGGTTCCACTGAGCTTCCGCACGACCTCATGTAAATCTATATCAGTACGCACACCCTTGTATCCTCTTCACATCACATGTTGGTTTCTTTCTTTGACTTTCGCACACAGGAAGTATTGGCTGTGTCGTATATTTGCTGATGCCGCCCGGGTGTTCAAAGATACAAACGTGGTTGCTACAGAGTTAGCCTTACCTACACCTCGTCTCCTAATATTCCTTTTCTGGCCTCGCGACGATATATCATAGACCTTGTCTTGACCCCGTCTAGCAGTACTGACGGACGGAAGTTTCACTGATTAGGTTGGCTCAGAGGAAGGGGCAATACCACACTGTCCGTACTCCAGTGTCAGCGCTTAGACTCGATCCCAAACCTAAATTCGCCACGATGCTATCGGTTATTCTTGCCTACGGAACACAGTGGAACTTCCTCCGCCAGCTTACGGAATATGTATGCGAAATCTGAACCGCAAAGGGGAACAATCGTTGCTCTGGGCTATACACACGAGGACAGGCCGTCACATGAATGGGCTACAGTCTCCCCCAGAGAGTGATAAATACCCCGACATACGAATTTCGCCTCATCAAGACACCCAATTACCGATGATACGAGATTTTGCTTTCGCGATCTTTGCTTTACTTCTGACTTTCGTCAGGTTACTATCAGCGGCGTAAGTCTAGGTTGTCTTTACCTCCAGGCCCCAAAGGGCTCCCCGTTGTAGGGCAACCTGTTCGAAATACCCTCTCAACAACAATGGATCAAATTTCTCGAGTGGTCTAAAGAGCATAGTAAGTGATCACCACATTTGCGAGACAGCACCTAAAGGGTTGGTATAGACTCTGACATTATTCACTTCCGCGTTTTCGGGCGCTCAACCATCATTCTCAACTCATTGAAAGCGACAAATGATCTCTTGTCGGCACGATCTCTGATTTACTCTGATAGGTCAGTGATTAGTACACGAGGGAGTCAATACGCATACTACCACTCACAACACACGAAGGCCAAAGAACACCTATGCTCTTGGAACTGTAGGGAGACTCAGGATCATGTTGAAGCAGACTGATTAGACTCTATTGTAAGTTTAGGCTGGGCTCCACTACTCAGCTTCATGGCATACGGGGATGCATGGCGTGCTCGACGTCGTGCTTTCTGGCAAGAATTCAATCCGAGTCGGGCCATTAACCACCGTCCGAAGCAATTGTGGTACTCCCGCGATCTTCTCCGACGACTACTGAAGGACCCTGCTGGCTTCATCCATCATATTGATCAGTAAGTATCCAGTTCTTGTAGTGCATGTTGAGCGAAGTCATATCTCAATACTCAACAGCACTTCGGCTGCAAGCATCCTCTCCGTGACATATGGGGTCGATGTCAAGCCAGAACACGACCCTCACATTGAGCGCGCAGAAAAAGCATTGGCCAACCTTGAAGCCGCCGCAATTCCTGGAAATTTCCTCATTGATCTACTCCCCTTTGCGATTGCGAAACATTTGCCGAGCTGGATGCCTGGAGCAGGTTTCAAGAGGTTCGCAGACAAGGCAGCGACCGGATACGCTGGATATGATGAATGCGCCGTTTAGCGAGGGGTGCAGTCGTATGGTCAGAGGGATTTACTTCGTACGATGATGCGCCCGTCTGAAGGAACTTGCAGCTACAAGGGGAGAGTGAGCCAAGCTTCTTGTCTCGCAGTTTCGCGAAAGGCGGATACAGTATCAGAGACCATCCCAACGCAGAGTTAATCAAGGATGTGGCGTCGGTAGCCCTTGTCGGTGAGCGAGTTGGGATAGTCATCTGGCATGTTTACAATGATAATATCAACCAGGTGGCGCTGACACCACGAATACTGCACTTTCAAGCTTCATCGCAGCGATGTTGCTCTATCCAGAGGTGCAAATGAGAGGCCAAGAGGAAGTGGATTCGTGCATCCGCTTCACGACTTCCTTCATTCGACGACTTACATGACATGCCTTACGTCCAAGCCATTATGCTCGAAGTATTGCGGTCTGTTGCTTTCATATTTTGCAAGTGAGTACTTGCCAGCTGATGCATCCCTAGATGGCAAGCTGTGTTACCCCTGAGCAAGTAGATTGATATGCATTTACTTGCATTACTAGGCTACTGACGAATAGTTCGTAGGTATTCCTCATCGCCTCACAATGGATGACGAGTACCAAGGGTATTATATACCCAAAGGCTCCACTGTGCTCGTCAATATTTGGTACGTTTACCTCTCGCTCCCTTTGATCAATCATTGTGACGACAAGTGTTACCCAGGGCACTTTTGAGGAACACAGAGTATTATCCGGATCCTGATACATTTCGCCCAGAGAGGTTCCTAGAAGGCGGTAAGATCAACCCAAAACTCGCTGACCCAATCCCCAATTTCGGGTTTGGACGAAGGTTCGTGATCTCTAGCAATTTCATACACCCGATATCTTACTTATGTTCAGGATTTGTCCCGGCCGATTCTTTGCTATGGATTCTCTTTGGATCGCTATAGCGTCGATCCTCTCTGTCTTTGATATTACCAAAGCGAAGGACCAAGAAGGGAGAGTTATTGAGCCTGATATTCAGTGGGTTTCAGCTGTCGTAAGGTGTGTACATTCGGAAACGGTAAAGAATGGAACCTTTCATCAATGGTGATCACTAGGCGTATTATCCCGTTCGAGTGCTCCATTGCACCTCGTTCTTCGAAGGCAGAGAAGCTTATCCGTGATTCAGAGCTCCTCTAATGAATGTATGAAATACAAGCAGAAGGATCTCGCCGACGTATTCGTGCACATACGTCGTTCGATTGTAAACGGATTTTTGATCATTGAATGGTTTCTGATACCCAGCGGCGAACTTCTCTCACTGCTGGATGCTCAAGCTCAAGTCCATCATGTTAGTGTTCAAATGCTAGATGTTGAGATCTGAACGAACACTTGCTAGCCTGAGATGAAGGATAAGTTACATGTTCCCTACTTATTACTTTGCACAGTGGGTAGATGAAGAGGCAATGATGTGGATATCGATATTGAAAACAGTGAAACAATACATAAATGATGCTGGAGCGGAAAGGTTTGTGTGGCCCAAAAGAGTGAGACAAACGAGCAAAACCAGAGAACAGTACGTCAATAATGTATCTAATTGAGATAGCCGCGGCACTTGGCAGAACCGCAGAGGCAAGGAATTTTGTCCTGCTCAATAGGGAAATGGTAATCTGTTAAATCAAACATAATTAGAGGGTGATAGCGAAGACAAGCAACATGATACACACCATAGGTGATTTCATCACCAAGTTCAATGTCTTGTTTTGCGTAAATAACAATCTTCTTCTCTCCATTGATTGTAATGATTTTGGCCGTGCAGTTTGGATCACAAGAGTGGTTAATTAGCCGCCTGAAGCTGAAGTCAGTGTCAATGTCGCAGGAGAAAATATAAGACTTGCCCTAGATTTCCTTTCTTCGTGGCATCTACGACCAAATCTTCATCGATCCTGAACAGATAACTACTCCCGATCCCTTGGCGCTCGTACACCTTCTCCCTCTTATCCGCTACCTGGGCGCGAATAACTTCACCAACATACTCTATCACCATTTCGCCCCTTGAAATCTTCTCCATGGCATAGAGACCCCAATCATGGATAGGCGACCTGGCGAAGCGCAGATGCTTCTTCCTGGTCTGCAGCTGGTTGAATTTGAAGGAGAGCTCATTTGCCGTGGTCTCTCCCTTGGATAGCGCAATGGCCTGTTGTACTTGATTGATTTCCTCCAGGCCTTGCGCTCTGCGACGAGCGTTAGCACGATTGGAGCGCGAAGAAGTAACATGTTTCGGCTGTGTGTCCTCCACTTGTGCAGTGGCTTCGGAGGTCGTGGTTCGTGCCTGGTATTGGGAGACGTATGCGGCCTTCTCTGCGTGCGAGATCTTGTAATAGCCTTCAGTACGTGCAGACCCCGTGATGTGACGCCGAATTGGTGCTTCTTCAGATGGTGGTTCCGTTGGCTCGGCGGGGAGAGAACTTGGTACAGACGGTGGCTCTCCCAATAAAACGAGTCGAGCGAAGTACTGATCTTCATCATCTTCAAGGACGCCGTCGAGGGATAATTCTGGAGGTGGCGGCGGCTTGCGAACGGGAGAAGGCGACCGGGAAGGAGATAACGAAGATTCTGGAGTGATGCGTACTTGAGTAATAGGGGGAGCCGAATAATCGAGGTCGTTCGGAAGTACCACTTCATCGACGTCTGAATCGAGGATGGGAAGCTTCTTGTCTTTCTTCTTGGTGCCCTTCTTAACTTTGACACCTTGATCGACGTCGGTCTTCTGCTTCTTTTTGGCAGGTTCCTCTGCTTCGACGGTCTCCGAGATCATCCTCTTGAGCCCAATATCCGAAGTTAACGTAGGGGTCAGAGCAACAGGTCCTCTTCGTCCTCTGACTCTTTGTCCGGAACCTCTGCCACCCTCCTCGACTTCTTGATCTCCTTCTTGTGCTTCTTCTTTGGCGGCTCAAGGTCGAGATCCATGGCGGTATCGTCGTCAACGATATCAGGCAGAGACAACTCCGCTGGCTTCGGTTCTTCGGCTTTCTTCTGCTTCTTGAAAGACAGCCCTTTAAGTCCTTTCCTCTCCGTAGGACGAACCTCCGTAGCCGCAGGCCCAGCGGAACCCTTCGCCTTCTCTGCCGCCATGAATTTTCGCAGGTCAATCGTCACCACGCCCTCCCGAATATCCTTCTCCAGCACCCCGAGCAACTCTTTCATCACCAAAGCTTTAGTTTGTTCAACTAGCTCCTCGTCACTCCATTGTATCTTGTCGTCGATGGCTATAGGAGCGGGGGCAGGGTGGACGGACACCGTGACCGAGTGATAAGAGATTGTCCGATTGTTGAGAACCATGGCCGCGCGTCGAGCGACGTCTCCGGTCTCGAAAGAAACGTACCATCCTGTCCGATCTTTCAGCACCTGCAGTGGGGATATCCGTCGGTGCGTCGCCTTTATTTGCATCATACATGTTCACTCACCTGATCGACCTTGAACCCACCAACAAACTCCCTCACATCGCTCTCGTTGATGGCAGAGGACAATTGCGCGCCTCCCGAGATCTTGATATGGTCCTTCCCGTTCTTCGCAAGCTCGTTCACTACGGCGACTCTTTCCCTCTCCGCATCTTCCTTGGTAGCTGCCGCGCCTCGCTTGCCCCCTCGAACAGGAGATGGAGTAGGCGAACGAGATAGATCCATCGGGGAGCCATAATCGTACTGGTGAATAGGCGAGGGATACGTCCGCCCTCTGTCGCGCGATCTATTTCTGCCTCTACCCCAATCACGGTGAACGGGTGTCGAAGTAGACGAAGGTGTATGCGTCGAGCCATGACGGGATGGATCTCGCTCTCGCGATGGTTGCTGAGTGAACGATTTGGCAACCTCCTGTCGCGCTCTGAGGAGTGCTGCTGGAATCATCTTCTTGAAGGTGGTTCGGGGTGGTTCAATGTCGATGGTGCCATTGGTGACTGGCTTGGGGGGCAAAGGATGATGCATGGGCGGGGCGCTAGGCTGACTAGATTGCTTGGAAGACGGCGTTGGATCTTGGGGCGGATTCGAGGGATTAGAAGGGTGCGTCGGACGCCTAGAGTCATGAGAAGGACGCGAATGTGAGCTATGATACGGCTGTGAAAGGTGCTGATGTCCAGGTCGCCGTTGGTCGCGCCCATGACCCATTGGGGTTCCCGGATTGGGTGTCGAACCGTGTCGAATACTATCCCGTCCACTCCGTACACTCTCCCTCCCATCTCTGTCCAACCCCCTACCATCTCTCGTCACGCCCCTGCTATCTCTGTCCATCCCCCTTCCATCTCTATCCAAACCCCTGCTTTCCCTATCTTTCTGCTTCGCTCTTTTCTTCCTCTCTTCTAGCTCCTTCCTCACGGCAGCCAACCTCGAACCCTGCCCGTCCAGCACCACCCTAATCTCGTCTCCATTATCCCCAGCCATGATCACCCCAGCCCCTCCTAAGGACGGAATCTTCTCATTCTCCTTTCTCCACACACTTCTTCGCGTCCTCATGCGTCGAGTACCGGATAAACACGATGCCCAACGCCCCACCCGTCTCTGAGTCGATCTGGTTTTCGAGGGCAGTAATCGTGCCGTGTGTCGCAAAGTAGCGGCGAATTTGGGCTTGCGAAGTGAGAGGCGAGATATTTGCCACGAGGACAGCGGTCGCCGGTGGAGGTCCACACGAGTTCGCGCCGTACTGCAACGTACATCATAAAACACGGCGATCAGCAGGGCAGGAAGTAACGACGCACCTCATACTGGATTTCATACACTTCTGTACGGCATTTCGAGGACTTTTTGGAAGGTTGAAGTTTCCGAGGATCCTTCGGCACTACTTCATCTTCCCAAATTTGAGCCTTTCCTCCAACCTCGACATTCTCCTCGACATCACTCCCCTCCTTGCTGCGATCAGGCTCCTCGCCATCCACGTCCATTTTCACCTCTTCTACCTCACGTTGGAATATCTCACCTTCGAACCTCGTCAAGATATCTTTCCCCTTCCCTTTACTCTTTATCCGTTCTTGAACTACTTTAGGTGGAGCATTCTTCCGTATATTGTCTATGATACCACGGTAACGGGAAGGATACTCGTCCACGGCCGGGTCGAATAGAACTTTAAATGACCGATGCGGGGGGAGTTCGGATTTGGCAGGGGGCCAAGGCAGAGGTGGTGGCAAAGAGTATAGTTGAGGGGAAGGTGATCTAGGAGGAGTTGGCTTTCGGATGGGACTGAGCGAGCGTGAAGGTGAGCGCCTTCGTGGAGAGTACCGGTCATCCCATCGCGAACCACGAGGCGGATGTGAGGTAAACCGAGGTGAACGTCGGTAAAGTTGCGTTTCCGAGGGTGATGGTTGATAAAACTGAGGTGTCTGATCAGTAGAGGGAAGGGGTGGGGGCGGCGGCGGCGGATCGAAATCTGGTGGGGGCGGCGGCGGGTCGAATGGCGGCGGGGGTGGTGGAGACTGAGGTGGTGGCGGTGGTGGTGCAGGAAGTGAGGGCGGGGGTGTAGAAGATGGGGGAGGGGGCGGCGGGGGAGAGGGTGGAGGTGGTGAAGGTGAAGGACTTGAGGCGAGAGTCAGCGTCCGCGCCTGTCCATACAAGGGTGTGGGCAGCTTGAAGGAAACAAGCGGAGGTGGAGGAGGCTGCGTAGGAGGTGCTGAGGGTGGTGGCGGTGGAGGGGCATGAGGTTCTGGCGGTGGAGGATGGCTGGGAGGCGGAGGTGGCGGACTTTTGTCACGCCGCGGTAATGAGATCGAGAACTTTGGCAAAGGAGGAGGAGGGCCTGCAGGAGGAGGAGGAGGGGCTTCCGGTGGTAATGATGAAGGTGGAGGTGGTTGGCTTCCTGAAGGCCGGGGCGTAGGAAAACCATTCTGCAAGCGAGCAAGAGATGATCGAGCAAGATTATTTGAACTTGGAGATGGCCCGTCAGGTTGAGGTGGTAGCGGATCTAGCAATGGAGGAGGGGGCGGAGGTGGTGGATCTGCAGGTTGAGGCGGGGGAGGCGGAGGTGGTTCCGAAATAGGAGGTGGGGGCGGGGGCGGGGGATCGTTTTTTGGTGGTGGTGGGTCATCTGGCGGGTGAGGGCGTTGCAAGAAAGTGCTTTTCGTGTTAATGACCACTCTGTCCCTGCTGGTACTCCCAAAGGCTCTCCCTTCACCGTGATCGTTCCATTCATTGGGCTGCTGGGATTGTTGGGACTGCTGGGACTGCCAGCTCTGCAAACACGAGAAATTCAATAAGATGTGAAGAACGCGCAAAAAGGCCACGTACACCATTAACTTGCAGCGGTGATGGATCCTGTTCTCTTGATTTGAGTCTGTGCCTATGCTGCAACGTGCTTGGCCCAGGACCACTTATGCCGGGTGCCGATGTCGAATTGTATCCGTTCGCATATTTAGATTTTCGAAACCCGGCTGGTGCGCTGGGAGCTCCCCCGTTCAAAAGACTTCGAGGACCTGTCGGAGGCGCAGCACCGATTCTGCTGGTCGTGAAGGAATTGGATGAGCCTTGGTGTTGGGATTGAGCAGCAGGCGCCGGTGCGACGGTCGGTGTTGAGGACGACGACGGCTGTACTGATGGTCGCAGCGCGCGAGGACCACTTGGAGGAGGCCTGCCTGACATTCGTCGAGGCGCTGCGGCCGATGAGGAAGGGGTGAAGGAGAAAAAGAGTCGGGGGAGGTGGTGGACGAGAGAGGAAGAGAAAGCGCGTGACGAAACAAACCCACACAAAACCACAGGCTGCTGCTTGCCACAGTCGTTCTTCTTCCCAAGCCTGGCATCCGCGACACCAACTTCCACAACTGCAGCTCTATTGGACGACAAGATGATTTACAATTCTCCAGACCTTATCGATGGAAACCCGGTGCATCTCCAGAAGCTCTTTAACGGCATTCCTTGGTGAATCTGCCGTGAAGGCTGGAAAAAACTAGCTACAGTGGAAGGGGGCCAGCGAATCCACGAAGGATAGCGTGGAACCACCAGGGCGACACAAATAAGCTACGAACGACCCCTACACGACCATCTACTAGGATCGGCGCGCGTTACTGCTGTGGCTCACCTGGATCAAGACGCAACGTTGGAAAAAACACGAGTATTACGGAACCGCGAACTTCCATTCTACGAAAGCGCACTTACAGCTCCAGAATTGTAAGCTTCCCAAAGCTGGACCCAATTGCGACCCTTCCCATAGCTTCATCGTAATCCAACGCAGTCCAGTCATTCTCTACATTCCTCGCAATCGTCGTGACTCTCACATACTCAGAGCCTCGCCGAGCTCTACCAACACCTGGCACAGTACCTCTTTCTAACCCCGCACTAACACCCATGTCATCTTGCGCAGCGCTATCAAGGGGCCCGCTGAAGACAGCGGCGACAAGCCTTTCGTCGCTCCAGGGCGTGCTTGGGAGGGGGATCTCTTGCAGGTGTGTGTTCGACGACACCAACCCATGGGTTGCGCTATCACGCGGGTGAAGCCACATGGCCGTCCCATACTTCCCCATCATAATATCCAGGCATCGAATGGGTCCACGTCTCGAGTCCGCTTGCGCTGTAAGAAGAGGAGGGAAAATGTACGGCGACGTGGCACCCGATATAGCGTTCCGGAACCCAGGCGCGGCATCGTTTGTTGCTGGTGGGACAAAAGCCGGATTGGGTTCTAGCTTGTACAAATCTAATGTACACACATCGGAAGACCACGGGTCGTGGCTCGGTGTACGGCTGAGAATCATAATTGGTGTGTTTCCCAGCATGTTGAGGTCGTTATCGGGGCGTTCGTCGAAGTTTCGAGCTGGTAAAACTGCTGAGATGCCATCAACCCAACCGAAGGAGTGATGGCTGATGGATCGATTTGGCTGGATTTCGTCGGGTGCGAGTAATTCTGGCCACGGAAAGAGATGAAGGGACCGTGCTCGAACGACGAGGACGCTGTGGTATGCGAATACTACTTGCACGCAAGGATCGTGCTGAAATGATACGCACCCATAACATTGACATTAGTAAAGGTAGTGTCATCGATCATCCGGCGTATGATCACAGACAATTTATCTCTACGAATCGTGCGAAGTAATATTGAATTCCACTCACCAGAAACACGCCATGTTCCTGCTCGTGCTGCAATAATCCACTAAGGCCGGTACGCCAGTTGAATATAACAGTCTGTGACGACTCGTCGGCAAATGCTATGATATCCCCCCGCATCTCCATAGGCTCCAATGTTGTGTCGATGGTCGATAAAACCTTGAACTCGATCCCACTGTCAGCTATTTCTAGTCCCTCCAGAGTAAGAATGATGGTCTGTCGTCGATTTTGCTCGCTAGGAAGCGCATACAAAAGGTGCATTCAGTCTCGTCATTTGCAGGAATGCTTATCATTAACAAACCCTGCCATGAAGACCGAAAGCGCGACAACGCCTTCCGACTTGACGTCTCTATTCAGAATGAACCTACTGAACAAAGCCCCTTTCGGCGACCATTTCGTGCATTCATGTGGTGGGGCGGCATTTTGAGAATTGTCCCCGCCTGGTCCATCAATTCGCCAAAGAGATATTGTAGACCAAATGCCTTTAGACACCGCCAGCATATACCGCTCTCTTCGCCCGTGAAGGAACCGTACTGCAGTAATCTCTGTGCTTGTAGACGCTTTAAAGGTTCGTTCACGAGTCAAGGGAAATGAGTCGAATATGGCGGGTGATTGACGTGGGGGGTGCAACAATGATCGCGAGGACCATCGTAGAGAGAGACGATGCGCCAGCCGTGTGTATCGCTCGAGGTCGAATTCAGTGAGGTCGTCGAGGGGTACATCTGGGAAAGGATATCCTGGACGTAATATATTGAACACGCATGCGTTGTACCACACGATGCGTAGCCTTGTTATCTTGTTCAACCGCTGGCAAGTCTAAGGAAATACCGAGGATGAGCTACGGGGAAGCACGGAATTTAGCGAAAGCAGCAAACCTGTCGAACTGATAACAAATCGGGTACGCCAAGGCAGGAGAAAATCAGAATGAGGATATCCTCGTCGATGAAAGCGAGGCAGTGGGTCTCTGGCATTGCTCGCTGTCTCTGTGCTGCGTCGAACGAGTCGATGATGGTAATATAGTGGGAAGGAGCAAGTTGGAGTTATGGAGGTTCTCCCCGCTACGCCACCTTCCAGCGCCTGGAATTCCGACTTGGACTGTGACAGAAAAAGATGATGATTATTTTGCGAAGCAGTGGCTATAGAATTACGACGATAACTAAGATAAAGAAATAACTATGGAGACAAGGTTACGGACATAAATACAAAAAGCTCGTGGCTCGATATCGGTGGAATAGCTACAAATGAGTGTGTGCATGCGTTGTAGTGACGGGGGTTATGAGTGGTGAGTGAGTAATAGGGAAATGCAGGGATAACGAAAGGCTACAGTGAGTGCATCGAGAGCTCGAGGAACGGGCGAGGAATAAGGAAGCAATGAAATATAAAACGCCGCATGTGAAACCACTGAAACTCCTGGCGACGAGTGAAACGTCGAAGGGTCACAGTTTACGCAGCAGCTTGAGCACGTCGTTGTAGTCATTCTCCTCCCACCTGCGTCCGCCTTGCTCGCGGACCCAACGTTTGCTGTATCTATGTGCAGCACGACGAGCCTCAGCACCGGTGACCTCGACTTTAGATGCCCTGGAGACGACCCATTGGTATTCATCGGACACTCTTCCACTCCCCAGACTCGTGTCATCTTCATCGTCGGTAGCATCCGACTCCACGAGGCGCGTAACGTCGATTCGCTGATTAGGCGTCTGGGTACATTTCCGCCAGAGTCGACTCAGTGACCCAAACTCGTCATAGACTTTCTCTGCCCCAGCATCCTTCGCCTTCAGGTTCTCATTTCGCTCGAAGACCAGATCTCCACCGCTATCCGAGCTATCCAGGGAGACACCAAGCGTGATACTCAGGGAACGTCCCCGTCCCCTGGGCGAATGCACCAGCTCCGGGGGTATGGACTCCCCAAGGTGCCGTTGCAGCTTGTTCAAGCGCCTACGGCGTGCAGTTGTGGGTGAAGGAGGTTGAGGGATGTCAGACGCCAGAGGGCTGACCGGGGCTGGACTCGTAGAAACAGGGCTATGCGTAGGTGTCAAACTACCGCTGTTCGAGTTCGTGGGTACCGAATGGCGCTGTAAAACTTCGGGCGCAGTACAAACTCTAAGAGGTGCGTGGCGTGCACGTTGAGAGTTCAATGTGATTGGGACAGAAACCATAGCGGCCTCGATCGAGCTTCCGCCTGTGGAAAGGAACGCCTTCGGGGATGAGGGGCTTGACGGTAAAGGTGTAGCGGGGATGATGGAGATGTCTGGCATAGAGATCGGGGAAAGAGTGACGGTTTGAGGGAGGGTTGGAAGAGGTTTAGATGATGTTATTGACGAAGGGGTCTCTGATCTGCTATCCGCAGACGTCGGGGTAGGGGGCAGCGGGCGGGTGGTTTGGATGGGAAGGTGGCGGAAGGGGAGGATCTGTGAGGCATAAATCCTCGATGACATTTGGCCGGACGTGGGGCAGCTAGTATCCACGGATAAGGATGGTGTTGATGTTGTCATGAAGGGCTTGATATCTGTTATTATAGCCACTGCGGAAAGGATTGTTGGTTCGGAAATGAAGACTTTCGAAGTTTGAACGAGCGGGCTTAGTACGGTTCGTTAATAGGTTCGTGAAAGCTATCAGGCTAACTGGCAGCCGTTCTATGAAACGTAGCCGCGTACGAGTAGTAACAACGCCGCAACACCGTTAAAGCAGTGATGTCAACAGACAACCGAACTGAAGCGGGTCGGATCTGGGTGGACCAACCAACAACAGGTGGGCTTGACGGGATGGGGAGGCGTGTCGGGGCGTAAAGCGCAGGGTTAGGTTGCACTGGGGAGACTTTAAACGTTGGCCTGTGGCTTTATAGATACGACAACGTTGTAAGGGTCGATAGGTAAGAATGCATGATGTACTCACCTAGATTTCAATCGTAGAGCTGATTCCATCGGGTGTTAGTACCCCAATGGTGTAAGGCAATGCAGGCGAGTTGCTATAGTACGACCAGCCTTCACCGACGGACCCATTTGTTGGCAAACCTGAACGGTCGGATTCCACATGTCTCGATGTCCATGGCTGCTACCGCCTGGCCAAGACTCTGGCCACCATTGGCGTACGTAGCGCCTTGCGGTCAGCCGGCGCAAAATCTGATCTGTGCATGTTCATTCCCGGAGACCGAAGATTCAAGAAATGCTCCGAGGGAACCATGAACGAAGGCACTCCGAGTCGTCGATCATCGTCGCAAGTTCATCCGGAGCAAGCGCCCACGTGCACACAATCACGACAGTCGCGGTCTCTGTGAGGATGGTCTCTTGCGACAGACTGCACAGCCGCTCTGTCTTCCTTGTTGGTGAGGGCAAGGCAACTGATGTTGACCACAGAATGGCCACTAGCTACTGTTTTCTTCAAGCAATTTCTGAGGTGGATATCATCATATCGTGTATCCTGGCACGTTGCGAACAATCCAGCGGGATCTACACCCCTCTTAAAGCTTTGTGAACAACCTTGCCAAGGGAGGCTTCGTCGCGGGGAACTGGGTAGCCAACGTGTTTTACACCAATGCACGGCGGCGCAGAGAAGCCTGTCCCTCGACATGATCACTCACAGATTATGTCGATCATGTCAGGGAACGTGAAGGAAGCATTTTCACTGGCACATGAAACCTACAAAATTGTGAATGCACGACGTGGAGATGAGGCCCATCGATGAATCTGATAACCCGGATAGCCTGATTCAACGCCCGTGAACGGTGACGCACCCCCGTAGATAGTGGAGTCGTCAACAGTGTTGAATGTGGGCTTCCATGCACCCCGACTTTAGACCGAAGCCCATATTTTCATCATAGTATATGCATACTCCGGGCAGTTCTTCATGGTATAACAATGAAACGACTAGCATTCGATCACTTCTCCTTCTCGGACTCGGAGATAGCTGAATAGATTTATATCCATAATAACCACATTGAAATTGAAAGTTTTCCGGACCGTTCGAATCAAGCAAATAGTTTGCTCGCACTAGGCGGTGGGCAGTTGATTAGACATCTCGCACGCCAAAGAATGAGAAGAAAAGCATACGCGAACGTCCAGAGGTTTTGCGGGTTGTTGTACGTGTCCTTGGTGTACGCGAAACGGACTGTAATTTCATCATCGGCGTCAGGTCCGCGAACGGTAACATCGCGCGCCACTCACACTTCGGCAATTCCGAGACGTAGGCTATAAAGAGGTGATTATTTGCATTCAATGTCAGTCTCCAATTACCAGGGATGGCAAAACGTACCAATAGGCCTCTGGTCATCGAAGAAGCTCCAAGCTGAATTAGGAGAGTGAAACATGTTACCCCTGGAGAATAATGCACATCATCGTGACACGTACCAGTCCTCCAGTTCACTCTGTGGAGAAGGTAAGCCGAACTTCCATGGATCAGAAGATATAGACATACCGCATATTTGCCGAAACCAAACTGCGGATTGATTGTCAGCAGAAACATCGACGGAAGATACGCACAGCGACATACAGATCAGGGGGAGCTAGGGGGTCCTACAACGTCCATCAGTAAACATCCGACATAATGACCCGCACAAACATCGCAAAGGATTTAGTACTCACGTCTTTCACCCCACCAGTCTTGATTTCTGAATCAAGGTCGAACCATTCTAGAACTTGGTTTCCAGACATCCCTAGACAAAGCGGCGCTGTTAACAAACACCCTAAGTAGCGCAGGTTCTGAGCGGGCGTACCTTTGAATTCAATGCTCTGTCCAGGTCTTCCGCCAAAGACAGCTATTTTAGTATTATGCCTCTCATTCATCAATGTGCTGAACATGGCGCAGGTCGAGGCGCATTGTCCATTGCTGACTGCAACACACCCTCAGCGACAGCCGTTCAAACCAGTGTCAGGCAACGTACCTATAGCAACATTGCTAATAACCACACACGTTAATCAATAGACTACACCATCATAACGAAGGTTAACACTTACTTCAAATCGAAGGGAGGATCTTCTGGTACGCTCTCAACGAATCCAAGATCGCATGTATCCTGTCTAGGTGTTAGCCGGAGTGCGGGTCGCAGCAAGATAGCCTTTTTCGTACATGAAACCTCTGTGATGTGGGGTCAGGACGACCATTTACAACGAAGGGAGCCACTGGCGACAAATAATTGAAGCTAGCGGGCATTTGCGTGTCGTTCAAAAACGCCCCTAAATGCTTTAATCAATTTCCTATCTCCTATAACATCAGAAATAAAACGCGAGGCCCCACTCACAATTATCGGCTGTGTAGAATGCGAAGTTACCATTGAGGCCGAATGCGATATCCCCAGCAACGATCTTCTGAGCCAAAGGGTTGCCTCTGGTCGTAGACACAAAGCCTCTGTTGGTTTAATTAGCGATTGAGACCAGAGAACAGAGAACAGGAGCTCACGGATAGCCAATTTTGGAGCCAGCTAAATATTGGTGCAAGAATTGTCCCAAGCAAACAAATCCACCTAAAAATTGTTTGAGCATAACGCCAATTGACGAAAATAAAGATGCACATACCACCATTATTTGTCAAGTCAATGAGCAAGTGTGTCACGCCTGCTGCTTTGAACTGAGTGACGGCTGCTACAACGTCATGTTGGAATCCATTGAAGTCGCCTCCAAAGGAACCGACAAACATCTGTTCTTGATGACTTTTGGTTTTGTGATGAGATCAAGGACAAATACGTACCACACCCGTCTTAGAGTCAGGTAAGATAAAAGACTTGATCACGCCAGTGCTGCCGTTGACTGGAGGTAATGTAGGCTCAAACTCGTGAGGTAAGCCTACGGCGCTACTCTCGCCTTTATCGATAATGTCGGCACGAGGGAGGCGTCGCGGGGGCGGAGAGAAACTAGAACCCTTGAAGTCAACACCATTCGTAGCGTCCGTTGCAGCGCAATTATTGGCCCAGCTAGACGAAATAGATTATAAACGATCATCTCGGGCCAACTAGAATTACTCACAAGGAAGCCTTGTCGGTGAAAGGGCTCCCCAAGAAGTTCGTCAGGAAAGGCACACTGACGGTCTCGGCTCGCGTGGAGTTTACGGGGATGAGTTTGAGTTTCAGCGAGGTTTGCACGCTCCCAGTGGGGCCTGCCATGTCTCCAATCCGCTGCGAGAACGCACTTCCCGAAATTCGATAGCTGCTGAACGCCGAATTGACTCGCACACCGAGATCCAAGTAGTTTCCGGAGACGGTCTTGGCCACGAAATCGGCGTAATCGTATGGATCCTGGTCTTCGATCTGAACGACTTTGGCACCAGCAAGGCGCTTCCAGTCAAAGCCAATTGAGTCGAAGAAGCCAGTGAACTCTGTGCCAATCAAGTTGCTGAATTCAACTGCGTCGGGTGCTACAAAGATGCTTTGCACCCCGTTCTCTTCCAAAGACACGAGAGGCGTAGGAATGATGTTCTGGAAATTGGTGTAGCAGTTCGGGAACCAGCCTTGAAAGAAAATGTGGATTCCTTTGGAGAGAAATATTCAATGGATACGTACGAGTATGGACCATCGTTCAGCTGCGTTGTAAACTGGTATATAGCCCAGCTTGAAGTCATAATCAGTCTACGAAAGGTAGATAAGTCATATATTGTTTATGGTGAATACGCGTCCATACCGCAAATCTTGTCCTGTTGAGCCTCGCGAGTGTAGCTCTAATATCCACCGTGGACTCCTGGAACGGAGGAGGGGATTTCAAGTAATAGTCTTCGAAAGTGAAGAAGTCGAAAACCCCTGCGATGTTGGACAAGACGTTCTGTCGAAGGGTTTCGTTGAAGGGGAAAGCTTTCTGGCAGGCAAGGGCATCGGTCGGAAGAATAAAACTCTTCCCGGCTATTTTAGCACAAGGATCGGCCGCGGGGGGTGCAGCAGCAACGAAAGACGCATAAGCAATGCTGGTAAGCAGTGAGATGGCACGCAACCAAGAGCCGGCCATTGCGCTGAAATGGGTCGCAAAGTGAACTGTCCCTCAGTCTGGTTCAGCTTTTATGGGGGCGATATCGAGAGAAGGGAAGGTTCCCATGCATCATACTTTCGTGATGATAAGAGGTGTCGTCCACGCAAAAAAGAAGCGACCGCGCACCCTTCCTAGCAGCTTCCTAGGATCATACCACGAAGGAACGCATTGCCGTTGTCTATAAAAATAAGGAAATCGAGTAAATATACCACACCCACATGGTGCATGGCAAGGCGTCATGCGACTGGTCTGTATCGACCATTGAGATGGACCGACAAGGCAAGAGGCACTCCCAGCCAGGTCACATCGTGGGTATTCCGCAAGAAGCCACGCCCGAGGATGTGGGGGCAACAATCTCGCCGATTGAGTTTCTTCCTCTCAGACTGGATCCCATTGAGAAGGCTTCTAAGGAATAGTCTTGTGGTGGTCGATTACCTACGAAGTCTGATGATTTGTTACTGCCGTAGGAAATGCGGGAAGCACTCAGCAGTAACTCAAGCATCCACTTTGCATGACTCGCAAACCGTAGCTGTAACCTTCAATGCTTCAAGTCTGGATTGGGGGCGCACCGCAAAGCTCCGCTTGGAGGCATCAAAGTAAATTGGGTGTACCTCATTGTCATTTCTGGTACGCGAAGTCTCCTCTACAGCACTCGGGAGGCACATTGGCAAAGTCAAGTTCATAGGAGGACGACCGTAAGGGCATATAACTTTTGCATAGCGACGTACATACACATAGACATCACAATGTAAACGCTTAGAAAGTGCTGGGGCGGTGAGCAACGAAGGTCGAACGGGCCTTGCTGATACGATGGGGGAGGGGGAACTTGAGCCCTGGGGTCAAGAGTTGCTTGATGTATGGGCGGCGGATGTCCTCCGTCTTCTCGATCTCAACAACACGAAGAATCTACGGTGAACAATTTAGGAGAAAGTCGCTGAGATGGGAGAGATCTAGCGCACGTGGATGGAGCGGAAGCGAGCACGATGCCTGGCGGCCATGTCCTGGTAGAGGCTCTTCACGGCATCAGCGCGCGAGAGGTCACGGAACTCCTTGTACATGTTGTGCGTTCCGGAGCGCGAGTCGTATCGGAGCCAGATTCCGAAGTTCTTGACCTTCAAAGGCTTTTTCTCGTGGATCTACTCGGATGTCAGCATTGCCCATCTGCTTGCCTCTTGAATGGCTGCTAGGGACTACTTGTGGGATGCTGCGGGAGAAAAGATACGTACAACAGTTGACACCGATGATTTCACCGCTGGCCTTCTTGACCTTCTTCAATTGCCTGTATTTGAGTAGTTGAAGCAGGATCTTCGTTCGAGGGGGATAAGGAAACATACCTAAGGAAATACCAGAATCGGGACTTGGCAACGACTTCGTTGGGCGCAAAAATACGCATAGCGGTAGATTTTGGGAGTCGGATCCGACTCGGTAGGGAGATGGCGACCCACGACCTGGAATTCCTGGAGGCCCATCTGAGAGAGCAAGGGCTTCAGGTCAGATTGCTGATCGAGGAGGTCCGTTGGTGCATCATCTGGTAGTGACCCAAAGCCATCCATCTCTTCAGCGCCTGTTTCCAGCGATGTTTTGTAGCTGAATCCATACGGGATGCATCACCAGCGACTGAACAGGAACTCACTTTGTACTTCTGGCGTTCTTGAGGTCTTGCTGTTGGCTTTGGGTACACGATTGATGTTGAGTTGACGACCCCGAAATTCGTGTTTGTGGCTGCGTGGTCGGGCGCTTGATTCCATATACGATGTCTAGGATGACAGTACATAAATCTACCATAATAAGAGGCGCACGTCTGGCTTAGTAGTGTAGTGGTTATCACACCAGATTCTGACACAGGAATCTTTCTGGTAACCCAGGTTCGAATCCTGGCTAGGCCTCACGTAAGTGGAATCTACCTTTTTTGTTGTTTTTTTTTTCCCCAGTCAGTGGCTTGAGTAATTGTAAGGGGACGCCAGACGCCTCACGTTTGTGGCGCAAAAGAGCTCTGATGAATATTAAACAAACGAGGCTTTGCGCAGTTTAAGGAGAACGGGAGCGGGCGCGACGGGTCATTGTAAGCGACTGCGAGCCAATCGCAGCATTCCGTCGGTGATGTAGGTCCCTTTTTGGGAACCAGGCTCGCCACAGCCTCCAGGAAATATCAAGTTTGAGTGAATTGGTTCCGTGTTGTCGTTGTCCTTCAACCAATATTTTAGAGGACCTAGCGGACGACTCGGAGCACCTCAGCTACCTCTTGTTTCTGCGCTACCACCACCTCACCACACGACGGTGCCGGACGAGCCAACGACTTCTCTCACCATTTCATGACCCTCACGACAAAACTGTAAAGACAGACTATGATGTTCACTAGCGCGCTACACCGTTGGACAGGAGGAATGGCTGCCATGCTGGTAGCCCCTGCGGTGGTACTTGCGATGCCTACGGGATTACAAGCTAGTGTTGAGCGCAGAGAGTCTCAGGGTGCTACTCCCAAGATATGGGTGCGTGATTCGCTATACTCGTCCTGGGATGCGGAGACTGAGGACTGGGACTTCAGATACCCGTGGTTATAGTAGCCGTGTCACTTTCTGCGTTTGCGATACTCATATGGGCACGCCGATCCTCCGCAGTCCGACAGGGATTCTCTACCATTCTCTCTCGCTCGTCGACGAACAATACTGGGTCACGTCCAGGAACGGCCTAGAGAAGTCACCTGCTGAGCAACTTGCAGGTTCTACGGCGAATGCAGCCAATGCGACGACCGGCAACGCAACCACTGGCAATACCACGACAACTGGAACAGGTGCCAGACCCAGGAGAACCCGGCGTCCGCGTCGGACTCCTTCACAAGTGTCCACGACGTCTTTGCCTGCGTACATGAAGGAACCTGGCGAGCAAGAGTTGGTCATCTACCGGTGCGCTATTTTGTTGTCTCGGGACTGCCCGCTCATCATTCTACAGTGGACCAGAAGACATGGAGGACGCTCCGATAACACATACTAACATTGTAATGCCTCTGGTCGACGAGGATGCTAACGAATCCCAGCATTCTCATTCCCGGGACCACTCATACCCACCGGCGCCCGATTCACCCAACGACATGCCGCTGCTGGCGGACGGTCAAGACGACGGCGATGATCATGACGCTTCCCCTGATCTGCTGCGAGCTCCCCCTGGCGAGGGCATGCCTACCAGACCCAGCACGGACACACTAAACACACCAGTAGATCCTCGTGGAGAAGCCCCTGCGTATTTCGAAGTAGTCGACCTCAACGACGACTCAACAAGAAACCTCATAGATACGAGACCTGATCTAGCCACCTCCCCACCTCTAAATCCGTCCATGTCACCTGAGCCACCTTCAACCGGTGGTTCAGGCGCTTCATCAGCACCAAGGCGGTCTACATTTAGATCTCTTTGGCAGACTATCTCGGCTTCTACTTCTGCATCTGGTGCCCCCCAATCCGCATCAGGCTCGCCAGCTCAAAGCCCCCCGGGTTCGGGTGCCGGCCTAACTCATACTCGCGCCGAGTCCGGGTTCTCCAATACCTCATCCTCCATCTCCAATGCGTACTCCCCTCCGACTTCGCCTGTCCCTAGGACAAGCACGTCCCGCATCTCCCACCGTCCCACCCCCTCTGGCTCCTCCTCGATAATCCTTGCACCCTTTCGCACCCTATCAAGACAACGCTCCATCCTCTCAATGACCCATTCCAACCACTCCAACCTCTCAAACCTCCAACACAACCGCTCGAATTCCAACCTCAACCAACTGAACTCGCCCTCCATGATCTCGCTGAACTCTATCTCCTCCCCCCTCACGCATACGACCATCCGCACTGAGTTTACGTACCCGAAGGGTGGGCTGACGGCGGAGCAGATTAAGCTGATTTCGTCGAGGGAGAGCGTTGGAGGGCGGTTCGGAAAGCCTTATGGACCTGATGCAGTAGCGTTTGCAGCGAGCCGGGAAGCATTGGCATCTCGGGAAGGGCTGCCGGACTTTGAAGAGGCAATTGGATCGGATGTCAACCTTGACTAGACTGGGAGCTGGAAGCAGGCTTAGGACGGATAGCAGTGCAGCTGTGAGAAGACATGAGCGCGGTGGCTCTGAGAGCTCGCTGCCTATGGCGCCGGAGCCTGCGATGCCAACACATTCGCGAGACTCGTCCTCTTCTTCGCAAGAAAGTGGTCAGCCGATCTCCGTTGCGCAGGCCCCTCAACCGACGGACATCAATACTGGTGCTGCCCATCAATTGGGCGAGGACTCGGGGGATGACGAGGATAAGAAGGAGGGTGCGGAAGAGGAGGCGTCACCTTCGACCAGCACTAGCTCAACCAATACGCCGTCGCTGCCAACGACTTCGCCACCCACCTCTGCCCCCACGTCTCCGCCGTCTACAGCTTCTAGCGCTGCTATGGAGCTGCAGACTCAAGTGCAAAACGCCAAAACGGCGACTGTTGTAGCGGCGCCTACCGACATTGCGGCGAACAAAGGACCTCAGTCAGGGCCCGCTCCTGCTACTGGCGCGCCTCCAACCTCCTTCCGCGCACCGTCGACCGCTCCATATCGACCTGAATCCCGTGCTAGCTCTATGCAATCCTTTGCTACTGCTGCAGAGACACTCCCCTCCTCCACTCCCGTCCCTCCATCAGACTCCGAAGGAGAATCGGGAGATGAGACCGATTACCGGACGGACGGGGAAGGCGATTTAAGAAGCAACGACGTCACAGCGGTAGATACCAGTCGCTTAAGACTCGACGTTGGGAATAAGAGGGATACGGTGATCGCTGAATCGCCTTCGACGCCGAAGCTGAAAAGCCGCGCCATGCATGTGGTCGAAGGGACGGATACGACGATAACTCAGAATCGATTCCAGCACGACGATACCGATGACGACCTTGACGATACATTCAGCGGCGGTGACTCCCCCAGCGCAAGTGCTAAGCAGGGGAGCGTGAGTGCGCGGGGAGGAAAATCCGCAAGTCGTCAATCGACAATGTCCACGATGACCATCGTGGCGCCGAAGGCATAGTGCACCATCTCCTCTCACAATTTAAATAACGATGTCTTTAATTCCCCTCGCCTTCGCCTTCATCCATCGCGGACTATTCCGAACCCATTCCAGGATTTAACCGTTATTTACTTATCTACTATGATGCATGGCACTTCTTCCCTCTGCTCAGTGCAATTGATTGCTATCGTTTGGATATATGTTATCAGGAGCATCAACTTCGCATTCTTACATAGACTTTCCATCTTTCACCCTTGGTTATGTGGCCCGACGTAATGCCCCCAAGACCCCTTCGAAGGCAGCATTTGCATCTACATCGGCATTTGTGCATACCATTCGCGTATGCGCTTTTTGGTTCCTTGGTCGCATTTGGTTGGTTGTGCTAGCCCTAGGCTTTCTCATTCACCGCAATTTTTCGGATTTCGCACTGTGAATATTGTAATTATGTCGTCCGCGACTCTTCTTTATGATGGTTCGCGTGCTGGAGTAACTAACACCTAGCACTTACATATCGCATCTATATCGCATTGATCTTCACTCACGGGTCGAGTGTCCATTGCTGATCCACCCGGTCAAAGTTCGGCCCTATTGGTGAAGAAGCATGCTGCGTTTCGGTTTGGCTTGAATGTACAAGGAGCAGGCTGAGGTACGAAGGTCGTCAGTTTCCCACACATTCTCAGTCAGGAAGGCGACATGCCTTTTTGAGGATTTCATTGTCTGGACTTTGAGCCTTTGTAAGTTGGCAGCTGGCCGCGCATGGGCGCTGATTTTGAGGTGTCAGCGTTGACAATGTTGACATTATGGAACAGGTAGGGACGGGCGAATGCTCGAAGTGACATCTGGAAAGGCACAGAACGGCGGTCAGTCCCCGCTACAGCATGTCGCTCAAGTGACCAGGAATGTCGACGAAGCCTGAGTGATATAACATATAAGGGCTCTTTCTTCGAGCCATTGAGGTCGCTATCAGGTTACCAACCCCAGAACACAGTCTCAAGCCAAAGGCAAAGTAGCTCTCGCCGTCGCCACCCATTGTACACCATGTTCTTCACACTTCGTCCAGTGATGATCGCCCTCTCCGTCGCTGCACTAGCAAATGTCGCTAATGCGGTCACGGTCTGCGCAAGGAGCATACGCCCCTACGCCGAAGCCGCTTCATTCTGGCACGACATATGCGGCATCACCGTGTCCGACCCCAACACCGTGCTCATGGCCACTAACCTAGAATTCTTCGACCCGAGTTTCGGATGGTGAGTCCCCTCTTTCTGAGGTGGCGCGGATGTTGATGCTGACGCTGCTATCAGTGATACCAACGCTGGATTTGTACAGGCGCAGTGTGTGTCCTTCAATTGTGAGTCGAGTCTCACTAGAAGGTTGCTTTACACCTATTCAGTTTTCGTCAGCCTGCGGTGGTGCAACCGATTGCGACCACGAGACCCCGGTTTGAGGCCTTGAGCTGCGAACTTGTCGATAGGCGGTGGCCACGCAGGTGTATGATGGATACCTTCTCTGTGCCAGTTAATTGCGAAGTGCCGATTTCTTCGAGCTCTCTAGCCTTTGAAAGGTTTCGTGATAACCGCGAAGACGGAAGGCCCAAAATAAGAATACATTCTACTACTTAACATCCCAAGTAAAAGCCAATGACGATAGTCAACCCTACAATTTTGCTCTGACATCGGCGTTTTCGGATGAAGACAGATCGGGATATTGCCTGGACAAGAAGCCCAGTATTTCATCGGCTACAAGATAAATTGAGTTGTGAGGAAATGCGAAGAACTCATATCATCTTACCGCAAGCTCGTGGGGCTTCTTGAGGTATCTGTGATGCGTCCGTCAGCCAACAGCGAGTTGTTCCCGCGAGGGAACAGCGTGGATACTTACCAAATGTCCAGCTTCATGAACGATAGTGTTCGACGCATTTTTCCTGCGGCGCCAGACACGCGTTTGAGCTTCAGAAGGACCGCCGAACCTAGATGCCCAAATTGTTCAGCCATCCACCTTACCGACAGACCAATTCCACGAAAACGAAGGGGCGCGACGTACTTCGTGTTCTCCGGTTTGGGCATTATCCAGAATAACGCTATCCTCTCATCTACATCCTTTAGCCTCTCCCAGACTTCGTAGGGCGTGAGGCTCTCGAGGAATGCAATGGATTCCTGAACAGCTGGCATCTTGAGTAATACTCGTTCTGCAGGTTTATCGTTGCTCCCTATACTGGTGCGTAAGCCTGTGTTACCGAAGAGAGGGGACAAGAAGATGTACCAGGAGGGGGCGGGAGGGTATGGGCGTAAAGCCCATAATCAATATATGAATTCAAGACGTCAGGGTGCCAAGCTGCGAAGAAAGGGTTCTTGAGCATCGTAGCCTTCGCTTCTTCTCTGCACCATTCGTCAGGAACTGCAACCGACGTGCTGAAACTTACATACCTTGAGTTCCATCGTTCCCGTCTGAGGAGGGACCCCAGGGTCAGATCTTGTATGTGTGTGTCCTTGGCCTTTTCGTAGTACAACGGAGCCACGATGACGGGATCTATGAGAATGAGAGACGAGTACAGTGATGGGTTCGTCAGCGCTGCCAACGTTCTGTCCAATTTGTTAGATTTGACATTGAGTATATTCAGGCAAGTCCACTCACGAAGTGCACCCCCCGAATGAGTGCCCGACTCCAATGAGTGTCCGGTGCTTGAATCCGAATTTCTTACGCGACTCCGATTCTCCAGCAGCTACCTGCGGTAGGTGAATTGGCAGTGGCGCCGAAGACGCAGTGGTTGGTAGAAAATATGTTAAGAAATTGAAGAATATCGCGAGCGTTGTCCGTCCAGTCATCTATGTGGGGTCAGCTGTATGGAAGCCAATGAGTAGCGTAGAACGTACAGATAGCCCCAAGCTTGCCCATGTTCAACAACGCCGAGTCTCCTGTCTGGCACCGCCTCAAACGACCATACTTCAGCAATATCGCGCGTCGGGGAGCTGAAGATTTCGTGAAGCACCGTTTCCCATATCTACAATATTCGTGTCAGTAATTGTCTTGGTTGGAATAAGAGAAGAGATAGACTTCTTTGTTGAACCCGTTCGCGTGGACGAAGAAAAGCGTCAATCCGTTCGGGTTCACGGGGCCCTTCTTCACGTAACGATTGACCGCGTTCCACAATACCCACTTGTATCCTTCCTCGGGCCTGGCTGAGGCGGTCTCATCCCGAACTTTGTTCAAGAAATCCAACATCTCCTGTGCAGCCTTCTTTCTCTCCTCTTTCGCTGCACTCTCCTCCCTCGGTGAGGGAAGTGGGACATACGGAGTACTCCTCAACCATGCAGCAGGGACGACATGGGCCGAGACAGTAAACGGCGAACTGGGGGATATGCTCCTTTGTGAAGATGGCAAGGCTGGTGGGGGCGTAGTCAACGAACTCGGCGGAGGATATACGGGGAAAAGTGAGCGCGTCGGAAAGGGTGGTCGCCCTGGAAGGAACGAAGGCGGCTTAGGGTACGATGAGAGACGTGAGAAGTCGACATCTTTATCCCACAACGACGACATCCTCAACGGTCAGCGTACAGCAGTGGTTTAAACTTCAAAGGCGAGCTCAAGCTTAATGGTCTGAGGGAGATATCATGATTCCGGCATGAGTTACCCGGTCCTTCAGTCAGGGACTCGAAGTGTTGTGGCGCGTCCAGGGTCTTCAGAAGAACAAAGTGCGCACCATCGCACTGGAGGTTGGGAGTTGCAGGTGAACTAAGACGAACTGCTACGAAATTCTATTATATTTGCTAATTTGAACGAGTACAAAGTAATCGCAGATCTATGCTTTTCTGTGTCCTCGTTATCATCTAATTAATTGTACTCTGCCTTGATAATATCCGCCGCACGTTCTGCGTAAATATACACCATTGCTTGGGTGTGCGCTGCAGGAATCAATGGCTGGACGAAGGAGGTTCAGCAAGGCACAATGGGATTAAACCGTAGAAGCACTCACGATAACTGAAGCATCAACGATTCTCAGGCCGCTGAGACCCTTGACCTTCAAGTCTGGGTCTACAACACCCCAGGAAGCTCCCCTCGGCGACATTGAAGCCGTGCCAACTGGATGTTGTCCAGAGGCAACGTTGGCGCGAAGGAAGGCGTGAAGTGCGTCGTCGTCGTCGATGTCCAACGCTGCGAAGTCTCCAGCGCGACCGAGGACATATCCGTTCCACGGAGTTGATGAGAAAAATCGTTGGGCAGACCTCACGGCTTCACCAATGACGAAGAGATCCCATGGGTGAGTCATGTAGGCTGGATCGATGGAAGGGGCGGCGAGGGGATCAGCTGAGAGTAATGTAAGGGAGCCGCCTGATGAACGCTATCAGTTTGTCGGGCATCTGATGGGCACTGTAGGACTTACGAGACAAGGGTGAAAGAACCGCGGGATCAGCGGCGACAAAATTGTCAGATTCCAACCCTGGGGGTCCGAAAACGTTGCCATTCTGGTCATTTCAGCATGGTGCATTGGTTTCGAGGACGTAAACCTTACAGTGATATAAAATTCAAAGTGACCTGTGTTGGGTCCTGCTGGGTCTGGTACGGTTTGGAAGATGCTTGAGTTGGGCGCTATCCTGATGCATCCTACGTGATCTATTCCAGCATTCACGTAGGCTCCAGTGCCAGTTTGTTGCCATTGCTCAAGAAGTTCTGCCTGCAGGGTCGCGTTCCGTTTCACCGTCTCATACGTGTCTGTTGAGTTTGCAAACCATGCAGTGCCAATGAGTAAATGGTCCGTCAAGTTCTTTCCAACTGAGGGTAGCTGATGCACCGGCGTGATGCCGAAGGGAGTCAGGTCAGCAGCGTCGCCTACACCTGAGTGGAGCAGAATGGGAGGGGTGCCGAATGTGCCCGCGGATAGGATGATTTCTCTCGTCGCAGACACCGATTTAGCAGCACCAGGGACACCTGTGTACACCAATCCGTTAGTCTGAACGAAGAGGGAAGGCTACTACAGACTCACGATTGACACTTTCCACGAATTCGACGGCAGTAAATTTGGTTGCGTCGGCGGGATCAGATGACAGCAGACGCGTCACTTGGGAGTGCAACAAGATGTCGAGATTCGGCCTGTTGACGACGGCAGGGGTGAGGTAGGCGGTCGCAGAACTGATGCGCCTGCCGTTAGTGTCGATAGTAGATTCTGACCAGCCTATTTGTACAGAGTGAGTACCCAATGCTGCGATAAGCACAAGCCTCCAATAGACCTACCCATGCCGACTTGGTCTCCTGCAGTTAGGGGCCGCGTTGTAGGGGAATTCGCTGTTCACTGTGGTGGTTTGAATAACCCTGTCGTCTATGGGTTGAATGTATTGGGGTGGTATGACCGATATGGTGTCGATTTGCGTGGCATCCTAAAGCAAATGTGGTCAACTGTGAGCGGAAGACAAGATAGCAGGGTTATGGTACCTCGTGAATATACGACTGCAGGCTGTTCCAACTCCACCCCTCATCGCCTACTAATGTGGCAATGTTATTGTAGTTGTCCGAGGATCCCCGTGTGTAGAGCATGGCATCTATAATCACAATGTCAGTGGAGTTCCTCAGCTTGGCGAAGCATAGCTTACTGATTGAGGAAGTTCCGCCCAGAACAAAGCCCCTAGAGATGCCAATGGTTCGCCCGTCGAGAGCGGCTTGTGGAGTTGAGGTAGAATTCCAGTCGTACGCGGAACCGAGAAGGCCTGGCCATAGATACGGGACTTGTAACTCAAGCGCGTCATTCCTAGGGATCCAATTGAATATATCGCCAAGAATGCTTGAGAAGTGACGTACTGCCCTCCGGCTTCGATCAGCAACACCGAGGTGCCTGCATCTTGCGAAAGTCGGTTAGCTAGCACGTTGCCTGCAGTTCCACCTAGGGAGAAACATGTGGTTAGTTAACACAAACAGTGTAGACATCCAAGCTCACCCCCAACAACGATGAAATCGTATTGTTGGTTGAGCTCATTGCTGGAGCCCAAAAATTTGGCTCCAGTGAAGGAGAGGACGGTGAGGATTTGAATGAATATTCCTTGCCAGCAGATCATTGCAGCGGGACTTGGGCCTTGACCACCATCGATTCCGAGGTTTTATAGTGCAGACCACCTCATAGTCGGTGTTTCGTTGCCCAGATGGGTTTCTGCGCATAAGATGGTGGGTCAGCGTAGAAGAGCAGCGTTTGACAAGCTTGCATGGTTAACTCGCAAAAATGTCACCGATCCACGTTGCATGCGGTATGCAATCCTTCTAAGAATAAAAGGGGGGATTCGGCGTTAGAATTAGGTTAGGGTGGGCCCTAGATTATGGGCTGTGGCCTGAAAGGGAAGGCAGTATGGCTGAGAGCAAGGGATTGCGTGTTCCGAGTCTTCTCGCACTCAACGCCATCCTGGGCGCGATCGAGACGGCTTCTGCATAGATCCTGAATATGGTCACTATACCAGCGTAAATACCCAATCAGCATCAGAAAATCATCGCTTTAGGAAGCCAACTGAATGGTCAGCAGCTTAAATGACACGGTAGTCAACCGTGGTGTTTGTTTGGCTTTGTACCTGAGAACAAATAACGCGTCCACAACTGATCGGCCCGGAACGTCGGAATAAACATTACGCGGGAGTAAACTGCGGAGCTCTTTGCAACTTTATCCGTCGGTTCTGAAAGATCGGCAGTCCCTGATACATAGCTGACTAGTCCCTGAACTCAGAGGCTTTTGATCACAGACAGCTGTCCTACACTATACTGAAGTCCTTCTTGAAGTCTAAATTCACCGGTTCTGTTCGCTAAAGTACTGCACTTGAACGTTGACATTGTCAGACAACCCACCGTACGACGCGGTAACGGCCCGGGTGTTGTCGCTGGAGACATCGCCGAACTTTCTGCAGGTTGGATCCGGCGTCCGCGTCATTACGGCACGCCTGTAGATCACCATCCGTTTGTAGTGAATCGCCGACCGCCATAAAACCCCGACGTGGGCCACCAACTTTGTCAATACAAGACTTACGCGAGTTGATTTTCCTTCTAATAGCAGACATAATCCTTCAATTCACTCAATACAGTTGGGAGTCTAGAATACAACTTCAAGCGCTTGTGCGCTTGGTGTCAGTATCAAACCTCGTCCACGGTCCGGCAGCCAAGATCGCGCCCTCCATGTAGACGAAGCTTGGATTGTTTCATGCTTGGAGCCGTTCGGTGACGATCCCCTTTGCTCATATTTTTCTTGCTAATAGTATTATTTATGAGACCCACAATGGCCGCGCTCCTGGCCCACCAGACACTCAAGAATTACTTATTTTGATATCGATCGCCGCAAATATTCCAAACCGAGAGGTCTTCTTCCAGACGATAATACCCACGGGTGATTCCTTCGTCGCGACCGAACGAGCACATGGCGCGCATCCGCCAAGTCGCTGCTTTCTTGATTCCTTCGAGTGGAACATTGCGCGTAATGCGTTTGTCTGGACAAGCCAAGGTCGTGGTGCTTCTTTCACCCTCCTACCAATGACCACCACGCCGAGCGTCGCAAAGCATGTACCCCGGTCCCCGATGCATGCACACCACGACTTGCTACGGCGCCACCGCTCTGATCGACACTGTCACGAACTGACATTTGCTATCAGTAACAATTGCGGCGAAGAACAAGAACAAGGCAGACCATTCTCGGTTCACGTTGGGAAGTTGAATACGATGTTAATGAACCTTCAATAATCGGCTGGGTGAACGTAGTTGGGACAATGAGAACCGCTACTAGAAGGAGAGTAGGGACTTTGAAGTTGGCCACCAATACCCAAAATAGAATGGGAACACCTATCTCGAGCTTATCATCCGTGTTAAGAAGCATACCGCTTCACTTCCTCTCCTCAACTTGAACTCCGGCGCCTGAACGTTTGGACCGTGGCATGTACACTGCCTCCGGCGGAGAGAAAACAGTTCAAGGCCCCGCAGGATATCAAATGGGGTTCGACGAATTCAGCGGACGGGATAGCTTAGTTGAGGACAAAGTCAAAGACCGTTGGCATTGCAGATACATTTCAAGCCGTCAATCAAAGGCAGGGCCAAGATACGACACTGCTTGAGATAGACTATGGAATATATAGGCCTTCTGTTGGCTACACGAGCTTCCAATCCTCCTTGATGAAAGCAGCCGCGCGTTCAGCAAATATGTAGACTGGTACTTGGGTGTGCGCCGCGGGGATCAACGGCTGTATGGACACAAATCAACTTTCACACCACTGACAGCGGAGCGTAAAGTGAAGACACTCACGATAACGGATGCATCGACGACACGGAGGCCATTTAAGCCTTTGACCTTCAGGTCGGGATCCGTGACACCCCAAGACGCTCCCTTTGGCGACATAGAAGCAGTCCCGACAAAATGGAGGCCAGGGCTAACGGTTTCGCGGAGGAATTCATCGAGCTGATCGTCATCCTGGATATCTACCGTTGCAAAGGGCCCAACTCGGTCGAGGACATATCCTTCCCAAGCTGGCGAAGCTAGGAACCGTTGTCCAGAGCGAACAGCTTCACGCAGGGCGAAGCGATCGAACTCGTGTGCCAAGTACCCTGGGTCAATGATTGGATTGTCAAGAGGATTCGATGAGTTCAGTGTGAGGGAGCCGCCTAACGATGGGATGTCAGCACATAACACACTTGCGGGTGCGCTGGACGTACGAGACAACGTCTTGGTAACCATGACTTCCCCAATAATGAAGTTATCAGGTGTAGACCCTGAGAAGGGATCCCCATTCTTGTCATCTCAGTATATGATCATGCGAAGGGTAGATCAGAACTCACTGAGATGACGAGTTCTATATGTCCGGTGTTAGGACCAGCGGGATCGGCGAAATTATCGAAGATGCTTGCGTTGTCGGCCAATCGCACATAACCCAGGTGATCAATTCCGGAACCCGAGAAGAACCCCGTGCCGTTCGTCTTCCATTCCTTGAGTAACATTGCCTGGAGCGATGTATTGCGTCCTATCGTCTCAAATGTTTCCGTAGAATTGGCAAACCACGTCAGTGCCGCAATGATATGGTCAGTGAAGTTCCGCCCAACTGACGGAAGCTGATGAGTGGATTGGATCCCGATACGAGCAAGGTCACCAGCATCGCCAACGCCGGAGTGGAGAAGAATGTTGGGAGTGCCAATTGAGCCAGCAGAAAGAATAATTTCCCGGATGGCCTTGACAGATTGAGGCGTGTCTAGTACTCATCGTTGATATAGATACGCAGACAGACATTATATGTACTGACCTGCACCGGAGACAAATTCAACGGTATCAAATGTGACGCCATTGGTGGCATTCGATAGCAATAACCGAGTAACTTGGGCGTCTAATAAAACATCGAGGTTTTGTCGGAAATTTCCTATTTGAGTTTTAAGCGCTCAAAAGCCTACGCTTTCATTAAAAGGCATTATAAGGGGCTTTTAATGGATTTCCTCCATTAGAAGCAAAGAAATTTGTGCTTTGAGCTGATATACTTTATCAAGATTTCAAGTAAATATATTACTGTCCTACTTTATCAAATATGGTGCAGGTACGAGTTCATTTGCCGTCGCAGTAAGCTCAACTTGTTTGTCTCAAGGACATTGTGAGAACGATTTAAGGGGCCATCCTTAAAAGGCAGGTATGATTTTTCCGACATTGGTCTGTTAATGACCCCGTCACCAAGGTACGAGGTAGCAGAGCTAGCTCGCCTCCCAGCAGACGTGACTGTGGATTGTAGCCAGCCTACACAGTGATGATGAGAAGGGACTTTGGCCAAGCATATGCTCAAAGCCGTACCTATGCCCAGGTGATGGCCCGAATTGACATCTAGATTAAAGGGGAATTCTCCGTTCTCTCTTGTTGTTTGAAGAACCCTGTTGTCGATGGGCTGAAGAACACTTGGAAGCGAGACTCCCACTAGGCCATCACGCCCGTGTACCGAAGGATCAAACTCTCCCTCTGTGGGTCGATTGCTTGAAGGAGGGGACCACAGCTCGTTCTAGAAAGGGCAAAAAATCGGACAAAGATGGGGTCGGCAATGAATTCAAAAATCAATACCTTCCTGATATATGGCTGAATGTGATCCCAAGACCAACGCGGGTCACCTACTAACTCGGCTATACTATCGTAGTCGTCAGACGTTCCTCGAGTGTAGGCCATGCCATCTATTTGAACTGTGAGCGAACTTCCCTACCTACTGGAAATTGCTTACTGATTGACGAGGTTCCGCCGAGGATATGACCTCTTGGAAGTGATACGCTCCTGTCACCCAGGCTAGCTTGGGGAGCGGAAGTGTAATTCCAATCATGCGTAGAACCAATTAGCCTGGGCCATAAAAATGGTACCTGTGACTCGAGTACATCGTTCCTAATGTTAAATATTAGCATCTTTACAGTGATGAGCGTAAAAAAGAGGATGCATACGATCCACCTGCTTCGATAACTAGAACCGAGACACTTGGGTCTTCTGAGAGTCGGCTAGCGACGACATTTCCACCTGTTCCGCCTGCAACCAACTGCGATTAGTTCACGTAAACGATCTCGAGGCTCAGAGCTCACCTCCGACTACAATGAAGTCGTACTTGTCGAGTAAATCATTGCTGGTCGGCAGCAGCCTTCCGTGGACGAAGGTGATGGAAGAAATGAGAGCCAGAAGTTGCAAGAACGTTCCCTGAAGGTAAAGCATTGTCACAGAGTTTGCGGCTTCCTGGATTCCTTCAGTTTTTTTGGCTTTATACCAACTGGTCAGGCGCCTGAGTGGACTAATTTGTTTGACGGCGTGTGTAAGCGTGCAATGAAACCAGAAGCCTTAGGCTTCGGCTGACTTGCGTGTACGGACGGCTTAGCTCGTACCATTGCTAAGAGGAAATATATGGGGATTTCCATCGCTGTATACCGTAGACCGGGAGCTACACAAGGACAATGAGCGATTTTCAGCGTTACCATCACACTTGTGAAAAGCGTGGTATACCCAGAGGTTACTTCTAAGAAGCGTTGTGTCAGAATCTCCAAGTGATGGTCCGACTCGGAGGCCACGAACCTAACGCCATGTGAAGATGCACATGACGTAATGTTTGAACTTAGTGCATGCCGTCCTGCGTACGCATACGCGTTCAGCAAGTCAACGAGCGGGCAAGAATCTGGTAACCAAATGTCTTACCAGGAGCCAGGCCGAATGCTTCCAGCCTCGAGGGAAAACTCCAAAGTAAGCTTGTTCTCCAAAGTAAACAAGCTTACACAAATAGTACAATTCAACGATGTAGGGCCACCAAGGTTCCAACGTTTCAACCCGCGAACTTCAACGGACCACCGTTCTTCCGAAGGCAGGACCTAGTTCGCATTGAATGGTGTCGGGATTGCCTTCCTACATATTAATCTTGATAATCATGTATTCAGCCAACAAGATTCCACCGCGCAAGAGGTTGGATGGGTTTATTGCGCGCTAGCGTGTACAATTGCCAGTAGTCTCAGGTTCACATATTCTAAGATTCGGCGGGCGGAGAGAGCAAAGACAAGGGGAGGAGTCGGACTGTCGGAGCTTGAACAAGCAACTTTTAGGCGCCGTTCTATTGCTGCCGCGGACTTTCAATTTCGCCTTTTCCTACGCTATTTCAAGAAGTTCAGCGGAAACGTTGAACACTACAGTAAGCTCCCTGACGGTGCCAGTTACCTCCACTTCCACTCGTCTTGCCTTGAACAGTATTGTACTAGTCACAATCCAGCAAGCAACAGGCTAGCCGCAGCGCTATGGGAGCAGGTTGAAGCGGCTCCCGGAGTCCCGGGACTCGATTTGCTGCACATATGTTATGAATCTAGGCCTGCACAGATCCTGCAGTGTACTCAAACATCACCATTCCGGATGCTTGTGTTGCTGGGACCGAGGTTAGTTTGTAATCCCTTCCAACTCTCATAGTCTTATGGTTAACTGCAGATGAGGCCTCGAGGTTCTTCAGAGATGATGCAGGGCACACCATCATTCACTCTATTGTTAGCACCTCGCTAGCCGAGGTGAAACATCTCGATAACTCATCTAGCCCACCCTGACTTTCAGTCACGGCACAAAACCCGCTGTTGACATGCAAATGGACATAGAGATGACCTATTATTGGACGTTCTACCTTCCAAATGGATTCCCTAGCGCACCCAGGTACTTACGCCACACTATACATAGAAACTCGCTGCAGAACAGCAATCTGTCAGCAAGAAGGTGAGTCATACGGGAGGTTGACGGGCGGTACTAGGCACGGCGAACATATGTCATTCTAGACTCTGTTTCTCCGTGCGGGTCTTGTGGAGGTTATTGAGCACTTGGCTGTAAACAGTCTTGCTAGATATATTAGGAACAAGAACATGGCAATTTACGCGATTGTCAAGGTGTACACGTCAGTCTTGGATCCCTTCTGAGGCTATTCAGCAATACAAACCAAAAATACATGATGGATTGAGGTGAGTGTTATTCTCATACTTGACACGACCGCCAGGTGGGCAGCAAACAATCTTCGAGGGCGTCCCGATGCGATATTCCACAGTCCGCAGGGGCAGGCACTGGCCTTCTCTAGATCATCGCCAACGTATAAAATTCGAGGTCGCGACAAGTACGATGGGCCAAGCAGCACTTCCACTCATTAAAGTCGATGTCATACTTTACGGTCGCCCTCGGTATTATCATGACTGCCGTCTCTTTAACCACGGCAGTCCCACCTTGTACCGATCCCAAGAGGCCAGTCGCTGTTTGCGTGCAGTTCAGTAGACCATTCTCCGACAACTCGTTTTTCTGGTCACAACCGCCTTGTGCGGTCAACGCACCGTCGCAAAGCACTCTAATAGGGGATAACCTCGAGCAATTCAGTAGCAGCGCTGGATGGTAAGGTCGTTCAGGTTGAATTCTAAATGCTGGACTAACGATTGACACGTCAGCTCGTCTCCGTTCGTGGCGACATGCTGTACTTCATTGGGTAAGTAGAGCACCAATGAGAGATATATACTTCCACTTACCGCGCCCAACCGTACCCGCAAGGCTGCGGAACTGCGACAGACTGTGATGTCGAAACTGCTGCCCCAGTCCCACAGCCAGCCTTCCTCGGAAGCACGAACCCCTGGCACAACGTCGTTCCTTGTGGCATTGACAACCCTTCCCGAGTTCTCGCGAATGTCATTACCACGAATTCACCGGCAACCACTCCGTTCCAATGCATGAACCTCTGTCTCTCACTCTCCATGCCATTTGCAGGAGTGGAAAACGGAAACGAGTGTCATTGTGGGACCGGGTTTGCTGGTGGCGTGCCACCACCAAGTGCCGCAAGTGTTACGGAATGTGGGACCCCATGCTGCTGGGAATTACCACACGACGTGTGGGGGTGCGTGGAGGATACAGATATTTAGTCTGCAGTTTTAGGCGAAATGAGTCGCGAGGGTAGTAGAGAAGAACAAAGAAGTTGATATTTGAAGAAGACGAATATCGTTCACTAACTTCGTGTATAGTATATGACCCTACCGTTATTTAGTATCAACCGTTCTGGCGAAACATCAGCATAATAAGGGAACGAGAAAACGGACACCAATCAGTCTATAGAGCTTAAACCAGAGCTGAGCAGCGCGATATCGAGCAGTATATTGATACATCGGCGGTTCGTTCAACGGAGAAGAGGGAACTGTAAGGGTAGTATACGTACCAACAACACAAGCCCTACGTAATAAGGCTACCTGGGATTCGCGATAGATCCTGGATAGATCAGTCAATAGCGTTTTAGAATCAAACACGATCATAGTGAAACCAAGAGGGGTGTTGAGAATAGAGGGAAGAAGCAAACACATGGACACTAGGTATGCTTTGCGCAACGATCTTCGTGGCTTCTTCGTCAAATTCCGGGTCGAAGTCCGGTAACCTAGCATATCCGATGACGAGTTGTTCAACCTTCCAATCGAGATATTTCCTCTTCGACATGTCGACTTTCCAGCTATCAGAGCATGCAAGCGCAGGGATAATCTAGTGAGTCGTGTCAATCGTGGGCATTTATGCAGCAAGGCGACACTAACGATATGCGGAATACGTGTCCCTCCTAGCGAGTAGTGCAAGGACAATAGCTTCAAGGACGGGTAACGGGTTGAGAGTGTATCGAGAAAAGGAAGTGTTATCAAGTTAACATGGAGGTGAAGGGACCGAAGTAGTGAATTGGAGTGAGACAGGGGATTTAGGGTGAACGCAGCGGAGAATATCAAGACTTCATCAGCCATCATGAAGGAGCCTGAAATGGCGAGTTTTTCGAGCCTATCCAAAGGAAAGAAGGTGGTTTTGAGGAGGTTGATTATTTGCGGCAAGAAATCCACTGTTCGTAATGAAAGTTCCGTCAACGCGACAAAGGATGTGTGGGCGAATAAGTTGGTACAAGTGCTCCGTGGTACGAACTTCGTAATCAAGTTCGGTGATCTGATCACTGTGGCACTCGATGAATCGCGCGACATGAGGGACTTCCAGAGATGAAGGTTCCGTGACTCGAAGCGCCAGTACTTCCAGATATTCAAAACGAGCTTTGGAATGGGAAATGTGTGTAAGGACGCTAAAATATACTAGTATGTAGGGACACTCACGTAACGCAGGTGTTCCTTTTGACGTTATCGCCGCAGTGTATGGATACCCTAACCACGAGAGGTCCAAGGAGCGAATACGATCTTTGACGCTGTCCATGAACTGAGGGAAGTTATCGATGCCACCCTCTGCCAACACCCATGATGAAGGGGGAAACCGAAAGTCTAGTCTCAAGCGTTCTAGTGCGCGCAAGTTCCGAGCGTTCTGAACCAGCGTGTCAAAGTACACGGGGGTCATCAGGAGACTGAGATTGCGCATCGAATCGCGAAGAAGCGGCCAAAGCGCTTGCAGGAAATCAGCCTGATGATGGAATTCCAGCCCACTTTGCCAGCGGAAGCAGCAATCCGTCAAGTCTTCGGCGTTTTCGACTATATACAAAAGAAGTACGCGAATGTCGCGTGTGACGGCCACTGATGCATGCACCGGGCTCAACGTTTTTGGGGCCATCCACGGTAAGACATACGGCTCTTCCCTTGACAAGAAGGTTAGATCGATGTCCAAGCATCGAACATATCGAGCGTAGCCGGAGTCCCTACAAGGCAATCAGTGAGTCTAAACCCCTTCTATTAAGCGTCAATCGATTACTCACCAAATATGCTGCAGGCGATCACAGGCACGTCGGGTGGCATGAGAGTTGACCGTAATCGATCTATATTTCGCTCTCAAGGCGCGTCGGCTGAACAAGCGGTTGACTCCCAGAAGTCGGCGAACAACATCGTCAGGGAACCCATCCAATGATGTTCACCCATAGTTCATCTGGAAGTTTGGCGACGGTCATGGTAAAGTGAGAGTCAGGCGTTCAGCATGATCGCCACGACGGTCCAGATGTCCGTCGACATATCAACAGTCCCACGCCCTTAGATCCATCACGCACTGCAAAGCAAAACATCTTCGCATTTGTGGTATTAACATCGATACACTACGAGTATCAGGGAGGTGCCAAATAATCCGAGCGCATCCCTTCGGCGAGACTTCTCGGATCGACCACCCAAAGAGCGGCCAAGTTGCCCCTTGAACCTCCTTATCAGTGCCCCTAGCCTCGCGATCCCCTGCTATGTCTTCGCTGCTAGACACCCATATTGCCGCCTTGTCACTGTCACTAGCTGCAGAGCCAACCAGACTTGTTTCTTCCTCTTTCGCTTCCGCAGCGTCGTAATTTGCAAACTGCAATACATCGGCAGCCGTCGCAGCCTTCATTTCGCGTATGATTGCCTTCACACTCGATTTATTCGCCGTCAGAGTCGTCCAGCCTAACTCAGCGCCCCACAGCAAACTTTCAACTGTATGGGCGGTGAGCTTTGGGTTGGCTTTCGTGACTGCGGCGCGTTGGATCTCTTCCATGCCCAAATGGTCGGGGAGTGCGCGAGGATGGGGGATCGTCTCATGCGACAGAATGTGGCGACACGTTTGGCTGAGCGTCTTGAAGAACGAGGGAAGTTCTATGGGAATAGATGTCGATGTAAAGGCTTGGATGTCCAACTTCGACGGGATGGCCGCAGGGAAGATGTGGATAGGTATGACAGGTATGAAGGAAGGTGCGTAACGCGAGTCATGCCAGAACAAAATTTCCGCAATATCGACGGATGAAACGTCTGTGGATGTGAGGTTGGACGATGGGAATAAAGCATGCGCACGCCTCTTCTCATTGACTCCACCGATTTTCGATATTATTCGAATACATCGATCACGGGCTTCTGGCGTAGTCCAGAATTGAAGATCACCCCGAGGGCGAGATGGGATCAATAACTGTTCATGTATCTCGTGAAAAAGGCCTTTATACATTTCTTGTGCGAGTTGGTTGGCAAGCGCGCGCGAGTGCTTGGACTCCCCTGAACCGCCTCCAGCGGGGTCGTCGTCCCGTCCTTTGATATTCATAGCTTTCTTTCGCTCTTGTTTCCATTCGCGATAGCTTTGTGTAGGTATGAATCTTTCGTCCGCTTCATCAACAGTTGCTGGCAGCCGCGAGTGCGTCAGGTCAGACACAAGGGCAATCAAGATTGACAAATCAAGGTTGATTAAAGGCGTCGGTTTGAAGGAGAGGGGTCCTTCAGGCTGGGGTTGAGGCAACTTGACGTTAGTTTGTTCCCCAAACTCCACATCAATGCCCATGGCTTCAAGCAAGTATACTGTTTGCGCGATTCGAGGGTCAGCTTCTGCGGTTGATGATATGTCCAATCGCGTCAAGCGCATGGTTATGCGTGGCAGTGTGTTTGATCCACCAAGGGGATTGGCTTTGGCAGTGTCCAGCAGGGAACGCCCCATCCTGAGAACGGAATTATCGAACTCCTTCTGAGCTAAGCTTGGTGTGGTGGTAGCGTCGTCGGAATCGTCCTCTGAGCTCGTGACATACGAGTCAATCTCACGGAATTCGGCAAGTAGACGTGAATTCTTGATACTGTGAACTCAGTTAGTATATTACTAGAGGCTGAACAAGAGAATGAATCTGACGTGTTGACTCGAATCCATCTCCGCCCATTATCAGCTACCACATCTACTTTTACAGGGTTGTGCTTCTGGTGTACACCGCGCTTGCGGTTCTGTCCCCCCGAGGTGGCCGGTTGAAATGTCTTCATCACAGCTGTTACCGGTGCCGGAGCACACAGTAGTTCATTCCACACTGATATGAGATATGGAGCGTTGGTCGATAACGCAGGTAGATGCTTGCTCTCTGGGTCCTGGAGGAACTACTGGAGTTGCGAACACGGTGAGATGAAATGTCGATGACTGTGGGGGATCCCTGTCTTACTTTCTCTAATGCCTCCAGATCCATCTGTATGGCATCTCTCAGCTTCCTTATGCCGGGGATCTGCTCGGGCTGAAGCCAATGGTTCTCCTCCGTTGGTTCAAAGTCCAGCGAAGTATCGACGATCGGTGGGCGAGGAGTCATTGGTCGGAACTGTGACACAAGGCTGCAAATATCCTTCAAAGTCTGGCGCAGAGCATGCAGTTCAGGATGTGCCATATCGTTGGCCATAATGACAATGTCCTCGTCGATCTTGGTGAGTGTCGCTATCACAAAGGCTCTTCCGTGCCGAGCATTGTCCGTAGGAGCACGTGGAAGCTTGTGGGAACAACATACTTAATGTGGTTATAGGCAATCGCATCGGCCCTGCGGCCCTGTCATGTAGCCAATAACATTCCGATTTGAAGGTTGCTCGGGACAATGTACACTCTTTCCCCACTCAAGCGTACGACATCATGATGGTAATCACTGGACGGGGTTTGTACGCTCTGCGTTAAATCGGGATGTTCTGGATCCTGGATTCTGGCAAAGAGAGGTTCCGGATGCCACGTCCTTGTGGTACCACACGGCCTATCATGGCCTCATGAACGCCGATAAACTTCTATTCGAACCACAATCATGAAGAGCCCCCTCGCAGTGCTCGCGCTGCTGCCCATCCAATGTCTGGCGCAGTATTCGTTGGTACGAGATTACTCAGGGTCAGGCTTTTTCGACGAATGGAACTTCTTTGGCAATGGTACGTGCTTGACGTCTGTCTTGGCTTACTTCCTGGTTCAAAAATGCTCATTGGCACTTCGCAGCCGATAACCTCACCAGTGGTGATTCGTTTTACTTGGATAGAAGCGCGGCAGCTTCGCAGAAGCTTGCCTTCGTTAATGATGCAGGAAATGCAGTCATCAGAGTTGATAACTTCACCAACGTCGCTCTCAACGACAAGCGGAACTCGATCAGAGTGGAATCCAAAGATCTGTACGACGTAGGAAGTCTATGGATTATCGATGCGGTCCACATTCCCTTCGGATGCTCAGTTCGTTCTTAATTGTTGGTTTATGATTAAACTCGCTGATCCAACTGATCCAAAGGTGTGGCCTGCATTTTGGTCGAAAGGTGACAACTGGCCGTTCGGGGGTGAAATTGATATAGTTAGTTTTGTCGCTTTTCGCGTTCATTTCCATTATTGCTCACCGTGAGGACAGATAGAAGGGATAAACCGTCTCTCCCGGAATCAGATAGCTCTCCATACCGTTCGCGGGTGTACGAAATTTGACGCGCCTGGGGAACAAATGGGACAAACGCTGGGTAAAGATTGCTCTATCGGGGCGGGCTGTGTGACCGCCGAATCCAAGCCAAATAGCTATGGGCAGGCATTTGCGGACAATGGGGGTGGCGTCTTTGCGACGCAGTTTGATACCACTGGTGTCTAGTACGTTTTGTGTTCCTCCAAGTGCCCCGATATCATGCTAAGTTCATTCTAGTGTTTGGTATTGGCCGGTATGTTGTACAGTAGCCCTTCTCATGAGGTGGCTCATTAAACTCTGTGCATTAGCGTTCCGCCATTCCCGCGAGCGTTCGGGCGGCCAGTAAGACTAACATGACTCTCTCAGACTGGGGACTACCCACAGCGGCTTACCCGTCCAACTCATGCGACATTCCGAAATTCTTTACCGCACAACGACTCGTACTGAATATCGCGCTATGCGGCGTCTGGTAAGTGCACTTCGGCCTCATTCTTTTTCTACCCCATTCATTCCCTCGCAGGGCCGGTGTTCCGAATATCTACAAATCTACCTGTGGCGACGGTATCTGTGTATGTTTCCCCCTCCTTCGCGTCAAGTGATCTAAAGTAATTACTCGGCGCTCTAGTACAACGACAATGTTGTGGGACCGGGTAGTCCGCGATACGATAACGCGTACTTCGAGATCCCCTACATTCGCACATACACAGCAACGGCTGCGGCCGTCATTGCGCCGACCAGCACTAGCACCAGTACTGTCATTGTCACCCAAAGCGCTACACCGACCAGCGATGCTCAAAAATCATCCTCTCTTGCCAACAGCAACAGCGCCGCGACGTCAGGACCCCAACCCGGTGGTGTTGCTGCGTCGTTTGCTTCTCGAATACACGCCCCTGACCTTTACGCTGCTCTTATTCATTTGGTCGTTTTCTACTTCGCTTTCTTCTGAATTCTTCCCACTGCATTTGATGGAGTTTTCTTTGGATAGGACATTGTGGGACTATGGTTTAATTGGTTTCTGTTATAGACTATGTAGCCTTGTTCAGTGATGGAACGGACACTTGGACTTTGATCTTGACTTACCTTCGTTTACTAAAATTTACCCTGCTTGTCCCTATTAATACTTGTTATGTGAGATATCGAAAATCGAATTACTTCCCAAAGTCTCTCAAGCGCCGTATTCAAAATATAGATGCCCAGTGTAGGACACCAACAAGAACTAGCTACTCGGAGGAAAGGAGGAGTATAGGGGACATCAGGAGAAAGAGCCGCTTTAGGCAAAATCGGTTTTGTGACCTTGTCAAGTCAAGTATAACAAGTTGGATGGACTGCGCCTGCTGCTTCACTTGAACAACTTCCTCCAACGATGGGGAACGTACACTCCGGTACCAATCTCACCCGCACCGCAGGGGCACTGGACTCTTTCGTAGCGGAACTAGGTGGGGACATAATATACGACAAGAGGTATGGAATACACCAGCGTTCCGGTGCTCCTTATCAATCTCCGTGCTCTAGCCTTGGGGCGCCGAGATTCCTGAAGACAGTCAAATGCCGGCATCGAAACGGGCCTCTAGTGGTGAAGATATTTATCAAACCAGATCCAGGGATCAGCTTGAGGAATTATACGCGTCGGCTGAAAGGTATGTCTGCTCCGCACAGTGGATTACCTTATTGACCGCGATGCAGTGGAAAGAGAGGCCCTCGCAGATATACCGAACGTGTACAACTACCAAGTCTTCGCAGAAAACGATAGAGCGGGCTATATCATTCGACAGTGGATTGCTAGTAATCTATATGATAGAATAAGGTGAGTGGTCATCTTTTCGACTCGTGTGCTTCAAACTGAACGGAATGTATAGTACTCGGCCTTTCTTGACGTCCGTCGAGAAGAAATGGATAGCTTTCCAACTTCTTACCGCCCTTCGGGATGCGCGGAATCGCAAGACCTCGCATGGCGACATCAAATCGGAGAATATTCTCGTCACGTCCTGGAACTGGGTCTACTTGACTGACTTTGCTTCGTACAAACCGACATATCTCCCCCTGGATGACCCCTCCGATTTCTCGTTCTTCTTTGATACCTCTGGCCGACGCACATGCTATATCGCGCCCGAGAGATTCTACACGGCGGCAGACAACCCCGAGATCAGCGCGAAGAAGTCTCGGCTGGCCATCGACGACAGCGAAGGGAAGCGGGATGGAAAGGTGACAGAAGCCATGGATTGCTTCAGTGCTGGCTGTGTTATAGCTGAGTTATTCCTGGAAGGCGCTGCGCTGTTTACTTTGAGCCAGCTGTTCAAGTACAGAGAAGGCGAATACAATGTTGATCCTCATCTATCGAATATTGAAGAAGAGGGCGTTCGAGTGAGTATCTCGAACCACGACCGCATCCCAGAACTTAGTGTCCAATGGACAGTAGGACATCATCAAGCAAATGATTAACCTCGATGCTTCTGCTCGTCCCACCTTTGACTCCTTGCTTCACAATTCGAGAGGAACAGTCTTTCCGGAATGCTTCTACTCGTTCCTTCATAACTACGTCTCTTCGATCAATGACCTACCACCAGTTCAAACTGTTCCTCCATCTGTCGCAGGCACGCCGAATCCAAACGCTCCGCCCTCAACTATATCATCTAATACCTCTTTCAATCGAGCTGGCACCACGGTGGACCCACCGACTGCCAATTCGTCACATGCTGCTCTTCCCAACGATTCCGATAGACGAATAGAACGAATATGGGCCGACTACGAAAGCATTGAACCTTACATTATGGTCGAAAATGTAGATGAGACTATTATGGATGTCAAAGTAGAGTATGGATCATCTGCTATGCCATATAAGCCGTTTCAGGTCAGTATTTCTTCACTTCGACCATGCTTCATGCTCAATGAATGTAGGACATATTACCTGTCGAACTTTCTATACCTAACCACCCATCCAAGTTGCAACCGTCCCCGTCTACCGGCCGTTACGCTGCAACAGAAGGTAAGCTCGGATAGAGCCATTCATCTCATGTCTTGCTTGACTCTGCATTATAGACGGCCCCGCTCTGATTATTCTGGCTATTGTCACCGCCCATTATCGAAACTGCTATCTTCCTAGTTTCAAGTTACACGCTCTAGACATACTCTTGGCCCTATGTCCCCACCTTACGGACGAAGCAAAGCTAGATCGGATGGTTCCCTATATCGTGGATATTTTGCACGATGAGTCTCCCCCCGTTAGGTCTGCTGCGCTGAGAACCTTGATTCAAGTGGTGAGTGGGGTTCCATATGGATGCACTTGATAGCGTCTAACCGTTCTGATAGCTCATGCTCGTCGTCGTCATCACGCCGTCGAATGCTGCCATATTCCCCGAGTACATTATTCCAAACATCAGGCATCTAGTCCAAGACCCTGAAGTGTCCGTCCGATGCACATATGCCCAATGCATAGTGCAATTGGCTGATACAGCTGTTCGGTATCTTGAAATGGGACAAGCTCTCAGAGCACACGGCACGTTCAAGCTATCCGCTGAAGCGCAAGAATACGATCACGCAAACTCCGAGGTCTGTACCTTATCCAATCCAGGCTCAATTACATACTGAGCCACCTGCAGCTCTCGTATGACGCGAGCATGCAAGATTTACAGGCAACGATACAGGAGCATCTTTCTGCACTTCTGATGGACCCTTCCAGCGTGGTTAAACGAGCGGTTCTACATAACATCTCTCCCCTCTGCATCTTTTTAGGACGCCAGAAAACCAACGACGTCCTCTTGAGTCATATGATCACGTATCTGAATGGTCGGGACTGGCTTTTACGATACGCCTTCTTCGATAGTATAGTAGACGTAGCCGCTTGCGCAGGAGGCAGAAGTTTAGAGGAGTACATACTTCCCCTGATGATACAAGCACTCTCAGGTAGGGCTTCTACTGGTTCCTTCCTTATTTGAGCTCATCAGTACTAGATGTGGAAGAATCGGTGGTTGCCAAAGTTCTCGCCGCCCTAACCAGTCTGTGCGAACTTGGCCTTTTTCAGAAGATGAGAATTTGGGAACTCATGAGCGCGACTCTGGGATTTCTGTATCATCCTAACATATGGATACGGCAAGGTAAGAAACCCGGAACCTTTACAGTGGAGTTGACTAGAATAATTTAACCAGGCGCTGCTGCGTTTATGTCTTCCGCGGCAAAGCACCTCCCGCGCAGCGATGTTTGGTGTATATTGTACCCTTCGCTACGGTACTTCCTCAAATCCGACGTCGTCAACATTGACGAATCAAGTCTACTGACAGCCATGAAGCCTCCTGTAGGCCAGGCTCGAACCTTTGTTTAACGATGCCTTGCTAAATGAATTCTTTGATGTAGCTCCCAAGACAGCTTTTCGACGCTTCGGTGCAATGGGCTATGAAGGCAGAAAAGAGTAGCTTTTGGAGAGGAAATCGTCGTGTGCCTACAAGGACGGAATCACCTAGGGAGAGCATGATCGCAACGAGAAGGACGGGAACTTCAACACCCAGAAGTAGGTCAGATGAGTAAGTTGGAACTATCAACTTGGTTCCTTGGCTGAGTACTAAGCGCGTTCGCAGCGATGATGCACAGTTGAAGAAGCTCCAGAACATGGGTATGACTTCGGCAGACGAAGCGAAACTGCTGGCAATGAGGGATTACATTCTCAAACTTGCGAACGCGATATCTAGGTGCGCCTTCCCGTAATTCATCGATCGACCCCGACCTCATTGTCGGTCAAACAGCTTCTCCTCGAGGCTAATCTTTGAACCTGAATCAGACAAGGGATTGAAAACTATCAGCAATGTCGAACTGCAAAAGCTCGGCGTGGTTCCGCGAACTGTATTTCTCAAGGCCCGTTCAGATAATTCAGGTACTCGCACCGTCCGCTCGCCAACTCCTCGGTCAAGGAAGCCCACCTACGATTCCTCTGCTTCTAGAACACCAATCCTGAGTCCTCGCCTCACTAGTCACACCATCGACAGCCCATCCGGTGCTCCGTTCGAGGATCTGCGACGTAGACTTGCCACTATCAATGGATCCGCCTCCTCCCTCAATGTACCCCACCTCAACCGCGAATCGCGTTCTTCAACTTCTCCTCCAACCACGACAAATATGCCTCAAGCACCCCTGCCTCCTTCTTCTCCGTCGCTTACCGATCGGCCAGGCAGTCCTACCGAATCGGTTGTGTCTACATCCACATCCGCGCCTTTCCACCCCATCAGTCGCATGCAAATCGGTGGGACCGACGGTCAGAAGGCGGCACCAGCTGTTAGTTCCTTCAAGACGAATGTGTCGGGCGTCCTTGAGGCTCATTCTAAGTTGTTCCCCGACGGCTCACCTGCGCCTTCCGGGAGGACATCGCCGTTGTCGGCCGCCGGCACTTCTCGAGGAACTCAGCCGCGACTTCCACCTTTGCTTCCCACCGGCAATCACGGTACGTGCATGGGTTGAACATATCTCTAAATTTCTAATCGTCTGAGTATAGAGGTCCTGGAACCAGGAATAAGCAATCTACTGGAAAATTTGTTCTTGGACAACCATCCAGATTATCAGCAAGACTTTGGACCTAGGGTTCACGAGGGCCCAGTACGAAGGCGAAATGCAGTCCGACAAGGTTACTCGCTGCGGGAAGGCTCCTCGCGTCGGCTTGACGCTGCGCTCATCGCCAATCTGACTTCCCATTCTGATGCTGTGACAGGGTTCGCTGTCTCCCCCGACCACATGTTTTTCGTTTCGGCTTCGGATGATAAGACAGTGAAAGTATGGGACACCGCACGGCTGGAGCGCAATGTCACGAGCAAGCCTCGGCATACCTACGGGCAGCATCACGCCCGAGTCAAGGCCGTTTGCATCCTGGAAGGCTTCCACTGTTTTGCGAGCGCTGCAGATGACGGTAGTCTGCATATTGTCCGCGTTGACATCACCCAGACGGGGGCGCTGCCGAAATACAATAAACTCCAAGTGGTTCGGGAGCATAGAGTCGACAATGTCGGCGAATATATCACTTGCATGCATCAATATAACACCGGTACGTGGGCCGAGATAGTGCGATGTCCTGCGATTGTTGATATTGTATCAGAAACAACGTCGAACCTCGTCTACGCGACAACTCACTCGACAGTTGCCATCTTAGACCTTTTTACGATGAAAATACTACAAACCATGGCGAACCCGCGCCATTACGGACCGATCACTTGTTTGTGTATAGATCGCAAACGGTCATGGATCATCGTAGGCACATCGACCGGGGTACTCACCCTGTGGGATAAACGGTTTGGGTTGTTGCTGAAAAGCTGGCACGTAGGGGTCTCAAGCAATGGTCGGTCAGTGCGTGTTCACCAATGCGTCGTGCACCCAACAAAGGGCCGAGGGAAGTGGGTCATTGTTGCCATGGAGGCCTCCCGGCGTAATAGCGACAAGAGCGCGACTACTCTCTTAGAGGTCTGGGACATAGAGAAGTCGGCACTTGTGGAAAGCTTCCTGACCCGAACTACTTCGGGAGCAGCTGAAGACTTGCCGGAACCAAGCGACGTCAATGGGGCGGACGCCGAAACTAGCCCGGCTGCAGCCATCGCAGCTCTTGTCAAATCTCGTCAGATGGGCAATGAGACCCCGGGAAGCAAGCCAAGGTCGTCGCTGCAGCGCGATGAATTACTGTTTACGCCTGCGCCGGACGTACGCGCTCTCATCACCGGTGTCGACTTCGGCGGATATTCTCATAGGTCGGACATGACCGCTGGGCCGACGGATGTCCGAACATCGCCCCGAGCGGTTGGGCGGGGGTTCATCATCAGTGGATCCGAGGATAGGAAGATACGGTTGTGGGACTTGAGCAAGCTAGATCGCACTTTTGTCCTGAGCGGTTTAGAATCGGAGAATGACGCAGACAAACCATCGTACAGGTAAGCGACTTCTCTCCTAAATATTCATGAAACTCAATGGCGCTTCATTCCAGTTCTACTCCAACTGGATCAGTAGCGTCATACGCTGAAACATGGCCTGTCCCGGCAAGCGGTCATAACAATCGGCCCGCCCAGCGAATATCGTTGATCACACAGAACCAACAAAATTTATTGAAGGCTCATCAAGATGTAATCACCGCGCTGGCATGCATTGACTCACCTTTCAAAGGAGGGATTGTTAGCGGAGACCGTGCTGGTGTCATCAAAGTTTGGAGAGTGGAAATGGCTGCAGACCAGTGAAGACCTTCGACTAGTAATTCAGTATATATTTTAGACATTTATAGTATGCCTTGTCCCATCGGTGAACGTCATTTATCAAACAACTACACTTGGTAACTTGAGCTTTGAAAGGAATATCGGCTCAATGTCGGTCTCGCCGATGGACTTGCAGTTTTCAGTCTTCACGCGATCGCTCGGCGTGCGCCGAACCGGGCGCGACCAAACAAACAAACGATCGTCACGCTGAACGTTGAACACGCTCCGGCGCAACGCTCGGCCACCGCTCGCCTCCCTTCGCTCTCTGACCAAATCCCGACGCGATGAGCAAAGTCGTATTCGGTTTGTACAGCTATCCCCGTTACTGAATTAGTGACTGACTTTGGTTTCGTAGTGGGCAATGTGCCCTATAACATGGCAGAGGCATGTTCCGATCATATACAATCCGTACCAGGATATTTGTGGCTGCGGGACTGACTGGGACATCCAGGAACAACTCATCGACGTCTTCAAGTCGGTGGGACAAGTGGTTGGATTTAGGTATTGTGTCTGTTCCCAGGCGGCGTGTAATGCAATTGGCAACTTATTCTCCATTTCGTCTGGGTGACTTGTAGACTGGTTTTCGACCGAGACACCGGAAAGCCGAAAGGCTACGGGTTCTGTGAATTTGCTGGTACAGAGTTCATTGTCATATTTGTGGCGGACGCAGTGGGCTGACTTCATTGTGCGTTTTCCTTCGACCCCTTCGCATCACACGAACCAATGCGTGCGTGAATCAATGTCGTGAATCATATCACATTGCAACCCGCGGATGTTATTGCAAATGATATAATCTGAACAACATCAATCCCCACCATCGCTTCAAATTGTTCGCAATGCCACCCGAATCACATATACTTTGCTTGCAACCTACCAACGCTTTCTAAATGTTATGAAATGAACAACAATGATCATCGCTACTACCGAACATTTGCCGACACCGATTCGCTTCACACTATTCACGATATACTACATATTCTGCAATACTATCAAGATCACGAGACCGCGATGTCTGCTGTACGCAACCTGAACAACACAGACGTTGGTGGAAGACCGCTACGGATCGATTTGGCCGACTCGGACCCGTTTCTTGAAGGCAAGACAACCGTGCGTGGCGAAATAGTCGATGGGGGGATGCCTGGACCGTCTGAAAATAGGTGGCGGTCTGACGATCGACGAGGGGATGATAGAAACCGCAGAGACCCGAATGCATTTTTATCAGGTTTACCCACAGGAGTGGCCGTGCCCCCCGGACAGACCTCCCTCGATGTTATTAGCAACGTCCTCGCCAACATGGCTCCGAATTCGCTTGTGGAAGTGCTTGCCCAGATGAAGGTCGGTGTCCTATGCACAGGGGTTTACATCTCATTGATGTCTGGTCAGGCGTTCGTAATAAATCACCCCGACCAAGCTAGGACTTTACTCGTCGCTCACCCCCAATTGGCATATGCCTTGTTCCAGGCATTGGTACTAAATAACATTGTCGACCCAGCAATATTACAGGTTAGCACGTTTCTTTCGTTGCTGTTTACGCGCTCATCAAAGCGCTGTAGCGTATGTTGAGTGCAACCACATCTGGGTCCGCTGCACCCCCGCCTCCACAGGCACCTTCAACACCCGCCGTTCCTCCCCACGCATCACACATGCCACCACCTCCCCACCTTCCAAACTTTCCCCCTCAACACCAACCTTACGCTGCTCCTCAAATGCCTCCAGCCTCAACACCCAGGTACCATCCCCCGCCTCCGATGCCAGTACCCCCGCCATCCGCGATGTTTGCGCACCAGCCACCGCTGCAACAACCAGCGCCGCAGATCTCACCATACTACCGCCCGCCCCCGCCCGCCCCGTCGGCAACGCCACCCGCTCGTGCACCCCAGGTTCCCGCACTGCCAGATATGGACGAAGCCCAGAAAGTGAGACCCGCCGTGCAGTGTTTGCGATTGATCACTGACCCCGCGCGTTCCATAGAATATGTTATTGCAAGTCCTCAGCATGACCCAAGAACAAATAAACGCCCTACCACCGACGGAGCGCAATGCCATTCAACAGCTGGTTCGTGCTTGTCTCCACTGCCCCTTCATTGCAATGCTTACTTGTTCTTTCAGCGGAGCCAGCTTGGCGGTGGTATTCCTACGTGATTTGTTTCATTTCATAGCTGCTTTCTCTTTTCCTATATTCGCTAGTAAATTATTGCACAAACGAACATTCCTTTGATAGCATCCCACATTGCATTTTGCATTTTACGGTAAATAGTTGTGGACTGAGGACTGTCATATAAATGCCAACCAAAAGCCCCCTTGTGCGAGATCAAGAAAGATAAGATGAGATTGAGAAAGTTCACACTTCAAAAAGCAACTCACGCGCGAAGTGATTGGCATGATATGACTCGTGACCGATAATCGATGATTCAATTTCGTGTTCTTCAGCGGTATCATCTTCGCTGGAACAGAATCTCCTCTCGCCACGTCTACAGATTGTCTGGTGCTGCCCCCACATTGTCCCCCAGGTTCCTTTCAACGGCCATGGCGACACCCGTAGCGTCTTCGTCTGCACCCGCAGAAACACCAGCTCTTCAGGGGCCCCATGCAGGGCAAGAGAAACCCAAAGGCAAGGACAAGAAGGCAAAGGACGTCGCAACCACTGCGCACCCACTAGAGGCGAGTCGCTGACACCCCTCACTTTATGAAGCGAATTCTGACGGTGTCTCCAGCTTGACCCTCCCCCCGCCTTCTTCGATCACCGATTGAAGATATTCGAAAAGTTGAAGGCCGAATACGATGAGTTCGTCAAAGGTATAGATTTTTAAGTTGTTATGATTTTCTGTCATCATGTTGATATGGGCAATTAGCGCAACCACGCGAGGAAATCACTGTGACTATGCCAGACGGTTCGGAGCGGAAGGGCCAAAGTTGGGAGACGAGTCCCATGGATATTGCGAAGGAAGTTTCCAAGTCTCTGTCGGAACGAGTTGTCATCGCGAAGGTACGTTCAATTCTGTATAACACTCAGGGATGGACACTTATCGCGCGTAGGTTGACGGCGACCTCTGGGATTTGGAGCGGCCACTGGAAAAGTCATGTTCGCTGCAACTGCTCGATTTCGAACACCCCGAAGGAAAACGCGTATTCTGGCATTCCTCGGCCCACGTTCTCGGAGAAGCTGCCGAACGGCACTACGGATGCCATCTGTGCATCGGCCCCCCGACAGACGACGGCTTTTTCTACGAAATGGCTATTGAAGACAGGGCCGTATCGAGTGCAGACTACCCCGCTCTCGAAAAGGTGTCCGACCTCGCGGTGAAGCAGAAGCAGAAATTCGAGCGGCTAGTAGTGCCCAAGGAAACGCTACTCGAAATGTTCGCCGTAAGTCCTCATTGCATTCTCTTGCCAAAACAAATCTAACCCGTGTTCAGTATAACAAATATAAGAAACATCTCATCGAGAGCAAAATCCCCGACGGTACATCCACTACTGTTTACCGGTGCGGGCCCATGGTCGACCTCTGCGTCGGGCCCCATATCCCACACACCGGGAAGATCAAGGCGTTCATGGTCACCAAGAACTCCGCGTCATACTTCCTCGGTGATGCAAACAACGACTCTCTGCAGCGGATATACGGCATTTCATTCCCAGATAAGAAGCAGCTGACGGAATACAAGGCATTCCTGGCAGAGGCTGCGAAACGCGACCATCGGAAAATCGGCAAGGAGCAGGAATTGTTCTTCTTTAATGATCATAGTCCAGGAAGCGCTTTCTTTTTGCCCCACGGGACGCGAATTTACAATGCTCTCGTTGATCTGATGAGAGTAAGCGGGACCATCCAAAACTTTCTTCTTCCGCTGACGATCTATGTAGACGGAGTACTTCAAACGTGGCTACCAAGAAGGTATTCATTTTGATCGCCTATATCCTCAATAGAAACTGATAAATGACGCAAAGTGATCTCACCCAACATGTTCAGCAGCAAGCTCTGGGAGACCTCAGGCCATTGGCAGAACTACAAAGACGATATGTTCACCCTTGACATCGAGAAGGAGAAATGGGGGTTGAAACCCATGAACTGCCCCGGGCACTGTCTTATCTTCGATTCGAGGGATCGCAGCTACAAAGAACTCCCTATTCGAATGGCCGAATTCGGTATCCTTCATCGTAATGAAGCGTCGGGTGCGCTCACAGGCTTAACTCGTGTACGGCGATTCGTACAAGACGATACACATATCTTCTGTATGCCAGAACAGGTATGGGCGATCCATTTTGGTCGCCTCAGCCCACGACTGACTGTTTATACAGTTAGAAGATGAGATTCAAGCACTTTTCGATTTCATGGAACGTATTTACGGCCTCTTTGGATTCGATTTCCACCTTGAACTCTCCACGCGCCCCGACAACTATCTCGGTACTGTGGAGACTTGGGATGCTGCTGAAGCGGTATATTTTCTTTCATTCCTTTGTCATGACAGCTCTCTGATAGCGCTTTCTGTAGCAACTGAAGAAAGCATTGGAAAAGCAATACCCTGGTAAATGGGAGCTCAATCCCGGAGATGGTGCCTTTTACGGACCCAAAATCGACATCACCATCCGCGACGCCCTCCGCCGATCATTCCAATGCGCCACCATCCAGCTCGACTTCCAACTCCCCGAACGATTCAACCTGAAGTACCGCTCGGCGGACGAACAGGCCCTTACACGTCCTGTTATCATCCATCGTGCGATTCTGGGGAGTTTGGAGCGGTTTATTGCCATCATTACGGAGCATCTTGCAGGGAAATGGCCATTTTGGCTGTCTCCGAGACAGGTGCTGGTCATTCCTGTCGCTGCACCCTATGTGAGTCACTGTCACCCGCCGTTCCTTCGACGATGACCGCAACCCGTGTATATTGACAACCCGATAGAAAGACTACGCTGCCGAAATAGCGGAGAGACTCACCAACCTCGGTCTACATGCTGACGTCGACAATGGGGACAACACCCTCCCAAAGAAGGTTCGCAACGGGGAGATCGCTCAGTATAACTTCATCTTTGGTGAGCACTACCCGGCTGGGTCTTTAGAGGCCTGGGGCGCTCACACCTATGTATATAGTCGTTGGCCAGCAAGAACTAGACGGCAGATCTGTGAATGTGCGCAACCGGGACGACGTCGGTACGAAGGCTCGTGCAGAAGATATCCCGCTGGATACCATCATAGAAAAGTTGATATCGCTGAAGAATAACAAGAGCATGAGTAACAAGTTAGTTTAGAATAATATTTTGTATATAGTGTTTCCATGTATTCGATTTCCGGGGTTTAGCCTTATGACGGTCATCATCAGACAATATTATTTGCCACGCAATTATTTACACTGAAATCGGGTGAATGAGAATGAACAAGCATGAGTAAGATCAATTCATGATGAATCATGGAACTTCCTGATGAAAGAGAATGAAGCACAGTGCATTGTTGAAATCATCCGTCCTCATGCTATTCTCATGCAATGTTCATGCTTGTTCATTTGGAGTTCATTTCTTAATCAATGGTAATCATTCCACGGCCAACACATCAGTCATTGGATGAATAGCAATGAGGATGAATTTAGCCTCCTCTGGGGTGAGCACATTGGTATCCATTGTAATAATTACATCGTTGTAGGTATGGGAGTAACTAACGAAATCGTTGCCTGATGACAGCAACGCGAGCATTTGGAAGGTAGTTTTCAAAGTCCGCGACAAATGTGGTGACCGAAAACTTGAAGGTTCACCAGAAACTCTTTCTCAAGTCGTCGTTTGCCCGAAGCGCGCACAAGCGTTCATTAATCATTTCTCGAGCGTCGGAGAACGATGAGTAATGTATAGAATGCGAGCATAGCATTGAAACATGGATCCTACAATTCAAGAGTCTGGCCCTTCGAATGATTAATCTCGTTGTGAGCCTTTTTTGTTCGTTATTCTATCAGGTACTTTAGCTTCTCCATGATCCCAGATGGTAGTGGTCGGCAGCACGGGAGCCTGCATATCTTCAAGAAGAACCCTTCAGTCTCTCGTAAACTGAAGTGAATCCCTCATTACCGATCCCAAGCTGTTGTAAGCAAGGTGATTTGCGAGACGCGTACGCGTACGCAGAACGGCAGAACGGCAGGCGACCTACCATGTGCATACACCATCACCCATGGCGTTAAGTTCTTGAACTCCGGATCGAAATACCATTTGTGGGCTCTGACTCAACACTAGTTTCTTAGAAGTAAACCATGCCCTTCACGGTTGCATTTTCGCCGCCAGAGGGTACACGTTGCCCTTGCACAATGGCACTAAACGATTACGGCCTGCTCTATTCGGCGATGCAGATCCCCATACACTTCTTTCTTGGCAAAGGTATACCAGCTGTACACGCAAGCTTGCTGATGTCTAAGGCTCCAAACGTTTCTGTGCACCTACCCACTATGGAATGACTCAACGAAAATGCCACCTGGTATAAAGCCACACAGTCGCAGGGGATAGTTCTTGACAGCCATAGACCTCCGTTACAATGCTCTACCGTCAAGGATCTTTATTGCAACTCTTAGCCCTCGTTCCTTCCATCTCCTTCGCCAGTGGAAGTATTCTGCCCACAAGCAATGATTTACGCCACGAGTACGACTTCATCGTGGTTGGAGGTGAGCATTGAACCTCGAGATTGATTGTACGAACTAACCATAATTTCCTATAGGCGGGACTGCTGGAAACGTCGTCGCTAACCGATTGTCCGAGGATCCAAACATCTCAGTCTTAGTCATCGAAGCAGGTGGATCGTACGTGCTCTCTTTCTCATACTTGCCGCGCACCCAGCGTTTGACATCAGGAACGCCGATGTACTTGAGTCACAAGTCCCATACATGTGGACAAGGCTGGTTGGTTCTATGTATGATTGGAATTATACTTCGATACCCCAGGCTGCCTTGGACGACAGAAACATGTCACTTCCAAGAGGCCGTCTCCTAGGCGGTACCTCGTCAATCAGTCAGTGATCTCTAGTTGTCGAGGAAATCGACTCACAAATCAAACAGATACCATGCTTTATACCCGTGGTACCTCGGACGACTATGACAGTATAGCTGAGTTAGTAGGCGACCCGCGTTGGTCTTGGGATCGCCTTGAGCCATATATTAGAAAAGTATTGACTTTCGAATCCATTACATACCCTTTGCTCATATCTTTCTCTTTTTAGAACGAGTTGTGGTCTCCTCCTTCAAGTAACCGACTTACAGAGGGAGAGTTTGACCCTGCTGTACACGGAAGGGATGGCCTTGTGGAAGTATCACTCCCAAGTTATCTTCAATCGATAGACGACAGGGTTATTCAAACCACAAGAGAGAACAGCGAATTTCCCTTCAATCTAGATCTTAATTCGGGGCATCATTTAGGCGTTGGTACGGCTCTGATTGGACTGCTTGATGGAGGCCTCATTTAATGCCCAATGTCTAGATTGGTTACAATCCACAATCACGTCTGCTGGTAGACGAGCCAGTTCGGCTACCTCATACCTTAGTCCTGAGGTCATCAACAGACCAAACCTCGATATTTTGCTAGACGCTCAAGTTACGCGTTTACTGCTGTCCAATGGGACTGATGATATCACGTTTGACGCCGTTCAGTTTGTCGCTGGTAGCAGTGAGTACCTGTAAAACTCGTCAACATATTTCCATGAACTAATGGTGTGGTCCAGGTGCCGCCCGATCTGTCAAGGCCGTCCGTGAAATCATTCTTTCAGCGGGGTCAATCGGCACTCCCAATATTCTTCTCCACTCTGGAATCGGTGACGCTGGTGACCTTGCTCGTGTGGGGATTCAATCCATCCACCAGCTTCCATCCGTTGGGCGGAACTTCACTGACCATATCATTGGGGGGTTGACGTGGTTTGCCAATTCTACGGACACATTCGAGACGGTAGGGCGCAACACATCGCTCCAGGCGATGTTACTCGAGGAATGGAGGACGAACGGCACGGGGTTCTTCTCGGGTTCCGGAATTGATCACCTAGGTTATGTGCGATTGGCCGACAACGCAAGCATCTTCGATAATTTGGCCGATCCCGCTGGTCCTAACACCGGACACATAGAACTCATTTTCTCAGTGAGTTCTGATCTATCGTTCGCATGATCAGATACTGAGATAACAAGAATGGGGATCTCTTTTCAGGCCCGACGCCTGAGAATTTCATGGTCGTTGAAGTCATGCTCACCAAGCCCTTGTCCCGTACGTCCCGCAATGCCTGTCATCGTATATGCGCATCCTTATATATCTGCTACTAGGCGGCTCTCTCACACTGAACTCGTCGGATCCTCTTGACAATCCAATCATTGACCCAGCGTATTTGGCACACGAGTTCGATCGCTTCGCTCTACGTGAAGGAGTCCGGTCCGCGCAGCGGTTCCTTTCTTCCCCAGCTTGGGAAGGATACATCCTCGACCGAGTCGGGGCCTTTGCCACCGTAGATATCCAGGATGACGACCAGTTGGACGAATTCCTCCGCGAGAACGTTAGCTCTGGATTACACTTCGTCGGGACGGCTTCTATGTCGCCAAAGGGAGCCTCTTGGGGTGTCACGGATCCCGACCTGAAGGTCAAAGGTTTGAATGGGCTACGTGTCGTCGATGCATCCGTTATCGTGAGTGTTTCTCCTTTACGCTCCGTCGTCGGTAGAGTGAAACTTAATCTACACCCGCGCAGCCATTGATCCCCGCAGCGCACACCCAAGTACCAGTCTACATATTTGCTGAACGTGCGGCGGATATTATCAAGGAAGATTGGAAGCTTGTGTAGAAAACGGTAGCATGATGTGATCTACTAGTCTATTCCGATGAAGTACTTTTACAGGGTGGGCAAGGCTGGTGTGTGAAATGCCTGAGGTTCGACTTCTGTACTTCGTAGGGTAATGGCCGATGACTCGTTTGGGTCACTCCAACATGAGCACATCCTTACCGCCTGGGCTAATCCTGGCGTGCTTCTGTAGTACCGCCGGACCGCGCATCACACTGCATGTTCAGCCCAACGAAAATTGGCGGCTGCAGCCGTGTGATTACCAGTTCAACAGTTCAACTCCAGAATCCGGCCTTGATTAGCTCTGACCATTAGTCAGAGCCAGACGCAGGCCAACGTATTCATGAATACAAGCAACGAATATTTGCTTTACATATTTCCTCTACAACACAAACAGATCGATGACAGTCAGCGTTCCGAATTACATCCACTGTATCTCTACATAGTGTTCAGGAGAACCATTCTTGCTGCGAGTTTATCAGCTCAATTCACCTCAACAAGCTCGACTAACCGTCCAGCGGGCCCAAAGCAGTCTGGAACTCGATCCCACTTTCTTCTAAGACGTCAGTGGCATTCTCAGCCCCCTTGCGGCTCCAGTGGTTTTGCCCCCAAGTCTCAACGTACAATGGGTTGGAGAGATCATCGATATCCGAGAGCGAGCAAGCTGAGCTTCGAGTATGTCTTTGAGCGGATGGGATGTCCGAGTCGAAGGCGGCTCAGATGCGAGCAAAGGATCAAGGTCTGCGCAACTCGTACCGGCGTTATTATAATGCCTGGTAAAACAAGTGGAAGCTGCATCATGTACTTATAATCTAGCGAGTGCGTGGAGTCACTGGCGACTGGATCTGCCGCGCAGGTCATCTGCCCATGGACCCCACTATGAATGGCTAGAAGCAGACCCATCTCCCGATTCAACTTGTGACTTGACTCAACACCAGTTAGCTTGTAAACGGACGCTTCGATCACTTACTCGCCTTTCCTCACAAGTGCTATCATAGTATGGATCAGCAATTGTTCCAGCAATCCCATAAAGTCGCTCCAGAGCCTTTGCTCGTTGAGACATGGAAAAAGAAGCCCGAAATCGCTGCGGTCCAAGGTCGATACCTTCTAGTTTATGGTGACTTGAGATCGTGGATAATGAAAGCAACAATGGATCGATTGAAAAAACGTATCGCGACTCCGTGGATGGACGTAATCAAGGGAGAAAGATGCCTGCAAACGTTTGCCTTGAAAAGATGAATATGTGTAGTCCAGAATAAATGTGATCATCAAATTGTGAGATAAGCCCCATACTTGAGAACTTGAAGTCCGTCAGGTGCATCCACCCATCTGGGACCAATGTAGCCGTACAAATATAACGACGCAAATCTATTGTCGACTTTTCAAGTGGACTTGGGTTGCACTGACGGCAGGGTAAATCTGCGCTCCTCTTGGCGCACTTGGGTGAAAGCAGGGAGTAACTCCTGGACTTTCTCCCAATCCAGATCTCCCTTTGAGGCGAAGTGGAGGGTACAGCCATCAGGGAGAACGCGGCTCAAGAACAACGCGGCTTTGACAGGGGCTGCGACCGGGGACATTCCTACATCCAATCTGCGCAGATGAGGAAAGGGAGCAACTATGTCAGGAAGGTCGACATCGACATCGAGCGAGGCTGTGAAGTCGAGCGAGAGATCCGTCAGCTTCGGAGAGACAGGGGAGATGGCGGCGAGTGCGGTGAGGGGAGTTTGGACTCATTTTGACGATGTCGGAAGTGAAGAAGCCTAAGGTTTGGTAGGGACTCGAATAAGTTGAAAAGGTCGTCCTTTCCAACCTCGGTAAAATGACGATGTACGAGTTTCAATGTCTGTAAGCCGATCAAGGAGAGGATTGGCTCCAAGATGTTGAAGGGTACTGGTGCATATTCATCGCCGGTTAGCGAAAGGGAAAGGTGAACGAGGAATTTAAAATTCGAAACGACCATCCAGATGAAGTCGCGATGTACTTCAGCTGTCGGAGAGTCTGCGGAAGAATGGGAGGTGAAAGACAGATTGGTCAATCCTTTCGGGAAACCAGGTTTGAGGAACCACGAGGTAGCTTGACTGATGCTCGCCGTCATCCAGAACAAGGCGAGAGAGGGAAACCCATTTGAAGGTATAGAAGAAAAGGTCGCTGGGTCGGTCGAGGGCAACATCTTGATGGACCGAAGATTAGGGAGTGATGAGACGGATAGGATCATATCATTCGTCATAAGGGCAGTGGGAAGATGCAATACCTGTAGAAAAGGCAAGCCACGGAGAGCCCGGCAAAGGGGATAGTGTAGAAGGTGGAGGGATTGATCTATGGTGGCTTCGATGCGAACCTCGAGCAAATTCATCATTTGCGAAGGGATATAGCTGAACATGGCGGAGGCACTGTCAATAGATTCCACGCAAGTACCTAACGCCGGGCTTGTCAACACCAAGGTCCTTACCGACGCGTGACCGAACAAGGTCGCAACTAAAGGGGGATGTGAACCGCAGAGCTTCATCTCAGTCAAGTTTGGGAGCAGGTGAAGCCGGGGTCTCGTGTGGGCGATCTGAGAGAAGATAGAGTCGCTATACTTGTATGTGGTGGGAGTAAAGCATAGGCAGTGAACCCGCCACGCATACTCGTCGAAACGTTTCCAGTTGTCGGCATGGATTGCCCGAGAGTATTTCTGAGAACTTTCATGAACAAGATGACCCTCGTGAAGAACAGACGACATCCTCACCATGATGGTGGCATCACGCCGCTTCACTACAGGGGAGAGCAGCGCTATCAGGCCGACGATAGTTGCACTGTGCCAGATTTCGTTAAGAGCATGCCCACACCACACTTTACAGACTCTCGCATTGGAGGTGTTGTCCGCTTGAGTCGAGTATGAAAATATTTCAGAGAGCACGTCTCCGAGCGACAACACAGAGTGAATTGTGCTTGTAGAATTCGACATGGTGGTAGGAAATCAAACTCGCGATACAATCGATGATCGATTAAACCTACATATTAGCGTTCCCATGAGCGGTGAATAGAAATACAATAAGAATAATGAAGTCCTCATGTCCACTGTATAGAGTTCATCAGGGCTTCTCTTGCATGTCTCTCCTCGTCTTCATCCGGTCTTCTGGGTTCCATCACGGTGTCGACGTAGGCGATAGCCCAAGCTGCGTTACCCATTTTCGACCCACCAAGGACACGAGGTTTGTCTTTCGACTCCGGCATAGCCTCCCAACGTGACCGTGTAGGCTGCGTGTCGGCGCGATCTGTATAAAGCGGCGCGCCGGTCAGAAAATCAAGTAGGAATCGAAATGAGAAAAAGCCTCGTACAAAGAATATTGTTAGTGTGTGGTTCGTACGCGCCTTTGGGATGGTCGTCCACACTGGCTACTCTTCTACGCTTTGTCTTCGGGGCATCTGTACCCCCATCCTCCACTTCTCCAGGGTCTTCCGCAAGAACACCGTCCGCACTCACAAGCCTCAATGCTGACTGCCTAACTTTTCTCAACTCATCATCAGCTTCCAGTACACGCCCAGCCATCATCCACATCCAGTTCTCCTCCGTGACGCCGTCCCTATTGTACATCGACTTCCTGACGGCGTTCAAGGGACCATCGCTATAAGGACCAAGGCCGTCACCGCCGAATATTGTTGTCGGTCCGCCAGCGCGGTAGATACCCATCCCGCCGCCGCCTCCACCTCTGTCACGGTCTGCTTTAGCTGCTGCCTTGGCAGCAGCATTGTTGCTTTCTGTGTTCCCTTGGGGGTCCGTCAAGTCTCCAACAGGGTCACCGGCTTTGGCACCACGCGCAGCTGCATCTTCCAATGCCTTGCTCTCGTAGTAATCATCAACCACCCACTTGCCATCTGGAATGTACATTATTTGAATGGAATTAGCTGCAAAAAAGACTAAGATATATACAAACTTACCGAGAATCATCTTCGATCCATGTAGCTTGAACGCGCTTCGCGCAGTTATCAGAGTGACACTACGCGTCTTAAGATGTGAGCCGAGTTTACCTTCCTTGATGAGGTACTCCTTCTCTGGTTGTGTTGCATTAAGTTTGAAGGCCAGAAGGTTGCGGCGAAAGTAATACAACGAGTCCCGGAAACCAGATGTTCGTGCCGCATCGATAGCAAGCATGTACAATCGCTCTGGATGACGGTTTGGAAGCACAAATGTACCCCCTTTGAATTGTCGGCCTGTCAGAATATGAAATGCATGTTATCCTTCGGAAGCACTTCGTAAATGCAGACACGCACCGCCAAGTAGTCTCCCGTTCTTGTCGATTTTGGTGTCGCCGACTGGATCGTCCTCTGTGACAAACTCGTCTCCTTCAATTATATAGACCTTGTCCCCAATTTTCCTGAACGGCTTCCCGCCGCCCATTGGCGCGACCTTCGCGTCGTCTGCTTCTATATTGCTGTCAACGCCGTCGTCTTGGAGGACCTCCGAGTCGACCCCGGAAGCGTCTCCGTCTTCATCTTGCCGTTTTGGCAGTCTGATGGTAAGCGCCGAGGGACGACCACGAGGACGGCCCCGTCCTCTGCCTCTGCCTCTTCCCCGTGCCCTCGGTGTGCCAGTCGAAGCACCACGCCCGCGACCCCTCGGCCTGCCTCTTGGTCTACGCACAACGGGCGCGTCGACTTCCATTTTTTCGTCCTCGGCGTCCTTGACCTCGACATCATCGTCTCCGTCTCCGTCTCCTTGCTCCTCATCTTCATTATCTCCTTCGACACCCTCGTCGGCTTCTTCGTCTGGCAGCTCAGTTTCCGGTGTAGACTTGCTCGACTCCCTGTCCCTCGACGACGCGCCCATTGCAGGAATTACAATCCGAGGCTTCGAAGACGATGCTACTGGTGTCTCTGGCGCAGGGTGTCGGGCCTTTATGATGATTTTAGTTGACGACTTCATCGCGGTAATGAAGAGTATACGGAATGTTTGTAGTTGAAGGGGGATGCCAAACAAAAGTCGGTGTTGCCCGTTATGGATGAAGCGTCGGGGTGTGACATCATCGTCACATCGCGACCTCTTCTCTTCCATTCGGACTCACTGCTGCTGGACGTCGGCATGTCGAGGCTGCTCGCTGTCCCGCGCGTTGCACTCAACGCGAAGCCTTTGCGTCGGGTGGGCTTCACTCGGGCAATATCGTCTCGCTCATGTCAACCTGAAGTCACTGTTCTGCACGCCTTTTGGCGAGCTGCCCAGCCAGAACGACGCCATACATGCCAGTGGACTCTACGTGCTACAGAGCCTTTGGGAACTCGTGCTCTTTCCTCGACGCCATCGACGAGCAAAGTATTCTCCGACCCGGACCGTTCTGACCTCTTTTATCACCTCATACCACCGCCAAACCCCGTCTCATCCTCAAATCCAGTATATGCAGTCTCCTTCATCTCGACAGAAATCTCTTCCCCAGATTCTAAGGCCGTGATGGGATGGGTTCCCGCTGGGACGGAAGGTGAGGTTAGCTTGATTGGATTCCGAGAAAATAGTGAGCCGCGATGTATTTTCGAACGAAATCACTCTGTTGACACGCATATATCAGCTATTTTCAAGGAAATTTTACACGAGGCTATCCGGAAGGGTCTGCAGGAAGGAGTTGATGACATCCAGATCAACGGGGCCCTCCAGACACATTCCGGATGGATGCATGTCCATGGTGAGTCACATCAAACATGAATGCAGTCAGTATTCATTCACATTCGCCTTAGATGACCGGAATATCCCCGCTTTGGGTAGAATAGGTGACCCAGACGACATCATCGCGTCAGTGTTGGTCGAAGACGGTAAAGTGAGCAATCCCCACATTCAGGTTCAATCTAGTATTCATGACCTATGCTGCGTAGATCCTTGCGGACACGTACCAGCCCATGCCCGCCTACCGGCTATGCACTGGTGATGGAATAACTACGACTAACTCCCGGACTCGACAAGAAGCTTAGAGAAGTCTTGCTAGAGGCAACGAGGCAGGGCTGATCGCCGCCATACGAGACGCCGCTGCATACTCAAAATTATGCGTACATGCCAACTATATCCTAATTGCGTTCATTAATCACCTCCATCCACCCATCCACCCACACCTGGCAACTTGTAAGCGACGATAGACCAATGACTTTGTAGGCAGACAGCACTGACATCCTCGGGCCTTACTGTGCATAATCAATTAATCACCTTCCGCAGCGAGGAAACAAAGCCTGCAGATGCCCACTTTAATGCTTTCCAATGACTATTACCAGGGTTGTCGATGAGAACGAGCTAGTACTGAGAATTAGGGTAGCAACATCGGACTCCTGCTCACACCTTGTATGAAGTGCATGGGTGACGAGAAATAATTCTAAGTAAATCAATAATCGGTAGCGTAAACATGGTAGGTATGTACAGTAGCCATGGAATAGAATGTGGTTGCATAAAAATACTGGAACGGGGTGATATCCGAGTAGAAAACAGGAAATTACAAAAATCGAAGCAGATAACAATACAAGGAGAGCAAGCAGCACAACATACATGTAACTAGTACGGGTCAATCAAAGTCCTCTGCTACGATGCTGAGCTGCCATTAAGGCGATCATTAACGCGCTGCCTGTGTTGTCGGTTTTTAAGATGGACCTCGTAGTTGGACAATGTCTCGCCAGGCCCAGGTGTATATAGCTGGTGGAGTAGATTAGTAACATGAATGTCGGAGGGGAATCGATATACGAACCTTGCCCGGACAGTCCAAACACTTGATGCGCCATTCAGGTGTAGTTGAAGCAGTAACCTTGCGGAGAATGACTTCGAACTTATCACTTGGATACTTTGCCTGCATGGCCTGCATTGCGGTAGTAAGCCATTGAGGAGCCTGCCCGCAAGTGAGTAAATGTTGGCGACAATGATGTGAAATAAACATACCCATGTAGACTTGGAAGGACTGGATGATGACGACGATGTCGGGATCTCGACTACAGGCACGACGTTTGGGTTGGGCTTCGTAGGTGGCACTGGTGAGGCTTGCCGTGTGGACGGCGCAAGTGCAGGGGGGGATACACGAGGGTTTGTTCCGTTTGCCCTCACTCGCTGCGACAGTGGTGGCTCAGACGCACTTGATGCCGTGGACACAGGCGACCCCGCCTGTTCTTCAGTAGGAGGCAATGACGCTTCTATATCAGCCTTATCATGTCGCAGAGGGGTCGGGGGTTCTGATGGGAGTTCAGAGGGGGTATTGGGCAAAGTAGTGCTTTGTGCTCGTAGGGCTGCAGCACCACCTTTCTTCTTGACACCTGTCTTCGCAGTCTCAGCTTCCTTCTTGACGCCCTGATGGAAGTCGAGGCTGGTATTATATTCAACCGGCCTTGGTCGACGATGACGATGCCAAAACTTGCCTAAAATAGCGGACTCAGCAAGGGGATTTCAGATAAACTTTAGCTAACTCACCGCAAGTACCGCACTGGGACTTGTCCCCAAGCGGACCTTTCCTACGACCGACTGCGATACTTTCGGGGCAGCCGCAGTTGGAACAGTGCCAAACGCCATCAATGTAGTTCGGATGCTGACCATCAGCAAACTCCTTCTCCTTTGCTTCGCGCTCCAGCTCCTTCACCCTCTTTGCTGTCATCACTTTGGAGAAGCGACTATCTGGTGGTTGGGCGGCAAGCCGACACCGGGGGCTCAATAGGATCCATCGGCGGGTCATTTTCAAGGGGGGCAGGCAGTTGAGTGATATCGGCAGCTGTTGACGGAGTAGGAGCGGTGACTTGTGCTCGGGGGAGCAGAACAACCTCGGGCAAGGGCGGAGGTTTGAACAACCCTTTCGGTTTCTTTTCTTTTGATTGAGCAGGCGTCGGCTGTGGCGCCGTAGGGAGCGATTGAGGCGAAATGAAGGCGGTACCATTCTCAGAAGCAACCATATTGGCAATCGTGAGCGAAGCAGCTGCAGCTGCAGCTCTCCTGGATGTGGGTGCGGCGGCGGCAATAGCTGCGGCAAGTGTAGCGGGATCGAGTTCCGGAAAGCCGATAGCAGGGGTTCTATAAGTACGAATAGGCTCGCGGTCTGGCAGGGCGACACCCCGTCTCCCTCTTGTTGCCCGCTTTCTGCGTTTGTTCATGTCCTTGTCGCGCTCTTTCTCGTTCTTCTCGATCTCGCCATCACTGAGATAGTTGAGGAGAGGAGTGAATGCTTGGACCTCTGATATAGATCGAGCACCAGAAGTTAGACTGGGTAGGAAGGACATTCGGAGATCATCATCCTGGACTAGCGCGCCCTCCGAAGGATGGCCAATCAAAAAGAGTGACTTCTGGTACGCCTGCACTTGCTCGCGAATGGAATGTGCGATGGCCGTCCTAAACACGGGAAAAGGTAAATTAACAAGGCTGAACTTCTAGCTCATCGAGCAAAACATACTTGAATTCACCAACGAGACCAAGTTCTCTGGCATAAACCTCGGCAAACTCCTCAGGCGAAGCGTCTGCGTTGTCAAGATCCCACTTCGAACTGGTCATCAAGCTTGATTGACCCCACGATGATATCCAGCTATTCATAGACGTTAGTCGCCGCCTTCTTTGAAGCTGACAATTTGACTAACCTTAATCAGGATCCTCATGTCTTCGTATATTGATGGCTCTTCGACGACGGTGACATCGGGTCCAGAGGATTCCAGTTGCTTCGAGTCTTCGTCATTCGCACCATCGCCAGGAGTAAGCAAGTCTGCAACTTTCCGACGCTTACGGGACTTGCTACCAAACTTCTTTCTTGCCGACGACCCACGATATTGCGACCGCATTCGTTTTCGCCACGACTCCCACCAGGCCAAATCCTCGGTACACAACGTGCCCTTCAGCAAAGGAGGCTCCTCCGAAACAATCTGCTTCTCGTCGCCGTCGTAATTGCTCGAGTGGGCCTTGTAATCGCTGAGTTGCTCTTGTATCGACTTGACAATGATCGAATGATAGCTTGCTCCGAGGCCGTAGTCGTCGACAACAGACTGAGCAAAGCTTTCCGGTGTAACCACAGGATCTAATGGAGATAAGTATATAGGGATGACCACACGAAACAGCACGAAATGCAAACTGACCGTTTAAATTCCAAACGAAAGTATCTCTCATCTTGTGATGCTGCTCAACGTCAAATTCCAAGCGTATAGGCACCAGCTCTTCCGGTCGGTCCGCATCTTCAACCTTCAGGCGCCGAGGACTAGTGAGATCATTAATCAGTGAATCACCCCGTTACAAGTATAAAACCCACTCACAGTCGAAGACCCTCGCGTCTCGGCACTTTCTTCCTGTCTCGTGGTTCTCTCCTCACACCAGGGTATCTAATATCAAATTGCTCCCGTCCTCGCCTAAAACGACTGGCGTTGCTGGTCAAGGATCCCTTCTCCCACCAAGCAAGACTCGCTGGGCCAAACGTCTCCCTCAGCTCCTCGCCCATCTTGTCTTTCATCTTCCTATACACACCGTCATACTCCTTATCAACCTTCATCCACGCCTTGACATCCTCAATCTCCGCTTCACTCAACGTTGCGATAAGTTTTGTGGAATCCACCAATGGCACGACTGACACTTTGGTGACAGCAGGGTTGAGCGACACATTTGCAGGGAGCGGCGGGAGTTGGGGTATAACCGCCGGTTGCTGAGGAACTTGAGACGTTGAGGCGACGTTCGGAGTACCGCCCGAGGGCGGCAAACTTGATCTTGGAGTCACTATGGGACCAACGTTGGCGCCCACCGCACCCGTAGCGAGGGCTTCTTGCTGCATCTTTTGGGGTGTACCGGGAGGCGGCAATGAAGGTTGTCTAGGCGTCTGGGTTCCAGCGAAGCCGGGAGTCTGGGGCGGTATCGAGCTTTGCCTTTGCGGTGTTCCAGGATCCATAGGTATGCCCATCATTGCTGGGGCCATGCCGGCGTTTATTGCACCCATACTCATACTCTGCGCCATTTGTGCATTTATACGGGCACCTTGAGGAGGTATCATTCCATTCGAAGACTGCGGCCTTGGCGGAACCGACATCCCATTCATCTGACCCATCTGCGACGTCAACGGCACAACCTGACCTTCACCTCCGCCACTTTGCTGTCGCGGTAGAACAGGAGGACCCATCATGCCCATCCCCATTTGACCAGGTAAGCTATCGACACTTCCGATCCTAGGCGAATCCAAGCCAGCCTTTCTCTTTCTGTTCGGTGATCCAGGGGGAGGCGATCCAGCACTGCCTTGCATATGCATGTTCATCTGTTGTTGATGCTGCTGCTGCGGTTGTTGGAAAGGCATCTGGGTTCCATTCGTAAACGAGCCCCCGGACGGTGTTGGAGGTTTTCCATTGGGCATCCCCATTCCTCCGCCTTGTGTTTGGCCTTGAGGTGCGTGCATTGGAGCAGATGTTCCTGGTCCAAAATCGTTCACACTAGCCGCTCGACTAGGAGGTCTTCCTTGTCCACTACCGCCAGAAGCGCTGGGAGAATGATGAGAATGTGATGTGCCCGGACGGGACATCTGTTGTCCCATTGATCGCTGTCCTTGAGCAGTAGGCGGACGAGGAGGTGGAGGCATCATTTGCTGAGAGCCCATTCCACTGCCACCGTTACTCGTTGGCTGAGCTTGACTATGCATAGAGGCAGACGACGAAGGGCGGTCGTAAAATTGCCCGCCGGCACCTGAAGCGGCACTGGCACTTCGAGGATGTGAAAGCGACGATATGCTGTCACCAGCTGGAACCGGTTGGTGAATATGACCATCCCGCATTTGCTGTACCTGGCCTTCACCGACTTGCGAGTTCATTCCTTGTCCGATTTGGATCTGACCAGGCTGGGTATGTTGTTGCCCCCCTTGACCTTGATTTCGCATCTGCATCTGCTGAGCCTGCGTCGCGCTCATAACTCTGGCCTGAATCATCTGTTTGTCTTGCGGTGGAAGTTGCATAAACTGTTGCTTCGTGAGCCCCATATTCTGCAGTAGTTGCATCATGTTCATATTGAGCTGCGCGTTCATGTTCATGTTGTTCATCGGCTGGTTGTGGGAATTAGCGCCCATGTTCAACGACGAGCTCCCGGGTTGGAGTGGTGCGAGTTGGGGATTGGGTTCATTGCGAGGTTGCCGTTCATATTCGCATTGTTGGGGTGGTTCGAAGTGGCGTTAGGGGTAGACATGCCGCCCATTGACCCCATGTTGGCGTTCATGCCCATGTTCATACCCATATTCATTCCATGGCTCATACCGCCGACGTTAGTATTCATGCCTACGAGAGCAGTGAATCAGAACAGCTGTTTACGGACAGGTAATGAAACGTACCTTGGTTCATGCCACCCATGCCCATGCCCATGTTCCCCATCCCACCCATGGAATTCATGCCTGACATGTTGGCGCTTGCGGCATTCCCGCCCTAACGCAGCAGGATTGATAGTCGGCATGCCCATTCCTCCCATGCCACCTCCCATGCCACCCATGCCCATGTTTCCCATTGCGTTCATACCATCCATCCCCATCCCCATCCCACCGACATTCCCCATTCCTGAACCGTTCATGTTTCCAAACCCTTGCTGCTGCATCATTTGGTTGTTCTGGTGGACGCCGTTCATCCCCATACCTCCCATACCACCAACTCCCATCCCGTTCACGCTATTCATGCCACTCATACCGTTCATGGCACCCAAGCCATTCATGTTCCCCATACCCATTCCACCCATTCCCATTCCTTCCATGCCCATGCCACCCATGAGCTGCGAGGGGTTGACGCCGCTACTGCCGTATCCAAACTTGTTGCCGCCTCCACCGTAGGAAGCCATCATGGCGGGATTCATGGTATTTCCAATTGACGCTTGTCCTTGGGGGGTTTGTGGCGACGATGCTGAAGGCTGGTTATACGAACCATTCATCATCTAGTGTGTCGGTGCGATGGCGAGAGCCCAGTAAGGCTGCCGCCGCGATCGTGAAGTCGTGTAGGATACTGCCGCGTAAGTCTGTGTGACAAGTCAGAACACGGTACATTCACGAAATACGACATATATGCGCGTATAAGACACATGAAAGGACGCATATATGGGGTTTAAGCCACATAAAGGAGGGTATATGCGCATGTATGCACGCATATATGGAAAATAAACACAGCTTACCAGTTCCCAAGAGCGTGTACAATAGCCTTCAACCCGAGATGAGGCCCAATGTTTGTCACCCTGGAAAATGGAACAAGTATCACGAATCAGTTCCAGGACGCCCAATAACACGGATACGAGATGAATAGAGGATCAGGGAGGCGCGCCGCCCACGCTGCTCCCGTCGCTCCCGAGCGTGGGAGAAACGCGCATATCTCAACATTCAACAACGAGCGCGGACATAGTGGGCGCACTGATTGCGGCGCAATGGAAACGACGGGGGAGGACAGGGCTGCGCTGATGGACGTGGAGGCGGAGGCTGTGGTGGTGGTGGAAGGGAAGAAAGAAGGGGAGGAGGAGAGGAGGGAGGGAAGGAGGGAGGAAAGGCAGGCGGAGGAGGAGCTTACGTTTTTGGCTGATTGTCGGGGAGGGAGCCGAGACAGAAAGGATTTTGATTTGTCCCAAGGGGAGGGGGTGGCAAGGCCAGGCAACGGGACGGGACTTGGGACGGTTAGGATTGTTATTTGAAGGGGAGGGGAGGGGAAATGATAAGTCCCGGAGGAGGAGATCAACGGCCGGCGGGGGAGATAGCAGGGGAGAATAATAATAAAATGTTTTTCAAGTGACTTGGTAGTATAATCCACCAGCGAGACTTGGGATCGACTCTTCGCAGGTGTTGCAACAACTCACAGCGCACCAAAACAGTCTGGGGCGACGTGTCACACAAAGTCACTGGGTAGAGGGCACATTCTGTCACAGTCACGCTCATCCCCATCCCCCATCCCGCCTATACACACAACATCCAAGTACGATGAGGGGAGGGGGGACACAATTATTATTACATTTTACACCGACGCGGAGGAATTTAGAACCAGCTGAATCACCGGACTCCTGGTCCAATTTACCAAGGCTAATCTGTCGTGCAAACGGCGCAACCTGGATCTCAGATCTGCAGATCTCTCACAGCGACTCTTCCTTCCCCTCCCTTCCCAACTGCAGGACGGTACAGGTGCCTTGCAAGCACGGCCAGAACCGTGTGCGACATGAGAGATAACTTGCAGATTTATGCGAGAAATATTGATTTATTATATGTCGAATATTTATGAACGCCATTATCGACAACACAACATATAGGTATGGGCCGCAGCGAATGTGCGCAAGGGCTGGAAAGGGAGGTACACATCTGCATCAGCCACCGAAGGCCACGGAACGGACACTCATTCATGACGCACCCGGGCAGAAGACGAAAACAAACATAAACTTCAGGCTGTCCCTTGCTAAAGCTAGCGTGCGTCCACTTGACCTTGCTTTGCGCACTTGGCCTCCCAGCTCCCAGGAAACCGTCAACGTCCTAGCAATCTACGTCTAAATCCCACATACACGTAACCACGTCTGATGCCTCCGGAATCATACAGCATCTTGGCTACACGCGCTAGAAATCTGTACAGTGTGCACTCACACATGCGGCGTTTCTCCGCCAGCGTACAAAGTCCACGGACTCAGTCATACGGCTGCTTCCTAGCGCTGGATGCTAGGAAGGGATTAATGAACAACCGATATAGAGATGGAAGTCATTTCTGACCTGCATGTGCGTGGCGCCGGGTGTCAGTAGGCTGGTGTACTAGTTTGGGATTCCTACTATGAACGGATTTTGGTTGGTGGGGCGATAAGGCACCGAAGTGGTCATTACTGCCGCTCGGAGCAGTGAATGGGTTCATAAAAAGTAGCAGCTGACGATGAAGATATCGCCAGTCCACCAGCGCCCTGGATATTCCGGCTCAGTACACAGTGTGATTTAGCCGGAGATATGGCCCAAGGATATGTCGCCGTCCGTTCAAATCAAGGTCCTATGGATCGGGGGAGATACGCCCGGCAAGGAGCAACCCTAGAGATATACTTACGGCTTCTGCGCCTCGAACGAAGTTGATCAATACGGCCAGATACCCACGAGGCGCTGGAATAAGTGATGATGCGAACTGGAAATACACCATTCAATTTTTGATGTACTAGACATGTCTAAAATGATGATAATGGCTACTCAAGCTCGAGGTGACAGGTGTCTAGTGGTGTCCACCATCTGCGATATGCCCAGCCTTGCTATTGTGGTAGTCATCGTACGAGTGGGCCCATGCATAGATCCCGTAACCTGTACAGATCAACGGATATATCAGTAAGACGTCTTGATCTTCTAAGAGATAGAAAGGGGTGAAGGCCTGCACTTGAAGCACCAAAACAGCGCAAAACACGCGAACGACCTCCGTGCAGCAAATGGAAGAAGTAGGATTGGCCCGGAATTGGACTCACCAATAGCGAAAGGGACGACAAAGTATGGCGCTTGGGAAGCCAACCGGCTGGTTCCGTTGAAAAGCCAGCCACGGAAGATGTGGCGAGTTGGGGAGCTTTGAGTCGATGAGATAGCTATGATATTGAATTGGGTGGAGGAGTAGAGGTTCGGCATAAAATGAATGGTTGGTTCTGCGGCGCAATGAGGTGGATACGCACTGTACTGGATGACACCTCTCTGTTTCACGAGACCGTGCTTATCTCCCCACCAGACGTTCTATGGAAATATTTGCGGAATTAGCCCTGTACAAACCAACCACTCTAGGATGTCGATGTGGGGGGGGTCAAACAGAGGGCACGCGAGGACGACCGTGACTCCTTGTATCCAGAAATGCTGACGAGCGATAATTTGCACAAAAGCCGGCCAACGCTTGTCCACCATACGAGCCCACCGAATTCATCGCAAATATTTCTACTCACCCAAGTCTTAGCTGAAACAAATGTCGGTTAGTAACTCCTCGAAAGCACGACTATGAAGCGACATACGTCCTGGCATGTCTCCGAGACGAGGCGAAGTGACACGCATGATGATTGTCTAGCACGGCGGCGGCGAGTAAGAGTAATGAAGGAGGATGAAGGCAGCGGACGAAGCTTTACCGCCGTCCCTCCCCGACGGCCTTTGAAGCAAACATACACAAAGGAGGGCGCTGATCATGTGATCAGCCACGACATTTACTCGTCGGCGTCAATGATCACCGTTACACCTACTTCAGCAATATTCAGTCTGAGCAGAAGTGAACAGTGAACACCATCGAGTTATCACTGTCACTACTTTGAATTCTACGCCTCACCCGAAACATAGGTGCGCCAGAAAGTTGCTGCCACAAGTCCTTGCTCTGACCACAAGCTGTCCGTATATTTGCCAATGGTACCTCTATCGTTGCACTGGAACAACTCTCTGAATCACCTAGGATGATATCAAACCAAACCCTATACACGCTCGCCAACACCTCTGGCGTATGCGCGATGCTCTCCGTCATTGCGTACCACTTCCTAGCGGTGAACGCAAAGTACCTAGGACGCCAGGAGAACTGGTGCTGTGGGACATAATTAATAGTGCTTTCTGCATGTGGTGAGCACCCCCGTAGTTAGCGCCCTCATCCCCCTGCTAACTGCGGTCATCATGTACTAGGATTTGTTACTTTGTAGAACCGCCAATTCGATGCTTTCCATTCTCATTCATGCCATGTGCTGTGGATCGTTTTATTACTGTCAACTCTGTCTGTATCAGTGTCCGGCGGAGACTTAGACGTATGCTCTCATCATAGCGCAAGCATTTCGTAAGTGCACAGGATTACAGCTTGCCCAGCGTTTCTTCCCCCGACGGTGGGACTTTGATTCGAGCATCCCCAATGAAGTACGTATTCCCATACAACATCTCTTCTCCAGCCTATTGTGGGGGTATTTAGGCGAGTCTTGGTAACGTTCACATTCCAGCCTGCGACGCGGGCCATCGTCTAAGTGTTCAAGTCCAAGCAGGTCGCAAATAGTCTACTCACACTACCAATTCCGAATCGACTGCCACTTCACGGCGTGGCGCCACCGAATCCACCTTCTGTGATATCCATGGGCCGAATCACAGTTGGGCTAGTTGAAGTCTCAAATGCTGTTCGCGTTCCATATCAGTCCTCCTTAAAAGATTAAGGCTCTGGCCCCGGTGTCGACGAAATTGATACCACCATTCATTTGCTTATGTTACGGGATATACGTTGGTCCACTTTCGTATACTACGGCGACTGCGTTTGCAATAAATACCCTTCACTTCAAGCAGCCGCTATGACTGTTTTAGACAAGCTCTGGAGTACATCAAAAGTGACTGATGTATGTTGCATTTCAGCAAAGAGTCGTACCTCCATATGGCCATCAGCGAACGCAAAAACTTCATCTGCGAATAGCCATACTAATCAAAGATATCTGCATCTGTGGGCTTTATTCTGATCTCGGGAAGTGAAAAATGGCAAAATCTCGCGATTGAACACATCAGGAACATTGGTCCCTGAACGTAGAACTTATAATTGTGTTCCTACGGTCCAAGTTAGATGTTACCCGTTGGGTGACTTGACCTCCATCCTCTCTCCTCAAAAATTCACCCCGGACTGCCTCATCGCTTGCATCGCCTGGTTGCTTTTCACTGTATATATTTTATCCGCTTTCGTCGAGGCCATAGTGGGTGTGATTGTGTCTCAGACATTCCGCTACTAACTGATCGGACTTGGAGTAGCAACAGTTGACGGAGGACAGCGACTACTGCTGCTGCGGTGCATCATAAATCTCGCCCCCTTTGCGTATTCTGAACCAAGACATCCAACGGAACCCATATCATACTGCAGAACCCTCCAGGGCGACAGACACACATCATGACACCCGCTCAGTCACCTAAATGGCAGTCAGTCGGCCGCTCGGGGAGTCGGACAAAGGCGAGGAACAGCGGGGGGCGGTACAGCGTAAACGCGTTGTATAGTATGGCCTGCAGAGCAGGACACGGACGTGGACGATGATCTCGCTAAAGGTGCGCACTTGTGTCTCATATTACAGCGCTTGCTGACTTGCCGCTGCTGCTAGCCCAGAAACGATTAAGAGACTTCAAGAATAAAATATCAGTGCAGTCGAAGAAGAACTTTGTGCTTGAGCGGGATGTGCGGTACCTTGACTCGAGGATAGGGTTGCTCATACAGAATAGAATGGCTTCAGACGAGGTATGAGTTACTCCTCGCGTGCCACGAAATCTATCTAATATGGATGCGCGGATAGCAACGCGAGGTCGAGCGTACGTTCGAGGAAGTCGATCCCACAGCGGGGCATTACCCTGATGAACGGCGGCTTGCACAATACTCGAATCTCTTCTTCCTCCTCCAGTCCGAGCCACGGCACATAGCCTCACTATGTCGTCTCGTCACCCTGAGCGAGATAGACACGCTCCTCCAGACAGTCATGTTCACCCTCTACGGGAACCAATACGACTCGCGGGAGGAGCATCTTCTGCTGACGATGTTTCAGTCCGTGTTGTCCACGCAATTCGAAACTGCAACGGATTTTGGGTCGTTGATTCGGACGAACACGCCTGTGTCGAGGATGATGACGAATTACACGAGAAGGGGGCCTGGGAAGGGCTATTTGAAGGAGGCACTGTCTGAGTGTATCAACAGTCTGATCGAGCACAAGGACCTAGATCTGGAGATCAACCCAGTTAAGGTGAGCAACTTGACTTGAGGGCTCATGTTGACGCTCATGTTGGTGGTAAGGTATACGAGCAAATGATAAGCCAAGTGGAGGAAGACGATGGGTCGCTTCCTGACCACCTTCCAAGGGGAGTGACACCTGAAGTTGCTGCAGAGAACGCAGGAGGTCCAGGCAATCATCGCACCGCGCTTGGCACTTCTTATGGAAATCGCGAACAGCTTCCTCATGGCCATTATCGACTGCCTGGATAGCGTACCGTATGGTATCCGGTGGATATGTAAACAAATCCGGAGCCTTGCACGGGTAAGCCTTCACTCGCTTGAGATACCCCTTTAGCAGGTTTTTAATGACGAGTAGCGGAAATATCCAGACGCAACCGACTTTGCTATATGCTCGTTGATTGGAGGGTTCTTCTTCCTTCGGTTTGTCAACCCTGCTATCGTTACTCCACATGCAGTACATGCTCGTTGAGGAGACCCCGTCAAAACATCCGCGGCGGACACTCACACTGGTACGCTACATCGTTGTTTAGGACCATAGGACCCGAAACTAAGAAACAGAACAGATCGCCAAAATGCTGCAGAATTTGGCGAATAAACCGACGTACGCCAAGGAAGCATTCATGATGTCCCTCAATCCGTTTGTCGAGAATAACAAGACGCGGATCAATCAATTCTTAAACGGACTGTGTGAAGTCGGTGATTTTTATGACCAGTTAGAGGTGCGTGTTCTCCCAACAACATATTCATACTTGGCAATTTGATTCATGGGTATTGGCATAAAGATCGACCAATATATGGCCCTTTCCAAGAAGGACCTCACGATCAACATAACGCTTAACGAATTGTACAACACGCATGCCCTTTTGGAGCAGCATATTGAGACGTTGGTACGTATTTTGGTGGACTAGTCTTGAACCTCAGCATTTACACCCACGCAGGCTCCTGGTGACAAGCAACACCTCCGTATCCTTGCTGATGAACTAGGCCCGGCTCCCCCTCAAGTTCCTCGCAAGGAGAATATATCAATAGAACTGAACCTATTCAGCCGTTGGGAGACGGCGGTGCAAGATATGCACACTGCGCTTATGGATACTGTGTCCTCCAGTGATATGCTCTACATGGAAGCGAAGTCTATTCTCGTGCAGCTCATCCGTTCCATCCCCCGTGCAGTCGAAAAACGTCCGTACAATCTTGTCGCGATTGCCGAGCGTGCTGCTACCACCAAAGACGCCTCCCTCGTGCGCAAAGGCATCAAGGTCCGGGAAATGCTTCGCGAGCTCGAAGAACAACGTGTCATCGACTCCTCGGATAGCTACAAGCTCATGCAAGAGGAAGTCGCTGCCGAGCTCATCCATCTGGGGAACCTGAAGGAGAAGGTGTTGGCTGAGACGACGTCATTGCAGGCCGTTTATCGGACGATCAGCGACCACAATGACTACCTGAGAAGTCAGCTGGAGCATTACAAGGCGTATCTGCAGAACGTCAGACTGACGGCTTCCAGTGAGAAGGCGGCGGGGAGTGGTGTGGGTGTGGTGACTGTAGGGGGCAACAAGGCGAAGCCAGTGAAGCAGACGTTCTTGGGCCCGTACAGATTTACACACTCACAACTGATGCAAGAGGGAATCATTGTGGATAGCAAAGTACCTGAGCACAGGTAAACCTATACTCTACTCGTGTTTCATTCGGTTAACCGTACATCTGGAAGGCGTCCGAACATATACTTCAACATTTCTTCCCCATCTCCAAGTACATTCATTATTGCCCTTCACTACAAAGGGAGAGAAAAACCAATCCTTGAACTCGATCTCAAACTCGATGATTTACTAGAAAAGGTGCGTTATAAAGACTTCATTCCGGCGTGCTTCTGGCTAACCGACTCTGACCATCGCGTAGCAAAAAGACAACAAACCACTTCTCGACCTAGAGTACGTTCAACTGAACGTGCCGAAAGTCCTGAACCTGCTCAAAAAGATCTTCAGCAAGCGATGATGCTGAGTTGATTGTGTATTGAGACTGCCATCGGATACACCACTCGTTTGATCTTATGTATCATTATTCCTCGTTAGAACCCTTCGTTTTATTTCCGCCATTTCATTATACTTCGGGGTTACGTCGCCCGGCGGATGCGTTATGCATTTCCTTCTTTCTCTCTGGAATATGGATCATTGCTGTAAACTATTTGTTATTTTTTCTTCCCTTCTTGTTTACATCACATCGCCCATGTATTTTAGCTGGCATCGTTACAATGGATATTACGATTCCATGATCAATAGAGTAGAATATGCCCAAGGAGGGAGCTTTACACTGTATGTTCTAAATATCTGCGTTCGTCAACGATGAGGTACGTGTCGAAGTAGGCAAGTTGAGGACTGGATCATAGCGGCGACCGGTGTCGTGTTGTATGAGGTCAACGGAAATGTTGAGGAGGTAAAGGTTACAATGAAGATCGCTGCGGCACAATCTGATCGCCCACTTGTCTCTTCTTCAGTGTGCGGGTCTCTCTACGTACACGCTCAACGGCTATGGTGCGAATTAGACTAGATTGGGTCAAAGTCCCATCCTATTGAACTTACGTTTGGTTGCCTCGACAAGAGTAGCACTGGGTGGCTGAGGAGCAGTGTCCAAAAAGCTCATGCTAGTGTGCATCCATGGACTCGCTCAGCACCGTTCGAGCATGCTCACTAATTGAGACTCGACTCGGAGCTGTATCTAGAGCGAAATTAGTCGTGGTAACGAAGGAAACAAGATCATCCAACCACTTGAGCTAGCGGTGCCATAAATCGATTGTAGCCTCTGCTTCACTCGAGCCAGAGCTCTGCAATTTTCAAATAAAATAGATTAAGAAATGGTGGATACTTTGACATGCAAGATTGTAATACAGACGTTTCGTCGATAAAATCACTTCCATAAGCACCTAGGGCGTTGATTACCATTTCCCATCCCACAGGGTTGATACGGTTCTGCATAGACTTGTTACCAATGGGTGTGTGAGTGGCCAAGAGCGCCAGGATGCGTGAGAGGTGCAAAGAGGTGACTTGGGCTAGAGAAGAAGCCCACGCAGATGATTCGAATTCTTCGTCCCAATCGTCCTCGTCGGATGTAGCATCCTGATCATAGTGAGAGCGCAAAACGTGTAAGGCAAACAGCTTTATCTCGTCTTCAAATCCCCATTCTGGAACTAGTACGTCTCCGGCCAGGAGTGGCCACCTCGTCCAGGTGTTACTCCTCTTCTTTCCCGTGGTGTGGAATCCCGAGGACCGTGCTTCGCGATAGGAAGTGTCGGCGGCCATGGCCTCGAGGGTGTGCGCATCCGCTTCTTTTCGTAGATCGTCCTCTGAACGCTCAGCATCATCGAGTACGATGAGCTCGTCGAGGTCGTCCTGGGACGTGCTGCCAGATGGCGAACTGGACTGGCGCTGGGTCAGTTGAGAGCTGAGGTCAAGTGTGTGACTGGTTCGTAAAGCTCGCAACAGGGACGAATATTCAGAGAGTTCAGAATGAAGTTCGGTTGGGATCTGCTTTCGCTTGCCCATTATTATAGTGAAGAGGCGCTGGACGACTTGACAACTTGAAAGTGGATGCCATCTGTGGGAAAATGTGACTAAGAACTGTACAGCACAAAGGTACTCCAGCCTCGCCCCTCGCAACCCCACACTCCCCCAACCTCTTCCATATACACTACGAAAGTACGTCGGGATCTAAACCGGTGTTGGCGCCATTCTGACTTTAGTCCCTTGTAGTATGAGAGAGAAGTGGAAGAAGAAGAGATCCAGAAGGCTCAGACGCAAACGCAGAAAGATGAGAGCCCGTTCCAGTACGTTCACCATGCAACGGTACAGCTCTGTGACTGTTGGCTGATTCCCGCTTGTAGAGTAAACAACCCATCGTTCTGCTAAGCATGTACCTCTCCGAAAGGATGTCTTGTCAAGATTCTCGCAGTTGATGGATGCTGGTCACGCACTCTTTTCTACGACTGCGTGACGTCCGAATCGTGGCGTTGCATCGCTTCAAGCAGTGTCTCTTCGTTCTCGAGACATAAAGTAGCCTCACCTTACCAAGCCAGGAGGAGCTCACGATGGGTCGTAGATCAAATTAAATGTTGTATTCGTCCCAATATACTTGTTCGATTGAAGTTGTGTGTGTGTGTTCCATCCAGCTCGTCTCAGCGGCAAGAACAATGTCATTCGTTGATGATGCTTACACTGTACTATTGATCGATTCTAACACTCAATCGAGTACTTGAACCTTGTGGGGTTACAGTCGCAATGCAGTAGCAATTTGGTTGAAGCCAGGGGGCGTACACCATGCATGTCAACATAGAGTATCATTGTCAGATGGATGTATTCAAGATAAGGTGCATCTTCTAACCCTCCGATAGGATGATGCAGTAAACGATGCCAGTGTCGCTCTATTTAATCAGAGATCCTTCATCCTGATTTGTGGCGAACCCTCAACCTGAACAAGACTTTGCTGGCCAACAAGTTTGGGTTTATGGCGTTCTATGGGCAGCCTAAAATATTAGATCTCGAAGCTGTTGAACGCGTGGGTCACGCGCATGTTCCAATCAACATACACGCTCACGTGCAAGTGTTGCTCACGAAAACGCCAGCCCTAAACTTGGGGCAGTTGCAGGTGGCTTGAATTTGAACAACTGCGCCATAGATGTCCTGCTGAACGTCGTTTCCGACAATGACAAGCAACTCGTCCGCGCCGTGGTCTCCAATGTACGGGACCACGGACTACACCTCAGTAACACCTACCGACACACTAATGTCACCCTCAAGATACTCGTATTCCGGTAAGTTTGGCTTTTGACGTGCAGTTCTCTCATGACGCCTCTTGTTTGGGAACAGACGCACCGACTCAATCCACAGACAGTGAAGACGCTTCGCCCCGACGTGCCATGAGACGCATCACTGTGTCGCCGTCACCTTCCAGCGAAGACTCGAACGGCCACTACGAAGAAGAAAACTCGTTCGACGATGCAGACGAGGTAGCAGCGACCCTCAACACCCTCGAAGACGATATCAACGAAACAGAAGATCTATGGACGCGCACTGGGTCGTCTACAGCAACGCCGTCAAGCTATTCAGGTACTTATTCTGGTTCTTACACCCCGACATCTTCGTCTCTTGCGCCGTTACCACCAGCTGGCACGTTTCCTCGTGCGGGCCATATTCCGGACCCTCAGATTCGACTCAGTATAATCTCAGAGCGCACAGAGCCCTCGCGCCCGACATCGGGGGCCTATTCGACGACACAGTACGCAAGGCCAAATGCGCCCACACCAGATGCCCATAGAAGGTCGGGCGTTTCTTCGCACACCCGTTCTTCTACAGATCCGAATACTGATCGAGAGCTACCACCTCCCGGTCGAGCTATTGAGTTGATTGCGCGCTTCGAAACGAACTCACCAGGTGGAGGCCATCTCAGAACCAGTTCAGCCCCCGGAGGGCCTCGCTCGCCTAGCCCTTACATGTCAGCTAGCCAGTCAACACCTCATCTTCCCAGCACCGCTGGGTACAATTACACAAGCAGCTACGGGTATGGAAGTGCCTTATGGCTATGGTTCCCGTTCGTCATCTCCATCGAAGTCGTCATCTTCGATTTCGTCTTCAGCATCCGAAGAGAGAATTTCGAATACGTTGTCCACTCTGGCAACGCAGCGCGCTGTGACGTCTACTTCTGGCGACACCAGGTTCCTCACGACTGATACTGGGTCTCAAACACCGACGGGCAGTCGCACAGGCACGGGCTATCTTAGTCCAAGCGCATACACGAATACATTCACGAATACCGGCAGCCAAACACCTACGCGTACAGGAACGGGATACTTGAGCCCTAGTGCATACACAGGGACATTCACCAACACGGGCTACACGGGAACGTACACAGAGAGCGATACCTTCACAGGGACGGGTACCACACCAACGGGCTCCTCGTTGAGGCGCCCTCAGAATATCTCGCCGCGATCCCCGCTGACTTCTGTTCGAAACATCGTTGCAGCGTGGAAGGAGAGGACGCCCGCTTCTGGGGCCAGGGCAGGCGGGAGGACATCCTCAGTGACTAGCACGACACCCCCCGGCGAAGGGGAGGGAGGCTTATTTGGGATTCGGCGAGGGGCGCGGAGGGTCGGTCAAAGAATCGGTCAAGCGATAATGGGAGGTCCTGAAGAGTCGGTCACAAGTGCTACCCCACGAAGCGCTCGTAGCAGCGGCCTTCCTCCTGGGTTGGACATTGCAGACCTCATCCCCTACACGCAGACCAACGAACAAGTAAGTTTTCCATCGTGCATGCTTATCAGTATCTCACGTGATCGTGTTTAGCCTCAGCACATTGGGCTGCTTTGGTACCTCAATGTACATGCCTCTCCGCCCTATAGATGGCAGCGCTGTCAGGCACTACTGTATCCGCACATGCTGCTTCTATCTTGGCTTGCTCCCGGTGGAGGAAGAGGAATAGTGGCCGTCGATCTGCTGAATTGCACTAACGTTCAGCCAGTTCTAACTCCAACCCATCCAACGGCAAGGGATGACGTCGGGACGATAGCGGCGATGCGACAGAGCAATGAACCTGATGGGCAACCCCTCATGGATATATTGGTGCCATTCCATATGCTTTACGCGGACGGTGTGGAGAGACTTGCAGCGGAGAGTGTTCACGAGCGGTCGAAGTGGGTTCACCGCATATCGTACGTTTCATACCGTTTAATGTATATCCATCGTTCTGGTACTGACGAATTCCTACAGGGAATTACTTCCGCCCACTCCGCCATCTCGGACTCAGTCGCCAACTGGATCCATAAGAACGATCCTTTCCATCGACACCACATCTAGCTCGTCCAGCGTTGGCTCTCGATCCACCGTCTTTGTCCCGCCTCTCAGCAGTATCCCAGACATCTCTGATGATTTCGATACACGGTCAACCTTCTCCAGAACCACTTCGTTCATTTCGACCCACCATACGGGCACTGTTGACGACACCGCAATTTTAGGGCAAGGATACATTTATCGTGGCGACCCTCGGGTTATTGCTCCGTCTCGCGGGGGTTCGCTAAGGCGTACGAGCTCGCTTACGGATATGGATCAGGAGTTTGCCTCTGCTTTGGATCGAGCGCGAGGGACCAGGCCTGGTCTTGGGTTCGCGAGTCGTGTTATTCTTGGTGGTTCCCCAGTAACAGTGTCAAGCGGTTCGTCGCTTGGCAAAGATGTCTTTGTTACGCCTCCTCCAAGTGCTCGCGGAAGTTCGACTCCTCATGGATCTTCGACTGACCTTTCCGATGAGGCTTTCTTTTCCGCCGGCTCTGGGACCAGCGATACTCGGACTACGTCGTTGTATACTTTGACCTCGACGGGTAGAGACAGGACAACTACCGGTTTCACGTCTACCGGCTTCACAGGCACTAACACTACGACGGGTCTTACGTCTGGTGATTCGGACACGAATGTCATTTCGTCTACGCTTTCCTACCGCCGCACAGATTCAGCCTCTTACCTTGGGGATTCCCATGATTCAGACTCGTATTTCTCCTCGGGTTCGTCTCGTACGCCGTTGACTAGGTCGAGCGCTTTGTCGAGACGAACAGGAAGGTCGAACTCCAGGTCGAATTCCTCCGGCTTCCCGTACAGCTCAGACGAAGCCTCTGATAAAGAAAACTCTAGCAACACTGTGTCTGGCTCTTCGTACACCCAGTCTGGCACTCGATCTTCCGACGACACTGGTTATGATGTCTGCCACTCCTCAGATTTGTCGGCTCTCACCTTGAACTCCTATTCGACGTACAGTTACTCTACGGCGTCGAGCAGCGAATTCTCTGAAGTCCCGCCGTCGTCGGCCCCGTCTTCAGACATTTTTGCTTCTGCATCAGAAGGTAGTGGTTCATATGTCACAGCCGCGTCCCCAGCTTCGACGGCCTTCGAGTCGCTTCCTAGCATTCCTTCTGAATCTGAGTACGGCACTGCGGACGAGGCCGCGTCTACGGAATATGCTACAGCATCCGAGCCATCAGAATACATCACTGCAGAAGTCTGTCCCTCGGAGCCTGGTACCGAATATCTCACCGCCATCGAGCCCAGGGAAATTCCTTCTGAGCTGAGCACGCCGAAAGCCTCGCCGTCTTTGCATTTGGAATCAGAGGTAGAATATGACGTCGAGCCTGACATTGCAGAAGAAGAGCAGATTGAGAAGGAGTTGGTGCTCTCGGATGAGTCGCCAGAGGAAGCAGAAACGGAGAGTATATTGCCGTCACCGTCTGAAGTCCCAACTATCGTCACGACAGAGTCTGAAGGAGACGACCTCCTCGACCCGTCTAATATTCCACTGCCGCCGTCTCTCCCTCCCTCCATCTCATCTCTCTCGTCAATCACCTTGGACGAAGTAACGCCCTCTTTCTCGCCATCGTCGGAGCCGACAACAGTGCCAACCCCATCGTCGATATCTTTCTCTGCTACGGAGCTGACAGAAAGTTCGTTGCCTGGCCCGTCGCCAATCGGTACAGAACCAGCTTCGACCCCGCTGCTGCCATTATCGTCTGTATCAAGCATCAGTGAATCGTCATTGACTCCAACTCCGAGCAGCTTAACACCATCAAGCCCGCTGGACATTGCCCGCTCAGTGCCCGCGACCCCCGTAACTATTTCTCCATCGCTCTGGGCAAGCGAGACCGATGATTCTTATGAATCCTCAGTTCTTGCGGCGTCAGCATCCGTAGTCACCATGGCAAACGAGGGCCCAGATTTCTCTTACGACACTTCCATCCTGCGGCCTACTGGATCGGCAATATCTTCCCCGGATCGACTTACGACGATTCCTGAAACGGTGTTGGAGACTCCCTCGCGATTCACGTCTCTACCACCTGTTACGCCTGTCCAAAGGCCATCTCCTCCCCTTCCACCCATACCGATTACAGAGCCCGCAGAGCCCGTAGAGCCCATAGAATTCGCAGAATCCGACATCTCTTCTAGTACTCCTCCCACGGCTTCAGATTTGACTTTGTCTAGCACAACAGAGTCGCCCTCTCTGATCACGGAATCGTCTCTGTCACGCTCATCCGAACAAGAGTCTTCATATGTTTCGTCGTCAACCGTCAGCTCGCTGCTTCCGTCAGAAGAAGTCCTTCCAGTCGCGGGTCCAGAAGACATTCCTGATGATGTCTCAACGATTCCATCGCTTTTGTCTACTCCGCGAGCTGCAATTGTCCGACCTCTTTCAGTAAGTAAAATATGGCACCATCAAACATGGAGCTCTAACGTTCCTGTAGCCGTCATCTATTTCGTTGGTTTCGACTAGCCCAAGTTTACTCATGAGTCCCCAATTGCCCACTCCAGAAGATGTCACGATGAGTGTCAGTATCAGCACACCCCGTGGGGATACCCCGTCAATCCACTCTTTGGATAGCCAGAGGACTCCAACAATGAGTGTCGCTAGTGTCAGAACGGATCGGTCGATCAGCAATGACATCAGGCGCCTTGCTGATGATTTGCATCGCATGGACGACGTTCGAGGGGAGGAGAACAGAGAGCTCGCGGATCACATTCAGGCCCTTAGGCATGAACTGCATGACCTATCCGAATATCTCCGTCAAACTCCTTCACCCATCCTCCACGCAGATAAACGGGACCAGAAAGTAGGGGGTAGTAGCCTTCTCTCAGTTGACCGAGCCACACCTAAGGGCCCCACCGAACTCAGTGTCCCAACACCTCCGGGCTCTAATCTTAGTCGTGCTAATTCCATTGCCAGCAGCATGGTTTCGTACTTGTCCTCTCACCATTCTGACGATTACAGTCTATACGGAGGATCCCCCGCCATCGAAGAGCGCGAGTTGGAACCAGCTATTGAAGAAGAGTGGAGGATTCCCTCGCCGCAATCCTCTACCACATCGTCAAGTTCTCTGTCGTCTTCTTCTCCGTACTCGAGCTCCTCTACGTCCCTGCCTACCCCTCATTCAATTGCCTCGACTCCGCCGGTCCCTTCGTTAGTGTCTCACAGTACGAGTACTTCGTCCACATCGACTTCGAGCACATCGACTGTGCGCGCAAGGCCCGCATTTCCCAATCTTGCTCCAGCTCTTGACGGTATTCGTGATAAATTGAATGCTTTGTGGGATGGTCAGCTATCCACGAATCACATCCTTGATGAGCTACGCGCTCACCGTCCCGGGATGCCTGAGCCGGCTGGGCCAGATGTTGAAATGCATAACCGACTTCATCGTATCGAGGGACTGGTCCAATCTTTGCTTGATCGGCCTATCTCAATCCAGCAAGCTCCTGCTCCGCCCTTCCCTCAACCCGAAATTCATCGCGATCAACCACGACAGCCAACAGACGACAGTTCTGAAGCCCCCAGCTCTGATAGCAGTTCGGACTATATTAACGGTCTCATCAATGCCCTCAATGATCTGCGCACAAACCCTCCGGAACCCCACATCCAGATGCCAATACCACAAACTGCTGGTCCTTCCCTTGCGCAACAACTCGAAGAGATTCTTTCGTCCACGGCTCCCGTCCCCCCTTCAGTTGTCCAAGGCCCGCCACCACTTGTTCCATTCAGTTATCAGCCAATGGGTGCTCGTCCTCGTAGCGCTAGCCCTCTGTCACTTCGGGACATGTTGCGGCGACCTGGCACGGAGCCCCCTTTGCCTTATATTCGCGATATCCCTCCACCATCCAGAGCAGGCCGGCGTGTTCGAGCCCATCCACGCAGGCGATATTCTTTATATTCTCAGGCGCGTTCGGAGGAACCCGTTATACCAGCTCCCCCTCCGCCTGGCCATACTCCCTCCCAACAACTGCGTGATGAGGGTAGAGGTGTTACGTCTGAAAGAGTTCCTCGACGGGGTAGGTACATTGTTCAGCGCGATGAACAGGTATTTAACTATATTTCTGAAGGCCCTACACCTCAACCGGTCTTTCCTCCGAGAGACACCACTTCGAGTGCTCCTCTCCCTGATTGGTATAGGCCCTCTCCTCAAGTAAGTTTTCTAGAAGTGCTACGAAAATGTATATTCATGTCCAATAGCCGGGCGTCCCTCCGCCTCCGGTTCTTGATCAACCAGCTCAGCCGCGTGCATCGACACAGCAGCGAACGTACTTGCCCATGCCAGCTGGACCGGTACGTCAGCCCTATCTGATGACTTCTTGGGCTTATGTCGTCCATAGACTATCGTTCAGCTTCCCCCTCTTTTCGAAAATCTAATGGAAATATTGCGAGTGCGTAGGCAGTGTTCATCAAGTTTTGTCTCTCATATCGTTGTAGGAGAATCGACTTGCCCAACTTGCCACTGTCGATCAGCAAAGAGAACTCATGCGATATATGCGAGGATTGAACGAATGGCTTGCAAGGGATGTGCATGATCGTCAGGCAGAACTTCGCGGCGTAGCAGCACGCGTCGACGACCTTACAGAGTATATTCGACGCCTCGGCGCGCAACGTATGAGTGACTGTCTAAATACCATTCCATCATGACTGACGTTACCTCTTTCAGCGCGTCGCGATCGCCATGATGACTCCTCTGGTGAATCTGGCGATGCTTATCCGATGCCAATGCCAATGCCAATGGCTCAGCCTGGCCCCGCCCCGTCAATGCCTGTTCCACAAACTGGAATGCCACAGCCGATGTTCACACCGTTTCCTCCTGGCTTCGTACCTGGAGGGGGCGGTCCTGGCTTTGTGCCCGGAGGAGGAGGCGTCATCCCGCCAGTTGTCCCAGATCATAGTCCTCCGTACGATAACGGAAGACCGGTGATACCAGATATGCAACCCCCTCTTGTAATTCATCAACAGCCGGTGATACCGGGATATCAGCATATGGGTATGCCTCCGCCAGGCATGGTGTCAGCCCAGGACGAGCCTCCAGTTCGCCCCTACATACCTCCTGAACCTTCTGCTTCAGGCTCACCAACCCCGTATCAAGTTCGCCCCCCTGGTTTTGGTCCTACCATTGTCCGTGTTCCAGCCAGTGACCCCAGTAGTTCTGGAGGGAGTAGTACTCATCGATCGAGCAGTCGGCGACCGAGTCGACATCCATCACGCCGTTCAGAACGTTCAGAGCGATCACGCCGTCCAAGCGAGAGGAGTAGAAGCAGAAGTTCAGACAGGCGCGGAAGTAGAGGCAGAGGGAGAAGCAGGAGTGGCAGTAGGAGTAGGAGTAGGAGCCCACGGAGCCGACGCAGCAGGTCCTCCTCATCCAGCGGCTCTCGTACTCCAATCATTATACCAGGCCAGAGCCAGATTCCACAAGTTCAAGTAATACCAGGTCCACCCGTCGTTAGCGTCCAGCCAGGACCTCAGTACGTCCCTAGCGCTGCCACTATCCCCCGCCCAGGCTCTCCAAGACATCCTGATGCACCTCAACATCCCACTCCTTCACCACAACCGATGGTGATTAACATTCCTGGACAACAGCCAACGATGGTCCCCGGGATGATGCCTGGGATGATGCCTGGGATGATGCCAGGACCTGGTGGTATGATGCCCTCCCAGGTTGGTATGATGCCTACCCAGGTCGGGCCGCCTGGTATGCAGCACCCCACTGTCATCGACGTCCGTGGGAGCCGTTCTCGTTCGCGCAGTTCGCGTTCAAGCCGTTCGCGCTCGCGCTCGCCTCGTTCACGTTCAAGTCGATCACGGCGCTCGCGGCACTCGCCTCGGAGTCGATCACGTTCAAGGAGTAGCCCGCGAACTCAGCGTGATCGACCGAGTTCTAGGAGTCCTTCACGCCGTTCGCGCCCTTCTCAGCGCCGCTCTCGCTCTCGTTCCCGCTCTCACTCTCCTGCCTCAATCCATGTGCACACTCAACCACCTCAGTCGTATGTTCCTACGGTACCTGGTATGATGCCGTCTGGCATGCAAGGAGGACCAATTCTGCCAGGAATGCCAGGGATGATGCCGCCAGGACCTGGTGGAGTTGTCGTACTCCCTCAACGGAGTGGTTCTTCGCGTAGCCGGCGTTCTAGGAGCCATCGTTCTCGTCGATCGCGGTCGCGTTCACGCTCACGCTCGCGAACTCCGCCTCCACAGATCATACAGTTCCCGGGAGGTCCGCAAAGTGGTCCCCCTCAATCTTACTATCCGCCACCAGGATCGCAAATACCCCCCACTCAAGTTCTTTTACCTCAAGGTTCGCAGTTCCCTGGGCAGTATCCACCTGGACAGTATGCGCCTGGACAGTTCCCTCCTGGGGGCCAGCAGCCTACGGTGGTTGCGATTCCGGGGTCACGGTCGCGTTCATCCTCACGCTCTCGCCGATCCCGCTCTCGCTCCCGTTCCCCTCGACGTGATCAAGCTCCATTTGTTGTACAAGCCCAGCCTCCTACCACCATGCAACCTGCCCCAACGCCGCTCATAGTAACTCAGAGTCCAAGTCACCGTAGCCGTTCACGCAGCCGTTCACGTTCGCCTCGTTCTCGTCCTGCAACGTATCTACCAGAACCCAGCCAGTACGCACCGAGTCGACCACATACCGCTATGGAGCCGACCGCAGAGTGAGCGCCCCTATGCTGATCGCCCTCGCCGTGACAGCACTAGCCGTAGATCTCGTTCCTACTCCCCTCGTCGTGGAAGTCCTTCTCGGCGACCTAGATCTCGTTCATATTCCCCACGCCGACGACGTGATAGTAGAGGCCATTATGATGACAGATATCCCGGCGATCGGTATGGAGGGAGGTACGGGACGTGGATATCAGGATGACCGGGATCGCCATGGTCGCGAATATCCTTACCGTGATGACCGGGATCGCCCCCGTTCCCCAAGCCGTCGTTCCCCAAGTCGCCATCATTACCCCCGATCCCGATCGCACTCTCCGTACAGTCGCTCGGAAAGACGTCGACGTCGATCACGATCTCGATCACGCTCTCGATCACGTTCCCGCTCTTATTCTCCTTCCCGTCGAAGACGTCACCACGATGATTCGAGGTCACCCGGCAGGCGCACACCGCTTGTCCTTCAACCCTCTCGCTATGGCACGCCGGCGCCCCCGCACACCGCCGGACCGTCCATGCAACCGACTCTGCCTCCAGGCTCAGTGGCGTACGCACCAACACACCCCACAGGCGCTCCGCCTCCAAGCGAGTATCAGCAACCTCATATCATTGCTCCTTCAGCTGGGTATTCAGATCAACCTTCCTCGCCTCATTTCGTTACTGTTCCCACTCGCCGCCCCACCCAAACGTCTGCCACACCACGCCCGCTCACGGCCCTCTCCGTCGCAGAACATGAGGAACCTGGTTTGCACCATACTCCAAGTCGGGTAGGGCGAACCCCTACCGGCCGTAGTGGCACCTCTGGTACGTTAGCTATTGCGTTATCAAACTGATCGCTAACTCTGTTTTAGGTGGTAGATATTCTCCTGCGCCGTCTGATTATACAGATCATAGAGCTCCCGAAGTTGCGCACATTCCTGAAGATATGCTGCATCGTCCTCCCCCTCGTAGCCGTACACCAACAGCCTCTATGCGCAACGTACCCTCGCCCTCTATCCACACAGTACCTGCTGAAGATCAAGCCTACCCCCCATCGCCCGGTCGTTCTGCAGCTTATCTCCCTAGCAATGTTCCGAGTCGTGTACCAACACAGAGAATTCCTACCCAACGGCTCCCTAGCGAAGGTACCATCGCGCCTGTTCCACATCCTCTGCGTCCCGTCACACCTTTCCCTGGTGACCTCGAGGCAGCAGAGATGACGAGGGAGCGCCTTGAGCGCCTAGACGACATGGAACAGCAGCTTCAACACATCGTAGGCGACGCGCATGAGGCCGAAGAGCTGCGTGAAAGGGAGTTCCGTGACCATGAAGAAGATAGACAACGCATTTTCTTGGACAACGAGGCGCGCAGAGATCACGAAGTTAGAGAACGTCACGATGAAATCTGGAGCGACCTTGAGAATCGCATCGCAATGTTAGCGCCTCCTCCAAGGCCGCCAGCATCCCCGCCGGCTCCTTCGATTCGACCATCTGTCCCTCCCTCTATGATCGAACAAGAAGAGCCTATCATTGCAGGTGAAACGATGGCGGACACTGCGTCCGTCATGGAGTCTCTTCGTGCCAGTCAAGAAGCAGCGTCTCTTCATGCACAATCTATCATGCAGACCATTCAAAGTGAACGCGAAGAGTTTGCGCGTGAAAGAGACGCGGCAAGTGCAGAAAGAGAGAGGTTGATGGCCGACCTTCAGGCCGACAGAGAACGCATGTTAGAGGAACGTGATGCACGGATTCAAGCCCTCGAAGATGAACTCGCCGCTGTTAAAGGCGAATTGGAGAACGAAAAGCAACAGCGGGTGACCGAAGAGGCCGAGAATCGCGAGCGAGAACGGCAGCAGAATATCGAGCGCGACGAGATGATTCGAAACCAACTTAGCGATATCACGAACCTCCTCCAAGATCAACAGGCTGGGCTAGTTCAGAAGAGGGAGACCATGGACGAGCGATGGCAGGATAAGTTAGATCGGCGACAGGATAAGGATTATAAGTGGATAGAGCTCCGAGATATGGTTAACAAGATCCACGACGATTTGGAAGCGGACAGAAGGGAAGAGAACGAGCGTCGTTTTGCTGCCGAGCAGAAGCCTGGTAAGCACCTTTGTTCGCGACAAGCCAACCCAATTACTTAGCATATTCTAGGTATCGACCAAGTCATGGCAGAACTACAGAGGCAGAATGGAGAGTTGAGGGAACTATTGCATAATATGTCCAATGGTAAGTCGGATATCAGTTTTTACATTGTTGCATTCTAACATCACGAAAGATATCCGTACCGAGTGTGGACAACAACATGAGGAGACGCTGAATGCAGTACGAGCCAGCGCACAAGAACAGGTGTCCTTCAACGTACAGGGCGTGAGTTTATTCGATCCTCCGTAGATTCTTATCACTGACACTTCAATAGTACCTGGACGACTTCAGCAAATTGTTGGCTTCGGAAGTCAAAATGCTCCTTGGCGAAGTCGGCAAGCTACGAGAAGAGAAGCGCTCCCTTAAACAGTATGTTTCCTCCTACCTCACGACGACTCAGTCTCACGGCTATGCAGTGAGGTTGGCTTCTTGCTGTGTGTACAGTCGAAGTATGGTCCAGGTGGTGAATACGAGCCTGAATGGTGAGCACTTCGCACTCAACTATTATCTTCTCTTCTCTAATTTTTTGTCTGCTTAGGAAACCCCCTGCACCCCCAGGTCCACCCGCCGATGCTCCACCTCCTGAACCTCCCATGCCGCCTGAGATGCCCCCAGCTGCGAAGCCTGGGTGGCGATTCACTCACCGCGCTCGACCTCGCAGGAAGAAAGAGCAACCTCCTGCTCCTCCCCCTCCTGGGCCTTCTGCTATGCAGATGCCGCCCGGAATGGACCCTCGTATGGACCCGAGACGTCAAGTTCAGTCCTGGGCTACCTGGCAACGTATGTTTCCTCCCTCCCATCACTATGTCCCTTATTCACGTCCATTTCTATTTTCAGCCGACCCACATCTCGTGCCAACACCCCCTTCAGTCGAACCTACTCTTATCGTACCCGAGAGAGGCAGCCCAGGCCTCTTTGGCCCTCGGTCGCCTCGTAGCTCATATAACGGTTAATCGCTCATTTTTGGGATTCATTTATGCGTATGCGTTACTATTATACGGTATTACACCACGATCTTTTACTTATCTTATGCTTCTTGATTTTTGTTGCTCTCATCTCATGAAAAGGAATGTATTGCATTGCATGTATGTTACTATTAGACTATGCTTGCTATGATAATGATATGCACTTCTTGTTGTCATCTAATGGTCACCGATATTATATTGCCTCAAAGGTCAGTCAATGATGGTACGCAAATTGTTGACCATGGAAAGGCCCAGATAATACCGCCAATTGAGTCGTTCAACATGTCCCTTGGAAATGAGTGGCCTTATGCGATCATACATAAACAAAAGGCCTCGTGTTTGGCTCTCAAAACTGTCAGCGTTTCTAGTAGTATACATTCAAAATTGTTGTACGCGACGATGAGAGCGCCAAGACTGGATCTAGCGTCCATATCTACGAGTCAAGCCACATCAATACACAAAGAATCAGAAAGTGATGATTACGAGGCACGTACTTCTGGAGCTCCCATTCTCTGTTATCCAACGGACAGACATTCCTCGTCTTGAGCCACCGGGAAATGCAGTGGAAGTGGAAGGCATGCTGCAATGGTATGAGCGCCAATGCTCAGATTCGTCGACATTGCCATGTATTGTGTTGATGGCAGAGTGACTCACGTTGCAGATACCCCATGCGGCGTTGCACTCTTCACTGGTAGCAGAAACTTGATTGGCTTGACAATCGATGCCTAGAAAAGAAGGCAACTTGAGCTGTAGGACGACAACATCACGAGGCTGAGTCTTACACAAGTCCATAATATGGTTCCTGCAGATGGCGCAGTTGTCCACGACAATGTCTAGGAGAGATCCTACATCAATGGCGATCTTATTGACGCGAGTGGTCTACGAACCCCAGGCCCACAAGGCGACCGCGTTCCACTTCGTTCAAGTAGCGTGAGTGGCCGATTAACGACGCAACGGAGAGATATCACCTTCTTGACTTCGAATCTTTGCTTGCCTTCCTTTGACTTGCCCTCTTTCTTGGTCGTCGCAACGGTCTGATCAACGTCCATGTCGGCCATGATGGTGAGAAGCAGAAAGAGTACCGCTCAGATCTGGTAGACGCTCGCCCAGTTATAGGATAACTGTCCACTCAGGGGTAATTGAAATCTCTCGACTTAAATCGCGGATGAATTCGTATTACAGTTTGTAGGAATGTTAGTTGAGTAAAGCCAGCCCAGTAGAGTACTACTTCTAGTGTATTACATCTCAAATTCGAGGAGGAAGCGTGTCGTCGAGGAGCTTGGCCACTTCGTCTGGTCGCATGGCATTATCGGACAGGCTCTTGGGTGGCACGCTACCATCTGGAAGCAGAGACCAATTCGGAGAAGGAGTAGGCCGAATGTGGGAGAAGTCCTGTACCATTAATGGTTCAGTTTGCACCTCCACGCTGTTAGGATCAATACGACGGCAGAATCTGATACGACTGCAACCCTCAACGATCGGCGAGGACGAGATCGAGACGAAGACATCAACATCCTTGGAGGTATGCATCCTGAACTGTTGCACGTATCAGCAACACTGTCAGGGACCATCTGCGAACTTGCTTACTTGATGGCATCCAACCACAATGCTACATCGGTTGAGATCGTGCAGCATCACGCTTCCAGTGATGTCGGGGAGGAGCAGCAGACAGTTCTTGAGGTTGTGGATGTGGAGAGCTGTGATTTGTACATCCCCGGCCGTCCGCGAGGGCAGGTTGACGATGCAATTCGTTAGATCGCGGATCGTTGCATCTGAAGAGCTTCCAACTGTGGGGGTAGGGAATATTGTGCCATCCCAGATACGCGTCGTGATGAGAGCTCAAGATCAGGTTGGATGAGGACGGGGCCGCTGGCCGGGCAGTTTCGCTGGGCTTTTGTGAAGACAGCGGTTTCGCAGATCCATTTGTCGCCTTTCGCTTGAAGGAGAATTTAGACTTTGGCTGTGCTGCTCTGAGTTTCTCCAGTGACTGTTCTAATGATTTCACGCGCTAGGGAAGGTGTTAGCTCTGCTTCCTGGCTGAAATACAATGAACCGGCGAACCTGTTCGTGCTGGCGCTGATCGTAGCTAGGCAAAGTACCCAGGACATCAGACAGTCTTCTAGATAGTGCCGCGACTTCGGCAGCTAAACTTTGGATGATTTCGATGGAAGGCTGCACCGCTGCCGCCGCACCGATGCGTGATTCAAGGTCTACAATGAGAAGGTTATGCCAATGAAACCAATGAACCTGGAGGCTGGCTTTCAACCTGAGAACGTAGCGTTGAAGCCTTCCGCAAAGGAGTGTGCGATCTGCCATTTTGCTGTGTTTTCGGCAATGGCAGTGGACATGGTGATATGAAAACAAAGGACTTGACCACTTCTTCGCCGATTTGGCCCAAAGCTCCTAGGGGTTACAAAAGTATTATTAGGGCTGTACAAGCCGAAACTCATATGGAGACATGACGGTCAAGTAGAGTAATTCACTCCTCAAGCACTTGTCCTCAACCTCAACCTCCTTTCCACTCATCAATGTCTGACGATGCTTTGGGCTCCTGCTGCGCCAGCATTTGCGCAGGTGTGCTGTAATTCATTCTCCTTTGATTCAGGTTCTTGGTTGACTGACCTCTTTTTGTATAGGCATTTGCGGCGAAGTCTCCCTTTTCCAATGGTGTACCCAAAGTGCGTGGTCAACCCAGTAGAGACAGAAAGTTGCTGTAATGATGTGTTGAACGTTTGTAGAGTCCTACGGGTCTGGGTCGAGCACTGCACAGAGAGGTTGCTGTGGACGCTGCTGCTCAGACTCCTTCGACGCAGATGATTTCGATAGGGCGGTGAAAGAGGATTTGGCTCGGACTAGAGCGACAGAAGGGGATGCAGTCATCAATCAGCCTCGAGCGAGCGGCGAAATGACAGCTGGCCCTGTTGCCCCAAAACCTGCTCCCTCTGCCACTTAGAGACACATTCCATGTTACTTGCTAGTTTGCGGCGTGGTCCCGCTCTTGATGATTTTGACGTATCTATTATGGACCCTTTCTCGAGATTAATGCGCCGTTTAGCCTCACCGAATGGTAAATGTACGTCTCCAGGCGCCGCTCCTGATGAAGCGACGTATTGATTGTCTAGTAGACTTCGGTACTGTATCGCAGATGCTTTACTAGACGCCTTGATGGTGGCGTGGTAGTCCCAAGGCGCCCGTTGCTTTACAGAACATCGATGGGCGTTGCAGAGAATTGATAATGGATGGAGTGCAACAATGAAAGGTACTACTCCCATAGTTGTTCGTGTTCGACTCCGGCAACTGTTGACGATCAGCTTGAGACTTTTGAGCCCAAACTGAATTTGATGACATTGATGATCTCCATCAAAATGGAAGCGTATGTCAAGACCCATTCCTTCAAGCATACGAAGCGCCTTCTACGATAATAAGGGGGAGTCGAGTTCCTCTCTCCACCATGGAACATATACATGCTCCTGTCTTCTTGGAAGAGGACCTATCAGATTACAGTGGCTCAGACAATGAATTCCTCGACATCCTCACCAATGCCCCGGACCCAGTCCAGCTCGCTCCCTTGTATCCCGTCCCCGACAATGCCAAGCTCGCGGGAGACAAGCTCTGCGACTCATGTGCGAAACTCAAACTCTCACCCAGAAGCTTTGTCGTCTTCCCCTCCGATAAAGACTGGGGGAAAATAAGCGGCCGCGAAAGCAAAGGCCAACGCGTGGCACCCGTGTCGCACCTCCAGGCGCAACAGTCCTGTCCGCTCTGTCGCCTGCTTCTCCAGGCTCTCGGGGGTGCCAACGTGGTACCAGTGCAGGATCGCAAGGGCCGCGACACATATGTATACATCAGCTGGATGTGTGACGGCCGGCCCGTGGACGATGACCAGGATGAGCACTATCGCGATGTTCGCAATATGTGGACGGACATCAGGCTCGATGACGGAGGGGAAGCCGATCTCGACAATGAAAATCTGAATGTCATGTCTCAAATCGGACTACTTGTCAACGACCTCCCATCCAATGCCCCAATGTACACAAGGCAATTCTTGCCCCGGCCGTTGAAGCCCAAGTGGATCGACTTGAACATGGTACGCAATTGGCTCACCATCTGCGACACTCGACATGGCCGTGTGTGTCGCACTTCAAAAACGATGGCAGAAATGCACTGGAAGTCGCCCGTCCTTGAGATCCCCGCATTCCGCTGTCTCGATTTGCAGGAAGACCGGCTCGCACTGTTGAGCCCAGAGACTGCCGACATCAAGCTGCAGGTATACGGCACTTAGCTATGTTTGGGGCCATGGCGGCGACTTTTTTCAGACGCTTCAGGACAATGTCAGCGAGCGCGAGACGCCTGGCTACTTCGCCAAGGAACATGTATTGTCGCGCATCCCACAGACAATTCGGGATGCTATGACTGTCACTCGTGCATTGGGCATCCGATACCTTTGGGTCGATAGCTTCTGCATTGTGCAAGACGGCAAAGGCAAGGATTGGATGGACGCCATTTCAAAGATGGACCTTGTCTATGGCGCCGCCGATGCTGTGATTTGCGTGATGGGGAGTGACAGTGCATTTTCGGGCATTGATGGAATTAGTAGGCCCCGATGGGATGCACGCGACATTGAAGAGATTGGGCCAAATTTCATCTTGCATTACAAGCGGATCGACCCTGCAAGGCTCGCACAATTCTGTCTACCAGGACACGCGGCTGGACGTGAGTTATATATACACTACTCATTTTCTTGCCAACTTACAGAAAGCTGCGAATCCATCTCCTCTGCATAGGTATCAAGAAGGGCACTTTGCCACCCGCAGCCTGCAATTCCATGACAACACTGTTACCATGCGTTGCTGCATGCGCAGAATTAGTTACACAGAGAACGAGTTGGAGGATACGACCGTCCAGTACACCAACGGGGGCATCCGGCGCCTCGAAGGCAATGACATTGGGGAGGTGGAGGCGCTCATCGCCAACTACGCTGTCCGCGACCTAACGTACGACCATGATATCTACCGCGCGTTCGCTGGTATTTGCCGCCAACTCTGCCTAACCCTCAAGACGGACATGTATCACGGAATCCCTACCCGCTTCTTTGACTGGTTTCTTCTCTGGACACCGAGGGCGACGGTCGGCTCAGACTACTCCAAGGTCCGCAGGACAGGTCTGCCTAGCTGGACTTGGACTGGATGGAAGAATTCTCGCTCATCCGACATATGGGTGTGGTATGAAAGAGACATGCGCGCAGTCCGTCACGCCATACGTCGCCGCACCTGGATCATCTGGTACCAGCGCCACAGTCACGATTCCATTGTGTGCTCGCTAGTCAAGAAGCACACGAAAGCGGACGGACGCATGGAGCCAACAAACTTTTACGGCGCACCCGTGAAACCCCGCTTTCCATTCGACTGTTCACAAACTAGGCCGAGCGAAAAGGTGCTGGTGGGGGATTTGCCCGTGTATATTGATGATCTCTTGAGTGAGTATCCCCGTTCAGGTTTCTTGCAGTTCTGGACCGTGGCTGCCAATTTCGAACTGCGGGAGGTAGGGGAAACGGGCTATCTGGGTCTGGAAGGGCAGCAGCTGTCAGGCTTGAGTGAAGACGAAGTCCTGTCGCAGGAAAGTTCGGGAGACGAGTGGGAGTCTGAGGAAAGTGGAGACAGCTCTTCCGAGTGGTCATCCTCGTCTGGGGACACGAATGATTCACGCGATTCCGCGAATCTGGATGACTGCAGCAGGAAACTGGCAATCTACGGTTTGTCGGGTCGTCGTCTGGGATCCATATATGTGCCGCTGTGGTGGATTAATGAAAACCAAGTGCCTGGCCGGTACGAGTTTCTCCTGCTGTGCGAGGCCCGTGATAAAGGAGTCAAGTTTGGTGAAAACAAAGATAAGGCCGCAGGTTGGCGGTACAAGGTGATGCTTACGAGACCCATGCACGGAGGCCAGTATGTAGAGAGGGTTGCCATCGGTTCGATTGGTCTCGACGACGTTGGGGAGGCTATTGGTGGTGCTTCGTGGAAGGAGTTCGTATTAGGATGATGCTGGGCACAGTGCGATGAATATGCAGGGGTTGGGGATAATATAGTAGCAGTCTTGATTCAGGTTCTTGATTGACTGACCTCTTTTTGTATAAGAGGATTTGGCTCGGACTAGAGCGACAGAAGGGGATGCAGTCATCAATCAGCCCCGAGCGAGCGGCGAAATGACAGCTGGTGTTGCCCCAAAACCAGCTCCCTCTGCCACTTAGAGACACATTCCATGTTACTTACTAGTTGCGGCGTGGTCCCGCTCTTGAGTATCGATTATGGACCCTTTCTCGGGATTAATGCGTCGTTTAGCCTTAGCGAGTTGTAAATGTACGTCTCCAGGCGCCGCTCCTGATGAAGCGACGTATTGATTGTCGAGCAGATTCCGGCGGGCAGATTCAAGCGTGTCTTTGACGTTGATGCAGTACGTGAGGGTCTCCGATGGCCCCATCCACTTCCGTAGCAAAATAAACTGTGTGGAATGTATCAAGGGGGTAGAAAGTTGAGAACGTCTTCAAGGCTAGGAACGAGTGAGGAACGAGCGGATTGAGGCCAGAGATGCCGGTGCGTTTCAAAGTTGCCGTTTAGTTGCCGGAATTCTTTCCACGCTGCCAGAATCTTTGCGATTCTTATTCCTTTCCATTATCGACACTGGCCGGCCTTGCTCAAAAGCGCGTTTGCAGCGCTCTTCACGATGGAATGTCCCTCATAGCGCAAAATCAAACAGTTAGCTCGGGGCATACGACACATCAGGACTGGCTACCTAACGTTCATAACTATTTTCGCTCATCTGCCAACTTGTCGACGACAACTCTTGCGCCGAACTTTTGCAACTGAGGCTACCGCGATAGCCAATTTGTCACCTGAACAACGCGAATGGTTAGACGAGCAAGAGGCCCACGCAGCTGTTCTTTACCGTGACATTCGCCTGAAGACTGATTTCAAGAAGAAGCCGAATTCATGGGCTCCTGCAAAGGATTTCGACGCTTCTGCTGCAGAGAGCGAATGGCTGCAACCTGATGACGGCATCGTCTTCGATGATATCGATTCCGGTCAACGTTGAAGAGGCAGAAGCACGCGACCGAGTGGATTGGCGGCAGAGGGCACCGTCGCGCGTACGGCAGGAAGTATCGGAGACGAAGGATAGGAAGAAGAGGAGATTTACGCGTCGGCATGAACCTCCAAAGGTGGATGTAACGATTGGAGAACCCTTCTATCACCAAATACAGAACTACCAAACTCGGTATGTTTCTCGTTTGCATTCGATAGCGATACGCAGATATTTATCGCAAAGATAGGTTTTTGGAGTTGCTCAACATGGAGGAAGATGAAGACGAGGCCGTTCTGCAGAAACGCCTGTCGACTTGGAGCCTTGATCGCTTGAAAGAGGCGGGATACTGCTTAACAGAGCTGTCAGCATACTGGATGAAAGCCAACCAGTTTGGACGTCCTGTAGCATCATTCACCTTAGGACCAGGGATAATGCTACCTGAGCATCGATTTGAGTACGCATCCTTGTTTCATTACGTTACACGAACAGTTTCTCATTTCTTTTCCGCAGGGCGGGTACTCAGGTGTTAGTATCGAGGATCGACCCCCTGACAGAGACTCCTATGAAGGGAAGTGTCGTAGGGAAATACGACCGAATGCTCCATATCTCTTTTCAGGATTCATTTGATCTTTCCCATGGGTCGTGGAGGTAGGTCAAACCCGACCATGCTTTGAATTTAGCTCATGTTGTCAGGCTGGACGTTGGGCGTTCGAACATAATTTTCGAGCGAATGCGAGCCGCCATATCCCACTTCAACCATGATGTTCAAGCCCAAGAATCCGTAGCCCCCGCTTCAGATCGTGAATATATCCTTCAAGGCACTCATCTCAGGGACATCCTACTTCGCTCCTTCGGCAACGAAGAAAATGTCGACGAACACGACGCCCTTCAGGAAGCAGACGAAGTCAGTTACGTGACGCGGTCAGTCCTCGATCACTCTTCGACAGAGGGGGCAGAAGGAGCATTCAAAGACGATATGCGCATACAGAGCTGGGCAAAGCGGTATTCAAAGGAGAACCCAGTGGTAATAGAAGGTGATCCCGTGATCGAGGGGTTGAATGACACGCAAAGGAGAGCGATGGCTATGATGGTCGGTCAGCGAGCCAGCCTGGTCCAAGGTGTAAGTCTGAGCGGTGATATTTATGAGAGTTATCTCATCATTTCATGATATCAGCCTCCTGGTACTGGGAAGACGAAGACAATCATCGAAACCGCCAAACTTTTAAAGGTCAATATGCGCAGTTCTGTAAGGAAGGCGACTCTCTAAACCATGTTTTATTAGATGCATTTCGAGGTTCCTCATCCTCTACTTGTTTGCACCTACACCAACGTTGCCGTGGACAATCTCGTCGAAGGTCTCGCCGCTACTGGCCTTACCCCACTTCGCGTTGGATTTGGAGGTAAGGTCAAGGCATCGTTGATACAACATACACTCGATTATAAACTGGATATCCATCCACTGAAGCCGAAGCTCGATAAGCTCGTGCAGGACGGCGACGCCTTGAACGAGGAACTGCGTAATTTGGTCAATAGGACTCAGGAATTTCAAGACAAGCATGCGGGGAAGAGCTTGAACCAGAGGGAGCACACAATTTTGACCAGGATGCAAGAGGCACTGTTAACTATGGAAGCGCGAACGAATGTTCTGCGGGCGAAGAAGTATGCGATTCATCAAGAGATGTTGAGGGATGTCCTAAAGCAGGCTGATGTGGTATGTCAAACTGTGGTATTCCCCTTATGTGCTAGCACTGACGAAGAGTGCAGGTGTGCACTACATGTGTGTCTTCTGCCTGTGTCGCGCTCAAGGTAATGGACTTCCCTGTGGTATTCCTTGATGAAGCATCAATGTCTACGGAGCCAGCCGCATTAATACCATTGATGAAAGGAGTACGTATCTCCCATCCTTCTTCGGTGGAGCTCTTTGACACTGATCCCTATCTATCTAGTCACGGCATGTAGCTTTGATTGGTGACCATAAGCAACTTCCGCCAGTCATCACTAGTCGAGATGCCCAGGCTAAGGGCCTTGGCATCAGTCTCTTTGAAAGGCTAACAAAGGAAGGAGGTAAGTGTCAATCGTGGTGACTTCATATTCGCAACCGCCCATTTAAGTTTGATGTTATGTCCTTTAGTCGTACCATCGATAATGTTGGACACGCAGTACCGCATGCACCCTGGGATTTCGCGATTTCCCTCCGCAGAATTCTACAACCTACTGCTCAGAGATGGGACGGTTGATGATGGGGGGAAGGTCTTTCCTCGGCTCCATCCTCCCAATTCTCAGCATTTCGTGCAGGGTCCTGGCTCGGAGAACTAGGCCGCCCGTTATCTTCTTAGATCATGCGGGTTCGGAATCGCAGAAAGATAGAAGCAGGGTCAACGTTAACGAAGCCCACATAGTATGCAGTGTTGTGGAAGATCTTTTGTTGAACAATCCGGTATGTCCTTCCATTTAGCGCTGACCCTGCCTTCTCAATCCGCGCATGTACAGGAGTTGAAAGGGTCCGACATTGGTATCATCGCCCCATACGTTGCGCAAAGCGTCTCTTCTTACCCGCTTCCTCAACTCGAATGAGAAGTATAGAGAGCGGTTCAAGGACGTTCTTGGAGATCATCGCGCTATGCAACTGCCTAACATCGAAATCAAAACTGTGGACGGGTTTGAAGGGCGGGAAAAAGAAGTCATCGTCTTCTCCACTGTGCGAAATAACTCTGGGGGGCATATTGGTTTCTTGGCAGATCGAAGAAGGTTGAATGTGGGATTGACCCGGGCTAAGAGAGGGTTGTTTGTGGTTGGGAGTATCAGTACTTTGAAGACAGGGAAGGTTAGCGGGGGTGAAGGTGGCCATGGGGTTTTGAGGGTTGGTAAAGGTGCAGAGAGTTGGAGGAGATACGCGCAGTATCTGGCCGAGGAAGGGTTAGTGGTTCGCTTGGATGGTGACGCGCTGACAAGAGTGTTAAATGGCAACCTGTCGCCCCAGAGCCGAAAAGCCCTCGATAGAGTGCGTGTTCATAAATTATGATGTTTATTTATTTCATTTGGGATCTACTTATGGTGCTCGCTGTTACTCCTTGCAACCTAGTTTAATTGATATAATTTTTGCGACAGATGCGATGGTTCTCATCAGTTTCCCACTCTAGCACTCTAGACTGAGAATCAAGAACTCGCCTTTGTAGCACGACAACATCCGAGAACTCCATTTGACGATTGTACGCCAAAAAGTGTGGGAAATGACGATTTTGGAAGTGTATGTCGGATTTCCCTGAATTCCGTCAGGTTTGCGGGAGAAAAAGTTTACGTGACATCATGGACAGCATCCGCGCGCTCTGTTGATAACCATTTCAATGGCCAATGTTCTTTTCCGCACCCTCGCCAATCTCTCATCTCGACCGCCATCATGGCCACCGACACCAAAATGCGAACCCGCCCACCGCGACCGCTCAAGCACATACGCGTTTCGTCTTTGAGGTCCTTCCACAAGGAGCCGTATCCGCCAACTAGCCCCTCGAGCGATGTCGATCCAAGGTCATTGGGCGGGTTGCTCCCATCAGCCCTCGACGTCTTCCCCGACGCGTCGGCATGCGAGCGGGTCGTCGACTTTCGTGCCGCCCGCCGAAACAAGCGCCACCGGCGGCGTGGCTTCATCCTCTGCAACAGCGATGCTCGTTCCGCTATTTTGCTACTTCTCTCTCAACCTACTCCTCACTTTGTATAACAAGATTGTTCTTGTACGTTTCCCCTTTCCCTATACCTTGACAGCATTCCATGCACTTGCCGGCACCCTCGGAGCCAATCTACTCGTTCATTATCCCTCTCTGGCGCTTCGCGTATCTCAAATACCACGACGCCCAATACCATCTCTTCCTCCATTCTTTGCTCGCTATACATGGCGCCTGCGTCGCCTATGGTTTCGGATGTCTGATCGCTTTGGGAGCGTCCGGGAACACCGCCCATTGACTGCACCCACTAGCGCCCCTGGACTGGAATCGTACAGATTAGGCGAAAGCGAGGTAGCCGATCCATTCTATACATCGACACACTCCGGCATGCAGTCACATCCGGGGTCATCTCCGATACACCGCCAGCCTTTCAGCGAGCGCTCTGTCGACTTCCACCCATCTGTTGGCACAGCGCACGTTCTTCGCGAGGTTCCGAAACCAAGTAGTTTCGATTTGACGCCAAAAGAGACGCTGGTGATTGTCGCGTTCAGCGTCTTGTATACAATTAATATTGTTGTGAGCAATATGTCGTTAGGACTTGTTACGGTGCCGGTGAGTCAGCGTCTATCATCCTGTATAGCTCCTTCATCGAATGCACGACCCAGTTCCATCAAGTTGTTCGGTCATCAGCTCCATTCTTTACTATCGCCTTGTCGGCTGGTGTCCTTGGCCAACACGCAAGTAAGGCCAAAATTATCTCTCTGATTCCAGTTATCGCTGGTGTGGGCTTCGCGTAAGTCATATGGCTGTTTCGATGACTTACACGTCTCACATCGGCGCTGTAGGACCTACGGAGATTATTACTTCACACCATGGGGGTTCGCGCTTACCCTGCTTGGAACGCTTTTAGCCGCGTTGAAGACAGTAATAACGCACTTCATCCAGTCTTCCGGAAGGGTCACGCGTTCCAACGCGTCTAAACACGATGAGAAGATGTTAACTTCGCCAACTAGTAGCGTGGTCGTCGGGGCTGTTCACACGCCAATACGAACCGACTCACCTTGGACGCGTAACGCTGATGGGTTATCAGAAACAAGCGGCGGCGAACATACCCACAGACACAATCTAACCCTCTCAGATTTGTTTCCCCAATCAACATCCTATTCCCCCGCTAGCCCCATTGCTCAGCACTCTAGCAATGATAGTATCAACGCGCACCTCAGTGTTCCATCGTCGACAAGCATTAACAATCTAGGATCCATGTCCACTGCAAATTCGATCTCGTCGGAGGCGTTTCAGGGGAGCGTCCATAATATGTATCCCGGAGACGGTGGTTTCCATTCGTCACATTCATTTCATTCGTCATCCTCAGCGTCTTCAATATTCGTTCCCCCATCCCCATCGCCCTCTTCCCGGATCATACCTACATCACCTTTAGCCAACGTTACTACATTCGCCTCAACTGCTTTCAGTCCAACAAATGGCGATGCACCTTCGGTACTTGGGTTGTCCCGCGCACCCCCGCAGTCCCCCACAGGAACGTATTCACTTCGATCATCTCGCTTGACATCGCCACTACCGCCTTCCTCAGTTGATCGGGAGGTAGAGGATAGGTCCGATTTGCAATCCTTCAGGTTCCCTAGAACTGTTACACCGCCGCCGCCGTACTCTGTCACCGATGTGAGTAGCGGATCAACCGACTTGACGCCGTCAACATACGGGCAATCCGACGGTGGAGTCGGTGAGATAGACACCAATAGTCCCAGCTACCCCATGGGTAGTTCTCTGTCAACTGCCAGCGTGTCGTCGATTGGCACGAACGGCGATTTACCACCGTCGATATCTTTTCCGGATGGCGGCGTGCACAAGTATATGACTGCGACTGTGCCCGCAGGTGGACAGGTTGTGAGCGGACACAATGGGTTGCTGAGACCCATGAGTCCACTGGACTTGTTGCTCTTAACATCGCCACTGGCCTTCATCCAGTGCGTGCTCATTGCGCATTTTTCCGGTGAACTGGACAGGGTGTGAGTGCGCCGATCACCCCCGACTCTTGACTCACAGGACATGTGCTAACTCACCACCGTTCCCATTTCAGCCGACACTACAGTCAACATGAGATGAGCAACACGAAGCTCATGGCCTTGCTTGTAAACGGCCTCATCGCCTTTGGGCTGAATGTGGTCAGCTTCACCGCGAACAAGAAGATTGGAGCTCTGGGAATGAGTGTCGCGGCCAACGTGAAGCAAGTGTTAACGATCCTGATTGCAGTGGTGATATTCGAACTTAGGATATCGGGGACGAATGCAATCGGGATCTTGCTGACGCTGTTTGGCGGTGCATGGTATGCAAGGGTTGAGTATGCAGAGAAGACTAGAAGGAGTGGGTGAAAGTGGGTACATGAGGTCCTTGGTCTGGGCGGTGCAAGGGTGATAGATGAGAAAGGTGACAAATCTACTGGAGGTGATGTGGTGCCGTGTAACCCCACGACTCCCCGAATTAGAGTGCTGCGCAAGGAGGGGGCTTCTATGTGACCGAGTCAGCAACCTCAAACTTCGTGCTAAGATCCGCGAGGTCGCATTGTGCAAGATCTATTATTTGTCCTTTTGACTATTGGTTTCAGCTCGATTTGTATCGTCGCCAGCGACAATGGTGATTCATTGGTATCTATTAATGATGTACTCGGACCCTAGACTATTATCTGTAGAGCAGCATGTATGTAACCTCGACCGTTATTGATTTGCCAAAGGCAGGCAGGGCATCGCGACTAGCATGTGGGTTGACGAGCACAAATAAACGAAGTTCGGCAAATACAGCTGGGTAGTTCCGTTAGGAGTCAGGGGGAGTCCACGTGGCCTCGCGCTTGTTTGTCGACGTCGCGATACAGCTTGTGAGTCACTGCCTTTCTCTCTCAGAAACGCCGACATTGTACCAAGTGTCCCAAGAACAATGACCTCTGTGGAAGAGACCATTCACATCTCGGTCAAGGACGCATCTTCCCCATTGTCTGATAAAGTTCGTAAACCCGCTCCTAAAGCATCTGCCATTCCGGTTCCATTTTCGTATGCCTCAAGTGATGATGGAATTGACGAGAATCTGTTGATTTTTTTGCACGGTCTCGGTGCGTGAACTAGTTCCGTACATTGTTTGACTCGTGGTACATTGCTGTCATTGGGAATCAGGCTGATTTACTGGTGCGATCTCCCAGGAGACACGCATATACCGTTTGCGAAGCTCGGAAGACAGCTTAACCTACCGCAAACCGCTACTTTGTCCATACGTGCGCCTGAAAAGTAAGTCCCAGTCCTTTTTATTCCACGCTCCTTCACGATCTGTGACTCAGTGCAAGATGTCTGTGTGTGTGTATGTGTGAAATAGGATTCCTTTCTTATACGAGGAGGCCTACCAATGGTACACGTCGTTTGACGGCCTTGGCGAGCTGATCGAAAGGCCCGATCCCACTCCGGCCATGACCCTCCTTTCCGCAGTGATCAAACATCTTGTCAGAGACTGCGAATGGACTATGGACAGGATTCATCTGTTTGGCTTCGGTCAAGGCGGAAGCGTTGCCGTGCAGTATGCGATTTACAACTGCAATGATCTACTGTTAAAACAGCAGACCGCGGAGTCGAAACAAGCAGTCGCTGTTCCGACGTCGTCGAATACTACTAATACACCCTCGGGTTCTGACGTGGATACAAGGAAGGGGTCTCAGGCAGCTATCATTCCATCGAGCTCCCTGGCATCTATCGTATCTGTCTCAGGCCCCCTCCTGTCATATCCGACGCTCAGCCAGAAGTGCCCCACCCCTGTGGTCATCTCCTATCGCTTACCCCCCGCCGAAGAAGCCCTGACGAAATCCCAATTGGGCGAATTCACAAAGGCGTTCACACGAGTGGATGAAGTAAAGTTACTGGATAAACGGAACGGGATGCCTGCCTCGAGGGGCGAATGGGAAGGGATCATGAAATTTTGGAGTGATGTCTTGGGGAAGAGGCGCGGTCACGGACTATTTGAGGTGATGAGCGGTACGCCCAAATAGCCCTGTCAAATGAACCCCTAAACGGTTGTGAATTCTTGGAAGTAAACCATATTCCATCACACGATCAACAAGCGCCGTAGTCGGACTACCTTGACTCGGACTGAGTCGCTCGATTTCAGCTCGATATCGACTGCGGCTTTGTGCACTGAATCTCCTGCCCCCTCGATGGCCGATGACTCGAAAGCCGTTTGATTAGTCACACACAGCAAAAGCCGTATGTCAGCTCAGTCTTAGGAATCTTCACGCTGTTATTGCTCATAACGTCGCTTGTTTTCGGCATTTGCTGGCGGCGGCATTTGCTGGCGGCGGCATTTGCTGGCGGCGGTGATTTGCAGTGCGTGTTCTTTTTTCTTGACTGCGCGACGTTAATCTTCTGTACTCTTCAGCACAGTGTTAGCACAGTTACTCTCCATGCCGTTGGCAGGGCTGTGATCAATACTTTCCCACGCCACGGAACGTCGGGCGCTTCCGGATGTGACTCATGCCTAGCTCGCAAGCCAGAACGGAACTGGGTTGAACAGCTTTCAGTCGAGTCAACTGCCGGACCAACCTAGCACCTACACAAAGAAACTATAAAATGCAGTTCGCGAGATTTGAGCTCCAGTCACTTACCACCCATAGACATGATAACACCAGCCAACACATCCTCCGCTCGCAAAGTCGCTCGGTCACCCTCCAACAATATCATGAACAACGAGTATCAATTTCGCAGTCTCGACCGGACTCTGGCAATGAGATACATGCAGGCCCTTCGCGAAGGCCGCATTCGTGGAGAGACGCCATTAAATCTGCCCAAGCTCACGACTTTGACATATAGACCAAGGTCAGTCACAGGGATTTTGCACATTTCGTCGTCGTCTCACTCTCATTCTCTTAGAATGGATCTATTTGACATATCTTCGTCCCCTGTCGTCGCAGCAGTGCTCGAACTACCAGGCCTGAAGAAGCAAGACATCAATCTTCGCGTAGAACAGGGCCAATTAGTAGTATCAGGGGAACGTTGCATGCATGTCCCAGCTGTGTTACAAGAAATCAACGGTGGTTCCCCAAAAGCAGAGCCTGGAGGAGAGCAGGGAACATCGAATCACTCCAGCGTTTACCGCACACCAACACAAGAACTCAAGTACGGGAAATATATACGCGTCATACCACTTCCGGTGGGAACAATGGTACGTCTCAGTTCCAGATGTGTTTAGAATGATGTTTAATGACTCAATTGTTTCTCAGCCCTCTCAAATTAATGCTACATTAGGCGAAGGGTTACTGACTGTAACCTGGCCTCGGGGGTCAGGCACGCCTGCTTCTGACGTAGCCTCAGATATGAACATTTCCCTTCATTCTGCACCCAAGAGTACCGTGGACAAGCATGAAGAGGCAGCTCTGGCTCAAGCCACATCAATGATGCATATGGATTCAAATTAACGACGATGTAGTCATGGTTCTAGGCGGGATTTTGCACATAACTTATACCTTGTTTGTAATTGGTACTTCATACATCCTGACCTATACTGCCTTATAATCTCCACTCAGACCACTGTTCATATTCTTATGTACGCCCTTGATATACATTACCTTAGGAACACAATAGCTTCGACGTGTACCTCGTTACATTCTAATCTTCGGCCGTCGTCGCCTTGACGAGAAGTAGAAGTGTGTATGATTATCTTTTGTTCTTTGTGAACATATGGGTGTGCTCCAGCGCACATGAGCTGCTGCAATATGCATGGGAATGCAGGCGTAACAACAGTTGTCGGCGCGGGTAAGATTGATCTTTCACAATCAGATATGTCGTATATTCTAACTAGGTTGTCAAGCAATAAACCTCGTCCAAGAGAGCAGGGACAGTTCATATGTCTTCATATTTAGCCGCTAGGACGTTATTGACTAGTTCAACCTGTTCAGCGGCGAAGCTTCTACTCCTTTCCGAGAATGACTCTTATCGTGTTTAGATTGGATTGACATCATCTCAGGTCCCAAGGACAATGAATGCTATATGGTCGGCGTATATGGTAAATCCGAGTCGGTAGTCTGGTTTTGGGTTGTTGAGTGTGTATGATTCGGCGGCCATCCACTGGCTGTTACCAATGTAATCCTATCGCGTACTTAACTGGGTGAGATGAGAACAACCAATGCCCGCGGTCAGTACCGGAGCCGTCGTAGTAAGATTTCTGCAGATGTCTGAGTTGAGATAGATCCAAGGTCGGCGGACCGTCGGCGATGGATGATACATCAGCTGAGTATTCCCGACATAGCAAGATACATTCACGTAGATATGACTTCGCTCTGTGTGGGAGCACCGCTGCCGAGTCATATCGTGCTATCAGGAGTCCTGTTGGCTCGGCGTTGGGGGTTCGTAAATAACCGATTGAATCATGGATGCTTCCTGATAAAGTAGAAAGTGAGCGCCACGTACTACAAAAGAGAGGTGAGAGATACTGCGTTCCAGTGTGTTAGTGCCGCTTCTAGCGAGATGCTGTACTCGGTGTGAAAATGAGACTTGCAGTATACTGCCCTTAGCGAAGCTGGCACAATGGTGTCTTGCATTCCGAACAGGATGGATCTTAGGCCCACGGCGACTAGAGTACTAGTCGTAGAAGATGGAGATGGAGCTGTATATAGAACCTGTTTGAGGCGTGATGCTTTGGGGAGAGATGAAGGGTTGTGAGGCGAGTGAACCAGGCCAATTCGACAAGGTTGCCCTTCGATCGCGGAGGTCTCTACAGCAATTGCAAAACTGTATTTGAATTGCCCATGGTAGGACAGGCTAACGGCCAAATCATTCGACCAGGTGTTGTTCTTCACTGTTACCGTCTATGGATTAGCTCGAGTCGATCCATTTCCCCTATCTATAGCACAAGGAGGGGCCTTGTGTAGTGCTGCAGAGCTGTTTCTTGAACCTTCATGATGCATCACTGTGGGCTTAGGGCATCCATTTCCTGCGACACGCCGCAAGGGCATGAACCGCAGTCATTCTGAGAATAACCTCAAGCATGATGCAGGCATTCAAATTTCCTGTTGGGTCGTAGCTTGACGCTCCGCCAATAATAAGGGTGTCAACGTCACGTTATAGGCGTAGCACTGAAGACGTACCGTTCCTTTGATTCCGTATATTGCGTGGCGCAACCTCGGAAGTTCTCTGCAGATCGCCTCTCCCTTCCGTGATAGGTTCATTTTATCGGGGCCTCTCAAAATTCTGCTGAACATCATCATGGCAACTAGCTATCATATATACCTATGGAAGGTAAAATGAAATATTGGCGTGACCCATCTCACCAGCAGGGTGGATCCAGTTCGAGTCCGTCATATATTACGGTGTAGTCCATCGGCTTCCATACATGCCACGAAAAAATATATCGAGGATGTAAATCGATGGCAACGATGTTCCTGGTGCTACCGACGCCTTCCAAGAGTGCTGAATGGCCCGAGAAGTATATGTTATGGTCAGAGCGCGTCCCGCTGCGGACTGGTTGTCAAGGGGCACAGTGATAAGATAACGAACTTCCCACGGCGATCTTGCTAATCTAAATGAAACCCGCTTGTTGCCCGCTTGTACGATCGACGGTTACTGTCAAGTCTCTGTCAAGTATTTTCTGATGTCAATTAGGCCACCGTGACTTTAGACCCTTCAAATGAACTCCTAACCACTATTTAAGGCCCTTCGCGATCGTCTGCATAATGTAAACTTCCTCAGAGACGACGTTACTGCGCGTCGAAAACCAGGGGATGTCCGCAGCCCACCCATACAGAAGATCTCAACACGGGGAGTCCTCATCGTCTACTTCACAGGCACAGCATGATCCCAGTGCGCAAGATGTGCATGACCTACTCCGGCCCACAGCTTCCACAAAAGAATCGAAGCGCCTGCGGTATGTTTCGTTTACGGAACAGATTTCTTTTCTTTCTAATGATTGATGTAGGGGCGAAATTGCGTGTGCTGAATGCCGTAGATTGAAAATTAAATGTGACAGGAAAGGTATACTCACCCTTAGCGGAATCACATAATCATGCATCGTACTGAAGCAGTATTGCAGTACCTTGCACAACCTGCATGAAGAGGGGCTGCGCTGCGCTTTGCCCAAACAGTATGTCACCTCTTGAAATTTTTGACGTCGATCTCATGTTGCCTGAAAAGGTACGATACCTCCGGGCGACGGAAGCAGGTCCGTGTATTTCCTATTCTGAAGGAGTCAACTATTGAGACTTTTGATAGGTTTGTGCTTGCGGCTACAGAACATCTCCGACAGAAAATGGCTGCCATGGAGGCCCGCATGCATGCTTTAGAAGATGCTCTGGCCATTGCACAGTCTGGGGAATCTAGTCAGCCGCACCCTTTACTCACTGTACCGTTCGAGGATGAAGTAGAAGACGAACCGAGTCTTTTGCAACCCATGAACTCGGAAGAAACTACCCAAGCGTCAAACCAGTTTGGCATGCTACATATGGACCCTGTTGACTACGGCTCAGCCAGGTTTTTTGGGCCGTCTGGAGGGTCTGAGGTGCGTCCGCTCTCCACTCTTCAAACCAGTTAAAAGACTTTCACCCCAAACAGAGTCTCCTGATAGTAAGTGACAGTTTATCAGATGATTCTACGGTATGAACTCTTTATTACGGCTAGAAAGCCAAAGAGCTTGAGGCCTTGCAGCAGCCCCGGCCAGTACTGCAGGAACTGGACCCGTCCTACCTCCCGGATGAAATCAACCAGTTATGCCAAGGTTTCCCTTTCACGCCTCCAGGGATGCAAACTCAAGTTGTCATAGACATGATCGAAACGTTTCTTCCCCCCATTGAGCGAGCAATCGAGCTGACCGATACATTTTTGGAGCATCTATCATGGATGTTTCATATTGTCTCTCGCCAGCTGGTCGTGGGCGAGCTTATCCCAACTATCTATAAGCTCAACCACAATACCTATGGTCCCCACGACCTCGCTTTGATGCTTATTACGCTTGGCATAGGGGCGTTGGTTGACCTGAACCTCCCACCGTACAACCTAGAAGCTCAACACTACTATCGCCTCGCTTGCGCCGCGTTGGGTCTGCAGCCAGTGCTGGCTCAGCAATCCATTGTGACGATCAAGACGCTACACTTGATAAGCATCTACAATGGGATGAGCGGGAAAGAGAGTAACCTTGAGCAAAGCTACATGATGCTCAGCTTGGCCGGCCGCCTGGCTCTTGGGGTGAGTCTTCTCCAGAATTCGCTACTGCGCACATACTCACGAGATCTCCCCCAAGATTGGATTTCGTACGTTGCTGTGGTGCCCCGTGGGATTGCCGTTAACTTTGTCTTCCCTAGATGTCGACCCTTCTTCTTGGGGATTTCAAGGTAGGGAGGCGTACGACCGAAGAGTCTATTTTTGGAATCTCTTGGCCGCGATCTTGTGGCAGGTGAGTGGTTTGTATTCCTTGAGCGGAGGAGTTAGCCGACCCTCGTCTAGGCTTTAGTCACTGGTAGACCGCCAGTCATCCTCCAGACGTTCATTCATTGTCAGATGCCTACTGACGAAGAAGAAGAGCTCTACCAATTAGGTGAAGTTCCCCACGGCTGTAAGTCCTGTCAATACAATATAGATTCCTTCCCGCGGCTCATGTGTAATTCAGTCGGAACGTGGGGCTTCAAAGCTAGCGTCGAATGCCTTCTTCCCGCCGTTCGGGCCACATTGGCAGCGAAGCCACCGCCATATTCGGAGATCCTCGAACTTGATCGCAAAATACGAAGTTTCGCGTCGGTGGCATCGGCCTCTGACGACCAAAATGACAATACGGCTTTGTCCATGCGGACGTTCGTGCGATCTCATTACCAAGACCTGAGTAAGTTGATTACTGCTTTCATTTCGTGCCCGCTAATGGTGCCTCGTTTAGTCTTGTTATTCCTCCATCGAGGTTTCTTCGCTCAAGCAATGGCCGAGAACACTGATAACCCACTTCGAACGACGTATGGGGAGTCAGTAACGGCCGCCTATCAAAGCGCATGTGTTGTACTGGAAGACACTCGCGTCCAGTTCATGAAGAAGCCTACACTTTGTGCCCGTGTGTGGAGAATATGGTCTCTTGCCTTCTCAGCTGCTGTAGGGGTAATACATTTTGTGCTTCATGCTGACAATCTGACACTCTTGCTAGATCGTTATTGGCGCCGTCGCCATACGACGGCTTGATTTCCAACCGCTACCTCTAGAGCAATTCGAAATCGCGTGCCTTTTGTTTCAAAAGGCTGCAGAGACCAGCAGTCGTGCAGCTAGAGCACTTGTAAGCCTCGTCGTACCGTTCCGTTGTGTAAATGTTCAGTTTTAATTCTCTTTCAGCCAATATTGTTCAAGATGCGTCAGAAGGCACACACGAGATATGGCACAGAGGATGCCAAGATGAGCGCGGATGAAGAGCTGGCTATCTTCAGCGGCAGAGTCTGCCCTCCATCTGCCTCTCATTCAACTCCTATAGCTGGCCCGTCCTCACCTCCTCCAGTTTCGACTCATCAGAGTCTTCAATTCCACTATCATCCTCTGATGGGCGAAGTTGCACAGCCGTCATCTAACTTTCCTACCTCGTCGGCTACCTCGGAAACAATTCAGCCACCACTTAACCCGCTTGATGGGTGGAACAGTCTTTACACAGAGATTCCGGGACCTGCAATACCCACAAATGTGGATGCACCTCCATCAAATGTAATGAATGCGCCCTCGGGCTCGCCTGGTGCAGGGGTCACGTTTGACGTTCGTTGGTCTTCATTCATGAATACATAATGGTGCACTTTTGATTATATAAATTCAGCAGAAGCGTCAAATATTGTAACTTTATTCTCTTATTTATATGCTGTGTAGATATGTACTAGATTGAAATCTAACACTGTGAAGTTATCGTTATATGATACCCCTGTGCGCTCAGCGCCAATTAGGTAACACCTCCGACAAACACTTTGAATCAAAGCCGCACCTCTCCCCAGCTCCACCGTGTCATGACCCAGCCCATTCCTTCATCGTCTGGCAGAAAACGAGCGCTCTCTGATGCGCCGGCCCAAAATGAATCGCGTCCGAAGAAAAAACGCGTCGATGGCGGGAGCGACGCGGCCACTCTGCACTCAAATGCGGCCTCTAGTCGGGATAAGAAGAAACGAAGGAAGAAGAAACGTAGATTGTCGATAACTGCACAGGGAGAAGAGGCCCCAGGCGTAGCAGGAACGGCGCAGAGCTCTACCAGCCGTATATCTCCCACTGTTGTCCACGCGACCAGTGGATCTACCCCTGATCCCGGAAGATATGCGAATTCGCGTCGTACATTCATACACGGCCGCAGGCAGCTGTCTCTGGTGAGTCCAATTTGAGCATATAGAAGTTTTGCTCTTGAACCATTTCTCAGTCTTCCAAAGTGAAGGGGAAACGAAAAGCTGCACTCGGGACACCGTCACAGCCACCTCAATTAGTAGCTACTGATGCCACAGCTGAAGATGAAGAAAAGGCTGAAGATGCCACAATGTCTGAACCAGGTGGATCAACCCAGGTCGCAACGGATGAGTCTGCCGCCATCATCGCCCGACTCGGCAAAGAACTCGAAGAAAGCAAGAAGGTGAGGGTCCGCAACCAATATATGCGTGGACATCTCGCTCATTGTTCCTGGCGATAATCTCAGCTCCTTTCAGCTCATAAGAATACTCTCGCTTCCCTCACGAACTCTCTCACTTGTCAAATATGTGTCGATCTTATGCATAAACCATACCTGCTTATTCCGTGTGGCCATTTGGCATGTCATAACTGTCTAGTTCGTTGGTTCACCGAGCCTAGGGATGGCGGTGGTAATACCATCCCCCCTGGTCTCGACAACCCACTTCCTGGAACAACTGGTAACTATAGTAATCTTTCAGTATCATCCTCACTTTTTGCTCACGGCAATGTAATACAGAACCGAACCCTTCGCAGGCCAATCCTCTATCGCCGCGCAGATTGGATTACATCCGACGACCAAAAACATGTCCCCATTGTCGAGCTCGCATTCTGTCTCGGCCCGTAGAAGTGTATGGGGTTAAGGCAATGGTCAATACTCTCGCGCACTCCGGTCTTGTCAGTGGATTTTCCACGTCACCAGACGACGATGGGAACATGAATCGATCCGAGGCAAATACGCTCGGAGATGGTGATTCGACATCCAACGAACGGTCAAACAAGGATCCTTGGGGTGGCATATTCCCACCAGTGCATAGTGTGCATGGAGGGGGGCTGCTGAATGCCTTAGCAGATCTTCCATTTTATAATGGTGGTCGCTGGCCTCGCCCACATGTGGCTCTCGACAACGACACTCCCAACCAAGGCGATCAACGCGGTGCTCTCAACGTTCCCGCGGAGACTCTTGATACACACGGCTTCCACGATAGGGAAGACGGCGTATACAGGTGTGTAGCATGTATGCACGAGATATGGGATGGCGTCTGTTCGAACGACGCTTGCGGTAGAACATATCCTGGGCACGACATCGACGACGAGTCCGATCAGGACCATTGGCTTGGTGGTATCGATGTCGGTGATGATTCTGAGTCTGAGGAAGGGAACCGCATTTTCAATGACATACTTCGTGCCCAGCTCGGCCTCGATGGTGATGAGGATGAAGATAGCATATACGCGGACTTCACTGAAGACGAGAGGGACTTAGTAGGTCCCCTCGATGGAGCAGTAGCCCGTTTTGGCCAACCGCCCGCCGAAGTAGAACATCCACAATATCGTATCGGGTATCGACTTGGGCGCGAGGATGGGTACAATGAAGGGTATGACGAAGGGTTCGAAGAAGGTCTTGTAGAGGGTCGGTATGAAGGTGGAAGCAGACCCCGTGTTCGCGTTTCTCAGATTGATGAAGACGACGAGGACGATGAGGACAATGACTACGAAGGAAGCTTCATTGACGACGACGAGGACGACGAGGATACAGGGGATGTGGTTTTACCTCTTGCTGCTAGACTCAGCCCATGGATTGATGAGGATGTAGACATAGGCGATGACGCCGAGTTAGATCGGGTTAGAGGGCGGACATCAAGGCGGGGGAGAGTATTAGTTAGCGACGACGAAGAGCAGGAAGACGAGGAAGAAGACGAAGACGATAACTTCCCTATCTTTCAACCAGGTAGAACCAGGAGGCTTGCCGTCTTCCCCACCTCCAGCGACTCTGACTCCTAGGTATTGTCGCTCATTCTACTCGAAATCCACCTCTTTCATTGCTATCTCGACAGGATTGAAATATTGTACAAGATGATCATAATCCTTAAGTTACCCCTATTATGAGTTTATTCCATCTGGCGTGCCCGGCCCTGACGCAAGATTGTCTAAGAATTGGTGCATGGAGACTCCCTCATAGTGGATTCCGAACAAGGACTAACGGACGGCATGTTGGGGAGTACTCATTATCCGTCTGCTTTCGACTCTTCCAAGCTTCGCCTCGGAATATCCAGACAGCAGTCTTGGTTTGCTATGCTCAGCGAACGGTAGTGCATTGTTACGACGTGGCTAGCTTCCATTCTGCAGACTAAACCACTAACATCTTCTGCGGCTGGATAATCAGCGCGTCCTGGCTCCAACGCTAAGGTATGCTAACTTAGCCTCTTATATAGCCATCTACGCCAAGAATGCGCTCTTTGCTTTTCTCCCGTTACTGGAGACGGCATCCTGGGGTCGATCACTAGGAACGTCGGCTGCGCCAATGCTCAAGTTTCTTCTGGCTGCGGGCCTCGTTGGCACCTGGGCCGCCCCGGTGAAGGACATTCTGGTCTCGAGGCAAGACGGTTCCTCCCTCGAAGACGATATTTTGGGGCTCTCGAATCTGGATGAAGTAAGCCGCCGTACATCCCTATACCTCTATCTACGATGCTGAGAACGTGATTCAAGGACTCGAAACTCTGGTCTGCGTTTTATTGCGAGGGTGTCAACTACGGGGGCCGGTGCATCACTCAGCAATATTCTAATGGGGAGTGCACGCCCATTGAACCACCACTTTGCGAGAATGTTCTGAGTTTCCTTGCGACTTCAAGCAATTGTGTGCTATACGAGTAAACTCCACGAACTATATGCCTTGCATTTGGTCTCTGACATTCTGATAGGGGCGATGATTGCACGGGGTCGGCTATTCCAGTCTACTCGTCTGCCCAGGATCTCCATCCATTCAGGAAGACGAACAGCTACAAGTGCGGGTTGTCGAGCGCTCAGGTTGCTGCCCAACTCGTCGCGGCTCCACCCACATCTGGTGCTCACTCCCCCGCTCCGGTTCATCCGGTCTCTGTCACCTCGACAGAGTCTGCAACGCTCGCTTTGGCACAGCCCACCAAGGAGACGAGTATCGTTGATACCCACGAGACCCTGCATGCGTGTATGTTTTCATTCTTGCATCGATTTGCTCAGTATTTGACCGCTATAACTAGCCGCCGTTACGTCTACCGGAAAAGTTGTTCCTCCTGTCAGTGAATCCACGACTTCACGCACCGATGATACTCCTGTTGCTGTAGCTGCCGACGCTACGGCGAGCTCTGTGCCAATCCCCTCTAGCTTGCCTAATGACCCTCATCGTCACCATCGGCATCCTAAGTATGTCACAGTAACGGAGACAGCCACTAATGTAGTCAGTGCATACGTGGCTACAACGGAAACTTTGACCCCCTCATCGGTCACGCGCATTCCAAGTCCTGCAGAAGCAAGCGAATCCGCCCCTTCATCAACCAGGACCACGAACACGGAAGGTTCAGCTACCTCTTCGCCGTCTCATCACCATCGTCTCCCCAAGTATGTAACAGTAACGGAAACAGCTACCCGTACCCTCGATCCATATGTCACACCCTCGACTACAGTCTCTGAGCAAACAAGTGACAAAGGATCGACGGCTCCGGGAATCCTGACGACGTCGACTTCAGTGGATGTCCAACCCCTCCCACTTGCGAGTTCAAGCGTTGGACCCTCAGTCTCGGGGACTACGGATACTAGCCAGGTCGTTGGGAAATCCGGCATATCCATTGCATCCAGGCCCACATCCTCGATCGTGCATGACGCAGTGGACGCTGCCGTGTCAGCACCCCCACTACCTACTCCTTCGCTTCCTGCGCCTTCCCCTTCTGTAATCTCTCCTACAGAACCCATCAGCCTCACAGTCGTCAGTTCGGAAGTTAGTACATCTGAATCACCTTCCTCAACGAGCGACTCGATCAAGCACTCCTCGACGGGTTTGCCCTCTCCGTCTGAAGGGACGGGCGTGGTCAGCGGACATCAGACCAAGTCGCCAGTCAAGGGAGGAACAGCTACCACAGGGGCTCCGGCACTGACGCAGTTACACGAGAACGTACCTTCTGAAGCTTCTCCAGCAATCCCGGTGCCTATTCCATCAGCCTCGACGACCCCCATCACTGACAAGCTGAGCGCCGCACCTCTTTCAGGAGAGCATGCTTCCACAAGAGTATTATCACTTACCGGTACTCCTACACCTTCCGTTTTAGTGGAGCCAGTAGGCCACAGCGAATCTATCAACAACGTGACGCCTGTAGAAACCCCTTCCTCCCCGCCGTCCTCTACTCTAGAAGCTAGCAGTAAGACTTGATCCAATTTCTCCCTTGATTTGTCTAACCCACATGCAGACCGTCCATCGTCTTCGCGCGAGCCAAATGATCATGTTGCTGGTAAGGTGCACACCTGTTTATACAGACGCTCCCCTGACGCTCCCCTAGTAACCCCTGAAACGTTGCCTACCAGCGCGACGCTCTCACAACCGAGTGTATCGATTGAGGCTCATACGACTTCTGCTGTTACCGCAAAAGCCACGGCATTAGTAGAACCGCTTGCTTCGACCCCTGCGCTCAGTGTTGATGTTGCATCTTCTGATGTTGCCTCTACCTCTATCACTCTGGCGTCTACAGAGGCCCCTGAAATACCGCTAGTGGCAAGTACAGGAGCCTCCACTGTCCACATTGTCGTCCCAACCGACCAACCGACCGAGGATGTGAAAACGACGGTCACTCACCGGATCGCAAACCTGACTGTCACTTCCATCCCGACTCCTTCCACTCGCAAGAACAAAGGTCTTGGAGGTTCCCACGAGGATGGTCCCAGTCGTTTGCCATTAGACACTAGCGCTGCGATTACGGACGTTCTTCCCACTTCGTCTTCTGTTATTCCACCGAAAAAGACTGCCTCTGCTTCCGACTTGCAAGCCCTGCTGCCTACTCCACCGCCAGCACAAATTTCCGATGCGGTGGAAGGTACCAGTCGCGCCTATCATGATACACCATCGAGCGTTATCGCAACCCATAGCTTTTCGTCAACGCAGGTGCCAGAAGGCGAAGGCCTTGTGACCGTAACGACGTTGAGCGCCCCGTCTTTTGCACCATCGGGCCAGCCGTCGACATCGACAGTATCATATACTCCCTCTCCAGTCACGGGTATCAGTGCCGTTGCAGACCAAATACCCTCTCCCCATACCTCGTCCACACACCTTACCGGTCTAGGAGCAGCGACGCCGCCGCCTCATTCCCCTGAAGATGAAGTACTCGCGTCGGTGACAGTACAGCAGGTCACATCTCTTGGAACTGCCGCAACCAACGTTCCTACATCCATTTCGGTAGGCTCGACGGCCACCAGCCTTCCTTTAGTCAATGCTACCACTGTGACTGTAGGCGCTTTCAGCACAGTGAACACTCCATCGTCGATTGGGTCACCCGGAGTCATAGAGACACCTCATGTTACATATGATGCGCCTCCGGTAGCCTCCTCCCTTTTGTCAACGCCTTCCGTTGCAAGCCACACGGATCACAAAGGATTTGCCCCTACCACAGTTGATCAAAGTATCAGCGGATACTCCCCGCTGGCGGCTCAATCAGCGTCTGTGGTGTCCCCATCTACTTCTGTCGTCTCTGCGCCAAGTAAAACACGCCCCTCGGCTTCCTCTACCGATGAACCTGCTTCGTCACCCACACCCACGATCCAGCCAGAGGGAGAGACTGTTATCGTCACTGTCCACCAGACCATAATTCCAGGGCCCATAACCACTTCCACAACGGCCCAGCCATTATCATCGGTTATTAGCACTTCCAGAGTGTTTCCGATAGTAAATCCATCAGAGTCGAGCTCGGCACTCGGTGGAGGGCTTACATCGACACCACCTTCCGGCGGGGAAGCTATAGCTACTAACCATCCGACTCCTACCACCACCGATCGCGTTGCCTCTCGCACACTTTCTTCGATTAGCTCACCCTCTGACGCGCATACCAGCGACGAGGGACATGGTTACATAGCGATACACGAGTCCACTTCCTTCGGGTCTACAGAGACTTTGCCTGGTTCCATACAAGCAACACCGACGTCCGCATTGCACCTTACAAGCCATCAAGGCCATGCTACAGATGATGAAGGAACGGCGTATGTGACCGTGACTTCGTCCATTCTGATAACCACTCCCACTGCTTCCGCTAAAACAACTATCCCTGGACCACCTCCGGAAGCCCTCGCAACAGCGAAGTATCCCCATGTCACAAATGAGGGTGCGGACGTGATCTCAGGTATTAGTTCTCCCCCTGCACCGAACGTTCTCTCCTAATATAACCACATGATAGCTCCTATATCCCCTGGAGAGACTGCAGTTCATCGGACAACCTCGACCACAGGACCCCCTACTCCACCATCCTCCAATAATCCAGTCTCTCCGTCTTCTATAGTATCTGCAGTATCTATTCAACCCAGCGAAGCTACCGATCCCGCTCACTCTACTACGCTACTCTCATTCGTTGCCCGACCAATGTCCTCGTCCATCTCTACTTCTACTAGCACCCCAACTGCGGATTCTATCACCGGCGACAGAGCAGTGATATCTCACCCGACGGGCTCTAAAGGTAGTCGTACATAGATCTTTGTTCAACCTATCTAACCATCTGACTATAGAGCCTTCCGAAGTTGTACGCCCTGATTATACCGCCGAATCCCTACCACCCATAACATCAACGAATCCAACCAGGCTGCTTTCATCCCATACCGTTGCTAACGACGATGACCTCGTTTATGTCACTGTTCATCGCACAACAGCCGCAGTATCTACCCCTACTACAGTCCATGTTGCTTCGCAGAAAATCGAGGAGTCTGGGACATTTGCTCCTAGCGCTACTTCCTCGTCTTCAAGCATAGCGTCTCCGACTGCCAGCGGAGCGCCACGTGAGGGCCCTGTGTATGCCACATCCCGAGCCCCAGATAGTGCAAGTGATACCCCAACGAGTGTCCCCAAAGCGTCAACCGTTCCTCTACCTTCAACGACAGGTAATGCATGTACACGTGTCATCAAGGTTACCACGATATTTACCTTACTTTGCAGCAGTTTTGGGGATCTCTACTGCATCCGTCTCCCATGATGGAATTGCGTATACGACAATTCAACAAAGTGTAACCATAGGCGTCACATCTACAGCTATATCAAAGACCCTTGGTTCTGTGTCCTCTCCTTCACATGTCGTAGATGACGAAAGTCTCGTATATGTCACCATCCACCATACCAGAACTCTAGGTGCCCCTCTCGCCCCGCTATCCACACCGGTTGCTTCCGTTTCATCCGGCGCAGAACTGCCCACAATTACTCGTCTTCTGGCTTCAAGTAGTATGTCTTCGTGTCATCAGTAAGAGTGACTGATTGACGTATTCTCTCAGTTGTGTCTCCCCCATCTGGTGCAGAGAAGGAAAGTCTGGCGTATGTCACCGGTCATACTCCGGCCGCCACCCATTCTTCTTTGGCCGTCGTTTCGCACACTGTAGATGAAGGCGCCTACGCCACCGCCGAATCTACAACGACTGTGGTTGCATCTTCTACGGCGCCTGTCACGGTCACCCCTTCCGTTGGCACACCAACTAGAGTAGAAGTCGAGGGTCCTTCATATGTCACTGTCCAACAGTCATCTACAGGAAGCAAGATCGTGACGAATGTAGCCGAAAACACTGGTGACGCGAATGATATTCCTGTCCTTCCACCGACGTCGACGCCCAGTACCTCAGCACTGCCGTACGTCTCGGCCGGGAGTGGAAGAGGGGCTCCTATGACTGGTATTATCTCACTTTACTTGTTTGGGCATATCCGGCTTACATCGTGATAGCCACAGAGCAAACCGGGTCCGCCCAACTTACCGTGGCTTCGGTTGGAACGACATCCGCTGCGAGCGCAACTTCTCTTAGCCGCATTCTCTCCACGAAGAAAGATAGGTTCACCACCGTTCGATATGCAGGTACCCATACGTCGACCCCCACCACCACTGCGCCATATGGAAGTACCTCCGTCACTGCTGCTGCTCCTGTGGAACGAACGGGCACCAAGACGGTGAACACCGGGGATCTAGACGATATTCCAGTCCGATTTACATCCACTATTCCTACACCGCCGTACGCACCCTCCAGCGGCACTGTAATTGGGACAATAGGTATTAGTTCAGTCTCTCTTTGTCGGCGATACTTGGTTCACCCCTCGTCTTCTAGAGCAATTCAGATCTACTGCGGTGGAACCAGTAGTATCATTTGGGACAACAATTGCCAGTGCAAATGTCACTACCTCCACAGAACCTGCCACCAGTAGTCATACCTTTGTGTCATCAGAGCTGCCAGGAGGTGCATCGACGTTCACAAGTACTATTATTGTCATACCCCCATCCAGATCCACGGGCGCCAAAACGATCGTAGTCGACAACACAGACGACTCGGACGATATTCCCGTCCTACCTGCAACGCCGACGCCCTCTATCTCAACTACACATGCGCCAGTTCCCAGTTTGGGAACCAAAATCTTTACAACGGGTACTATTTCATAGACCTCGTTCAAAGATGCACGACTTACATCTCTCAATTTTCAGGGCTAGTAGAGGCAACTAGATTTGTCGCGTTGAAGCCAGCGACATCAGCGGGAGCGACACCCACTGAAGAACCTTCTGAGATAGCAGGGCCTACCCACATGCATCCTGCTACCACGACGACTTCTTTCGTGTCATCAGAGCCACTAGAAGGAGCATCAGCCTATACAAGTACCTACGTCGCTGCTTCATCAACAGAATCTTTGGGGACCAAGACGATTGCGGCAGCAAGTCCGGACGACTCTGATGATATTCCAGTCCTGCGACAAACGACGAGTCCCGTTGCGTCACGCATTGCTCCACCATCAGAATCCACGACAGTAAAGGCCACCATAACTCAAGATGTTGATGCCCCGGTCTTGTCGCATACAGCAAGCCTTACCGTGTCACCCCCCAGCCATCCAGTGCGCGTCGTCTCAGCCTCCTATGATTCCCCTGTAGAGACGGTGTCCCCCTATGTCTCGGCGCCCAGTGTTAAGGATGCTCCCCTCATCACAGAGACCGTCCATCCTGCATCTTCTGCAACGAACCCTGCCACTTCGTCTGTGATAAGTTCAGCCACTGGCACTAGTCTTTTAACTGCAGCTGGCGTTGAAAGCGCGTCTTCCGTCATCTCACACGTCTCAGAGACTACGTCAATTCCCAGTACCAGTGCGAAGGAGGATCAAAACACTTCTATAGTCACCTCTTCCACATCGGAGAGTGCGCCTGTCGCTAGTTCATCTCTTACCGCTGCTAGCATCATCAATACTCAAGTACAGTCCTCGGTACAAGCCTCTTCCAGCAGCCCCCAGGTGACACACACACCGTTGCCAACCCCTTTGCCCATCACCACTGCTAAGGAATCTCAGGACCTGCCCTCCTTCTCGGTAACAGCATCTATCCCTAGTTCATCACCAACCCTTGCTACCGTAGTGCGCCATCCGCTCCCCATAGAGACAGCGTCTATCTCGTCAACATTCTCCGTACTGGCTACGGTGACACCTGCTTCATCGCCTGCAGCTGCTACCGTGACCGTGACATCGCTTTTGGAGACGGTATCTATTCCTCCCTCTTCAATTGCCCTCAGCACGAAGAGTAGCGCGACAGCTAGCTCAGAGAGTCCCATCGCTGCTAGCACAATTGACACCCCGACCTCTGTAGAGTTCGCGCCCAGCAACGTGATACCCACATCGGCACTTACCTTGTTACCTTTCCGTACTGCCAAGGCATCTGCGAGCACACCTTCCCTCCTACAGACGGCGTCTGTTCTCAGCCCATCGCCAACCCTTGCGATCACAGAGCACCCGGATCTTCCGTCTTCCGTAGAGACCGCGTCTAGTGTGCTAGTATCTTCCATCCCGGCTACAGCGACACCTTCGCCAACCCCCGGCAGTGCTACTACAACCGTATCAGCGATTCTGGAGACCGTATCTATCTCCTCTTCAACTGCCTTCAACACGAAGAGCAGTCAGTATACGTCTGCCACGGTGGTCAGCCCTGCTTACAGCCAACGCACGCTGGAAAGTGCATCATCCGCTCCTTGTTCATTCCCCATCACTACCGGCACTCAAACCCCAACCACGCCCATTGGTCTCCCGGCGACATACACGTCGGCACCTACCTTATCACCCATCGCTACTACTAAGGAGTCCCAGAGCACGTCCTCCCTCTTGTCGACTGCGTCTGCTCCTGCGTCATCGCCGACCCTCGCTAGCGTAGAGGCGTTCGGACATCGTAGAGACCGTGTCTATTTTGTCAGTATCGATATCCTCCGTATCGGCTTCCGCGACGCCTGTTCCATCGTCCGGCGCTGCTACCATTGCTGTGTCATCACCTCTAGGAACTGCACCCGTTTCCATCTCCTCTCCAGCTGCTGCCGTCACGAAGAATGGACATAATGCGCCCTCTGCAGCGGCCAGCTCTCCTGACAGCCAACTAGTCGCCTCAAGCACGGGAGCCTCCAACCCCACGTCTTCCACGATGGAGGCTGTGTCTACTCCCAGTTCATCGCCTGTCACCGCAGCCATCAAGGTCACTCCACCATCCATTGCAGAGACCGCGACCTTGAGCACACAGCCTACACCCCTTATACAAGGGTCGTCGGCACCTATTTCTTCCCCCGCCGCCGCTACCAGGAAGGAGTTCCCGGCTACGCCAATCCCTACTCCCTCTCTGGTGACTACCATTGTTGAGGGTAAGCAAAGCGGGACTCCTGGAGGCGCCTCACCTGCTCCTGCTCCTAGTGTGTATTTCACCGCCAGCGGGGAGAGCGCCCATCCATTCCTCGTCCACGGCAGAAGTTTCGGCTGCTCCTAGTTCATCCCATAGCACCGTTGTCATCGATGGCTCGATATCCTCCGTGTCAGTTACCGCAACACCTGCCGCAGCTACTCCAGTCTCGTCGTCTGTCGAGAGCACCTCTTCTCCTGCTCCGGCACCAGCCTCTGTCAGCTTCAAAGACCGGCTCGTTTCGCCCCATGCTTCAGCTGTCACTGGTGTGAAGGATATGAACAGTCCTATTGAATCCAAGGCACCATCGGCCCCCACAGTACTCACCACCACACCCTCCCCATCCGTTATAACGCACTCAGACGCAACCCCTACTCCCACGCATACCCATCACCACGATCACCACAAGCGAGGAGGAGGAGGAAATAGTCTACGTCACAATTGTTACGACGACCACAGTAACTGAACCAGTGTGCACGACGACAACCTACCCAACGGAGACCGTAACGCAGACTATAATGACCCGCAGAGGGCATTGAGGTTATTCAGCCGACAGGACTTCCTAATGGCCAGTAGAGTTAAGTTAGCGATGTAGTTTTAGTTACTTGTATTTATAGCAAACTGTACCAATAGTGACTGTGGGAATCTTATACCGGTTCCTTCTCATCTTTGAATCTCCGCGACTCTTGGAGTCGCACCACTACCACCACCACTCCTCATCGTCCGGGACACGAGATGCGGCGATGCGACTCGAAAATGCCAATTATGTACGTGGACCAACAGGGATATGTTCATTCACTCCAGGCCACGAGCCTGCAAGGCTGTTTCATGCAAGCGATACACCGCCATCCTGATTCCTCGAGGCTTCATGCAGCGTGTACGGAGCCATGTCACAGATGCACATTTCATACCCGGGCACATGCGAAGGCATGCATATGAAGCCCTTTGCTCATATGTCTCATACGATACCACTCTTTTCTGTTACCCCCTCAGTCATAGCTCATCGTGGAACTGATATTTCGCTTGTGATCCAACTTCATGCCTCTATCACCCACATCGCACGGAAACACCAATAGCAGAGCGTTAAGAAACCAGCCAGCGCAGTATACTACGGCCAGGCGGCCAACCTCCAGGCATTCGTCTGCTCCGGCTTCCAAGAATATCCTACCGTCTCTGCATTGGCTTTTTCGCAGCAACATTCCTCGCCATCGCAACTCTTATATACCTACTGGTGTCGACATCCACAAACGCAATTTCTTCGGGATGGGAGAGATACTCAGCGTCATAACCAACGTAAGTGTAGAATACGCTCTATGGAGTACACGTTGTCAAGTACTTATGGTGCTCCAGCCTGCCGAAACCGTACGCTCATTAACTGAGTCGAAAAGGTTGTTGGAGGAGGCGCGAAGGGAGATAGAGGAGAACAGAGAACGTGCTCAGATTCGTCCCAAGCATACATTCTCTCGTCTTCCAGGATTCTTTCCCCGGAAGGCCGAGATCACCGCCATTGAGAGAGCCCTGGCCGGAGAACCGTCGTTCACCGTCGTTTTCGGTGCTAGTTCTGTTGGAAAGGTGAGCAAATATCAATATATGTGATTTGGGATTGACTAGACCACTGTCGTGATTCGTAGACCGCTCTCCTCCGAGAAGTTCTCTCCAGCCCGTAAGTACCATGTGCTGCACTTCGATCTTCGTATCGCCGGCTTTGCCGATCTTGGTAGTCTCTACCAGAGTCTGAGCCAGCAAATGGAACAATACTTCGAGGAAATTGCTAAGCAGATGGAGGGGTATGAGGACTTTGAAAAAGAAGCATGGAGCTTCAAGGTTGATGCTCTATCGTAGTGCGCTCGATTCACACGCTGACTTTGCTGCCCTCTCAAGCACGATCGTCTGAATGTCGAAAAACGCACCTTGGAGTCGCAGAATGGGAATGGATCCAATGGGAAGGTGAAAACAAGCGACATTGCGAGGCTTATGGAACTCTTTCAGGTAGTTTTATCCTCTCTCAATTGCTTCGCTTTCGGGCTCAGCAATTCGTGCTCTAGAGCTCTCTATTGAAATATTGGGAATTCAAACCCGAAGCATCACAGTATGATCACTCCAAGAGCCGCCACGGCGCCGATACTCGGAGGCAGAACTCTCAGGAAACTACCTCCTCCCATACACGAGTGGGGAGTCCCAACGAAGCTTCCGGAAACAGCACTGGAAAAAAGTCGAGGTGGAATTTCTTTCGTAGCGGTCGGTTCAAGCGTTCACACAAGAACAAGACCAACAAGTCTGCAGTGGAAAAGCCGAGGGAGGTTCCAGAGAATGAGGCACAGCGCACGGTAGTTCCAGACAAGAAAGTGCCAGTGATCTTTTTCGACGAAGCCCATAAACTGTGAGTTCTTTTATCGTTTAGGGGATTTCCATAAACGGTAATAATTCTACTCTTTTGGGACGACTACCCTCCAGTCCAGCATTGATTCAATCATCCGACACAATGAAGTGCCTCCTGGATTCAATGTTGGTGTTGACGAAGCAGGATAGGCTATGTCACGTCATCCATGCTACGAGTGATCCTTTCTACCAGACGTGGCTGAGGCAGCTCAATGTTATGCAACATTGCAAGGTTTGTTCTCATTAGGCTGGCATCTTTGAAGCAGCTGATTGGCACCCTAGATTGTTACCATTGGCGACTGCTCGAAGAGCGAAACTCGCACATACTTCCGCGATCATATATTACCCAGCGTTCCTGCGCATCTGCAACCAAGTCTTGTCTTCGAACGGCTGTACGAAGCCTTTGGAGGAAAGCTTGCGCATTGGCACGATTACATCAATGATTACGGTACGTCTGAATCCATCGTCATCTGAACGTCTACTGATCGGTATATCTAGTCAACTCTAACGGTGCACTGGACAGTGAGTATTCGTTAAAGAACAGGCAAGGGCCTGGACGCTAACGCTCTGATCAGTCAAGCAGAGTTCCCACTTCCTTCAAGCCCACGCACTCTTAAATCTCCACATCATTCACTCTTCACAATCAGACAATGGTGTGCAAGACTCAAAAGACAAAGACCGCCAAGCTGCAGGAAGTCCGACGTCTCGGCATACTAACGGAGAGTCCTTGCATCCGGCGCTGGGTCCAGCTGGCTTTAAGATATATTCCCCATTGAATCGACCGCCTTCTTCGCTGGCTGTCTTAAACGACGGGTTTGCAGGTTTAGGCAGTGAGCTACCTTGTCATTTTGAGGCGATATTATCCTAACTCAAGTTGCGCAGTGTTTCCAACATCAGCACCGTCAAACTCCGCGGAATTCACTGCCATGCACCTTCTCAAGGTCATGAGTCGGATCACTCAGCCTGGCAACACATCTCTGCCCTACTTTTTACTTTGCAGGGAGATCGGCGTCCGCGAAGTGGATGGTATGGTGAAAGGCAAGGTGCTGGATTTACGTTGGACCGACTGCGTGTCGAGAGAAGATAGGGACGACCGCAGGAGCAGAGCAATGGGAGCCGCAAGCGGAATCGCAGCACTTGGAACCCACGCAGGAGCGGAAAGCAGTGGAACCGCTGTCGAGCTTCTCCCACCACCACCACCTATCCTTATGGAGGACAGTGATGGGCTAGTCGACATTTCGGAACGCGAGATACCAGAGCCAAGATACACTGCTGCACCGTATTCAGAGGAAGCTTATGGAGTCGACGGAGAGGAGGAAGAAGACTTTGTCGTCGGGCCAAGGCTGGTTCCTATTACCCCGATCATGCGGTTTGCGATGCGAGAGGTAGTAGCTGAGTACGAAGATAACCAGTCGGTCTCGGAGTACGCGTCGCTATCCGATGTTGACGAGTATTAGTATTGTCTGTTGTGTTCTAAATTATTTGTCGGTCAGTGTTTTCATACTCCCTATCTGGAGTGTAATTTTAGTGTTGTCCGCTACTTTCGGATTCGTCTAGCATTTGTGTACATCTGAGCATATTCCGCGAACAGAGCCTTTCATCGATTACTTAGTCCAGACCGCCGTATCGTACGTCAGCATTAGCTTCCAACCACGCAAGCCATTTCTTCAGAAATGCGCCACCATGGCAAATGGTCGATGAAGTCGCCCACGACACACTAACCAACGAATGTCAGGGAAGGACAGTTTTGGTTACTAGCATGAGGACACTCACTAAACTGCGCTTCGATCGAGTCATCGCCACTAACCAGACATTTCATTGGGGATGCTGGGGGCACATACATCAGGGGGCGCTCACCATTTAGCCTTCGTTTCTCCTTTAGAAACCCTACTTCTCGCTGGAAAAAGAATTGAGGCATTGTGACTTTAGCTCGGTGGTCAAACTTACCTTGTCATTGCTTCTGACCAGGCTAATGACCACAGCCTCTTTCTCTCGACCCTGCATGCCGTCCACCGTACCGATCTCCAGCGACTGTCCATGGACAGGCCGAAGTAGCGTGGAGAGAAGAGTGACTTGAGCCTGGTATCTAAACGCAAGGTACCAAAATATAGGTCTGCTGCTTATATGCTTCATTCAAGGGGACATACGGCGTGATGACCGCTATCTGCTCCGGGAGCACGCCAGCCGAAACCTACGAAGAATGCGCGTTAAACGCGTCGATCATACAGCGAACATCCACTCACCAGCTTGTCCACCCACTGTTTGACGACCATTGCTTCATTCTCGTTCGATCGGCTGCCTTCATCCCCTTCCCCATCGACACGTTCATAATACTCGCAACCGGAGGTATCAAAGAAGACCACGGGCGTGGCAAGGATATCCTTTTCATCTTCCTCCGAATCCGCGTGTGTATTGGGAAGGTCGCGCAATAAATGGCCTGCCACCGAGGAGTGCGACTTCAATTTGGAATGGTAGAGCGTCTTGGACGGGAAAGCGCATATTTGTTCATGCATTCTGGGTAAAAGGTCAGTTCGTACAGGGTAGGATACACGCTGGATCCATGCCTACCGGTACTGGATAGTCAACATGCGCTTGATCTTCGAGCCATACATCTTTTCCAGCCGATCGAATAATGTCGTTTCAAGCTGTCCGAGGTGGGCGAAGTACGGGTGAGGCCTTTCGACCTTTGGTCTCAGCGGTGCTGGAGGCGACTTGCGTGGCACGACTTGGCTCTGCATCATCAGAAAGCTCAGAGTCGTCGCTGATATCTGAATTATTGTCTTCAGGACTAGGAGGTGCCTTGGAGACACTCTTTGAGCTGGTCGAGCCGCTGTTCTTAGCACTTTGAGTCTTCTTTGATTTGTCTTGCGCATTGATCGAGAGGATGGTGGGAGGCAATTGCATCGGATCACCTGCAAGTATCAACTTCTTGGCCTTGAAGATCGGGATCCAGCACACCTTCGAAACCACGCCAAGGTCAGACAAGGTGAATGACTAGATGCTGGACTTACAGCTTCCAAAGCCTGCGTGGCTTCATCGATCAGAACGACGTCAAATTGCTGGTTGTTCAGCTGCCTTCCGCCCGAGGAATGGCACGTAGCTAGCACAACCTACACGCGAGGCCGTGCTAATCAATTGCGTACAACTACCGGGCGAGAAGCTCCTTACCTGCGATTCCCCCAGAACAGCCTTTACAACGCCGCCTTCGCGCTGGCGATACCTGGGGGCATGTAGGCTATCTGAGCGGGATCGACGTCATGAGTAGAGTCTCACTCTTTCCGCAACGCCCTGACTTCTTCCCAGAGCTTCTTTCGTTCAGCCCCGCGGGGGCCTTTCCCTTTCACGCCCTTTCCCTTGCCTGTGAGAACCCCCATGGCCGCGTCAATTTCTTTCTTGATGTCCTTAGCAAGCGCGGCCTGCGCGATCCGGCAGGATAAGCGTCTGACCAAAATTGGTATGGTTGGGGTGAAATACCTGCTCTGAGCGCCCTGCCTTAGCATCCAACGTGGATTCTAAGACACCCTGATGTGCCATCACCCGAGCCGGATGACCGACTCTAGTCACCTTCAACTTATCGGCTTTCTCCACAGCAGGCAGCGCAAGCAGTCGTTCTAAAATATTATCTACCGACAAGTTCGAAGCACCGCAGACTAACAGCCGTTGCGGCTTGGGGTTGGTGGACGTGACCGAAGTCAATTGGCGGATGATTTCGATCAGAGTGTGTGTTTTGCCAGTGCCTGGTGGGCCGTGTATGCATGCCACCTCTGGCGATTCCAAGGTGAATTTCACCGCTGCCTTTTGGCTGTCATTAAGCGACTCGTCAAAGAAAGTGATTCCAGGAAGAAGAAGAGGCTTCGAAGGCTGCGTGATACCCAGCAGTACCTCCATCAACCGAGTTCGGTTGGCGCTAAATTTCGGGTCAGTCTGCTCACAGCGTTATTAACCACGACTCGGCGGGTTTCCAAAAGAAGTACGCACGGCGGTCTTTTCTAATGTCTCTAGTGCCTTGCTCATTCTGCCTCCGCTGTTAGTTCTAGCCGAAATTCAAGCAAGGAGTTGGCGCATATACCGATCATATGTCACGCTGTTCGCTAATTTGAGGACACGGCAGACTTGGGGCAAGTCGATGTCGTCCGATGTATCCGACTGATCAATCGCTATCACTATCCGGGTGTCTGAGACCTAGGAGATGCATTTATTTTCTTCGGCCCGAAGATATTGGGCGCATATATGCACCTTGTATACAACGCCTTCGACTGCTTTTGTATCACTGGGCGCAGTGGTTTTCTTCGGTTTCTTGGTGGCGGTATTTGATGAAACATTCGCTTCTATCCTAGCCAAGTCTCCTGGCCTTGTTTGCATCAATATCGGTCGTGAACCTTGCCTGATATATGCGCGGCATACCTGAATGTATGAGGTGGAAAGCTGGGCGTCGTATGGTGGGCTAGCGGGCGCTCCAATTCCACAAGACTAGACTTGAAACGACATTAGTTCATGGAACCGTGAAGAAACTGATACGACCGTACGTTTTACCACCAAGACCAATGTTCATTTCTACGACGCTCAAACCTCCCAAGGCCAGCCCTTTGAGTTCCAGCAGTTTGGGGCCACAGTTTGAGAGTAAAAGCGAGCTTCGCTCAATTTCTTCATTTCGTTCTTCGACGAGCAGAGTTTTGTACTTGTCGACAAAACCATGGATGTCGGATTCTGAGGACATCGTCAAGAATGAGATGAAGTCTGGAACTTGAAGCTTAGCTTGAAGAGAGAAGGTCACGTGAATGTTATGTGTAAATCTGCATTTATATTACTACGAGATGGTAGTCTATGGTAGTGGTTCGAGTTCAAGAGTGGCATGTCACGCAAATGTTATGTTCACCTTTAATCTTCTTTAGTGACCTGGCCAATGTTGGTTTTTTCTATTCGCGTTACGTGGAAACTACCGCAGGACTTTGAGTTCTCGGGCCCTTTAGCGGCAGAAAAGTGCAACAAGATCGAATCTGACTACCGGCTATCAACCAACTATCAAGCATTCATACAGCAGCTGGTCCTGATCCTCTCGGTTCTCCACCTTTTCGGAGGCGTTGCCTTATTTTGGACCACATGTCGATTTTGAATCATCGGGCTCGGACTACATAGTTGGCAGGACAGTGATGCGATACCCCGCATCAGCATTCTATTCTCACTGTTTATGATCTATGGACTTATCGTGCTGGGTTGCATGTGGCACATGAGCACGTATTCGCCGCTAAAGCCCAGGGACTCGCTCGACAATCATTCCAGCGGCTCGAACTCCATCTGTGCAAGCACGAAACATCATACCAACCATTGACGCGTACACCAAGCCAGTGGAAGCGTTGATGCGTGCAGCGATGTGCCTCTCGACAATCTTATCTCCTTCTTCTGACGCTTCCTGTAAACTGCAGAAGCTACTTAGGAACCATCCATCAACTTGGAGACAAACAAAAGAAGTCTCCAAGGAGTTCGAGGTGGAATGTGAGATTTCATATTCCCGACTATTCAAAAGGACCTTGTTGGAGCTTCCTCGATTTAATCTCCCTTTCTTTCTTATTCAAAATGATGTGGGGGAAGTTGATCTTTTTCGCCACTTTTGCGATCGTACAAGCAGCGCGTCCGCATGGTGATGATACATAACTTCCAAATGTAAACTCATCTAATCTATTCTATTAGGTTTAACCAACGATGCTGCAACCTTCGCGTCACAATCATTCGACTTTCTTATTGTTGGTAAGTTTTACTCGCCCCTCATCTCTGTGTTAAGCACGGTTTCTTACTCCATCTTCAGGTGGCGGGACGGCAGGCTTGACTATAGCGACAAGGTAGGACTTCCGTAACTCAGCTCAGAGACTAGTCAGACTTACATCATGTCAGACTTTCCGAAGTTTCCTCCGTTACGGTAGGGGTTATCGAAGCCGGACAATTCTTCCCTGATGAGCCGTTGGTGAACACGCCGTGTATGTCAAGCTGAACCTCGTTGCCCTAGTGCCGTTTGTCTGACCTTCCTCTTAGTCCTATTTGGTAGGGTTCTTGGTAATTCAAGCTTTGATTGGAACTTCGCCAGTGTTCCCCAAATCCCGACTGGGCAACAGGGTTATTGGTTTCCCCAGGTTCGTTAACGTTCAAACAGGACGTGACAGTCTAATCAACTTCCTAAATGTCTCTAGAGGCAAGATGCTAGGTGGTTCAAGTGGTGTCAATTTCATGGTTTTCGGCCGTGGGTCGAGCGATGAATACAACGCTTGGTCTAGCTTGGGCAACCCCGGCTGGGACTGGAATGGTCTGATGTCCTATTTCAAGAAATCCGAAACAGTTTCACCCGGAGACGCGAACGTATTGCCGGGCGCATCTACTGTCCCGGGTCTGAATACGAACTTTGCGGGTAACAACGGGCCCCTCAAGATTGGGTTCAACACCAAGGAGACGCTAGGTGTTACCTGATCTCGCAGCGAAATTCGCCACCAGCTTCACGAGTGTCGGTGCCTTTGTAAATCCGGACCCGGTACGCAATGACTCGTCTCTATGTATGAACATACGCTCGTTGCTTACTATCGTGCTTAGGACTCCGGAAACGCTACTGGCATCTTCCAGTCACCCCGCTCAGTCGATCCTAAGGGCGTCAGGTCATACTCTGCTTCAGCTTACTTCTCACAGGCGCAGTCCCGGGCAAACCTTCTGGTCCTCACTGGTGCAGAGGTACGTCAATGAATGATGAAATAAACGGAATGCTCAAATAGGTCGTAGGCGACAAAGATCCTTCTCACCAAGTACGGGAGCAATCTAGTCGCTACGGGAGTCACTTTTACCTCCGGTGGGAAGTCGTTGACAGCGAAGGCCAACAAGGAGGTGATCCTCTCGACCGGTGAGTCCAACGCTGAACGGTAGGAGGTGTCCCTGACCCCTAGGCCCTAGGCTCCATCAAGACGCCTCAACTATTGGAACTCTCTGGCATCGGCCAGAAGGCGTTGCTTACGAAGTTGAAAATCCCCGTCTTACAGGACCTGCCGGGGGTTGGCGAGAACTTCCAGGTAGCGATCCCTCTACTTTTGTTGCACTCCAACGTCTCATAGTAATTAGGACCATATGTTGATCTCGCAAGACTTCCTTCTGAAAGAACCCGCGCCGTTTACTTGGGGTATGTTTCGAAAGGCTACACACTTCCTTTCACATCACTTATCCCAAAATTCGCAGATCAGGTCGTCAACAATGCAACGTTCAATGACGAACAACTTGCGCTTTAGTGAGTCTCTCCCCTTTTCTTTGTGAAGAATATCTAATACTTGGGTGATAGTGCGAAGAAAGGTTCCGGGTTATACGCCGCATCGGGCGGAATATTCTCTTTCGAACCTCTTCAGGCTGTGCTTCCCCAAAGCCAAGTCACGACGATACTTGCCCAACTCGACAAAGAGATTAAGTCTACCAAAGCAACTGCTCTACAGGCGGCGCAATACCCCATTCAGCGGAAGTTGATTGCTGATGGGCGTGTTGGCCAGATCGAGTTCTCCTTCCTTCCAGGTGCGCGCACCCTCACCATTGCGTAGCCAATTTATTGAACGGTTTGTACGACAGGCGGTCCAACTATCGCGAATCGTTTGCCTGGTAGGAGCTACGTCAGTATGACTGCTCTGTCATCGGTAAGATGTCTCTCCTTGCTCTCTGCTTGGTTCACCTTCATCTGACGTTCTGGCATCTTTCAAGCGCCCATTCAGCCGTGGCTCCGTGGTGAGTACAGCGTTGACCGACGCATATGCCACCGCTAACGTCCTCCTAGCACATCAACTCTACCACCCCAACAGCCCCCCCAATCATTGACCCCAACTACTTCGCTTTCACGTTTGGTGAGTGAACGTCTTCCATCCTTACGTGGATTTAGATTATAACGTCGTCGACTATAGACTCTCAGCTCTTAACCTCTGGATTGCAAACCATTCGTAGGATTGCAGCAGCCGAGCCCCTGGCCTCACTCATCGAGGCACCTTCAACTCCTCCAGAGAACGCAGCCGACGACGGATTCGCGAGGTTCGTGCCGCTAGTTCCTTACATATTCTCCACTCAATATAGGCGCATTCAGCTTCGCTAAGCAAGCTTCTGGAGTGAGTGAAATGAGTAAATTTCTATGTTCTTCCCTCTGATCTCGATCTCAGTCCGTTTTCCACCCTTGTGGTACGGCGGCCCTAGCTCCTAAGTCATCAGGAGGTTCGTTCCCCTGATTCATCTTTGGTCAAGCTAGTAAACTAACCAACGTTTTGTAGGCGTCGTCGATCCTAATCTCAAGGTATATGGTACCAGCAATCTAAGGATTGTAGACGCAAGGTAGACTCTCGTATTCATCGCGGTAAGGCAGCAGCTAAATTCCATTTGTTAGTGTCATTCCCCTGGTCTTTGCGGCGCACATGCAGGCTACGGTCTATGCCATTGCAGAGAAGGCGGCTGATATCGTCAAGAAAGCCAACTACCTTTAAAATTTCCCTCTTTCCCTTGGAGTAGCCAAAGCTCTCATGATTTAACGCGGAGTGCTGTAACATACATATACGAATACGTTCAGTAATTACTGTCTTTCATTCGGACGAACCTTCCTTGAGTGTACATACATAGCTATTTAATCTATCCAGCCTTGTTCTTCCCCCAAATATCAATATACTTTTGTTGTATGAATTTCGTTACTTTCCGAAGTGATTATGTGTTAGTTCAGGAAAACAATAATATCCGAAATAACTATTCCAAGGTACATTTTTCTGATGACGACTATATCACATATATTTGCATTCAGTATCCTTCCGTTCGCCTCTTCTTATCCTCTTCGAAAGTCTCCTTAACCTAATCAACGATCCAATCAACAATGATCCTGGGTCGGAGGATATGGATCTGGCTTACCCTCTCGAAGAACTTGTCGTCAAGCAATACACGAATTCCGGTGGCCGCTAAAGCGATGGAGACGTCGAGACATGCCTTGTGCGCTGCAATGGTACTCGCTGCTTTAGCGAATGCGTGTGTATGGTTGCCGCCGTTTAGTTCAGTGGGGATCGCTGCGGCAATGTTGCTCATTTGTTATTTGTATTTCGAAACAAAGTGCTTGTCTCACCGAAGCCAGGATGCAGAGAGGGCAGAGCTACGAGGGTGTCAATAGATGGGACCACGGCAAATAGTGACTGGGATATCATGACCAACCGTAAGTGATATTGCCCTGTAAAACATGTCCATCAGCGTGTCTTTGTGATATAAAAACGAAAGCGATGGTACAAAATCTGTGGAAGCTGATTTGATACCCCATTCGTAGTCAACAGTTCCGCCTCCCGCCTTGATAATATTTCCAGCCTCCTCGCCTACGAAGACGAGTTAAAGCTGCGGTGCGTACGAGAATGGTCGACACGTCGCTTACCTAGGGCTTCGTTTTGGCGAAGATCATTTGTAGAAGCCGTGATTTTGATTTCTGCTCGACAACCCGTAGCGAGCGCGGCAGCCCTGGAGTTGAAACGCTAATCAGCCTCGCTTGGTGACAGTTAGATGACCCACTCAAAGCACGGCAGAACCCTCTTCGTCAAGGCTTCTACTTCCGTCGTAGTAGGAGCGCGGATGTAGTAGCTGTAGAAGAAATTAACTTCGGTTCCGAGTATTTGATTGTGAGGCCACTGACTACAGCCTCGATTTATCAGGGATGACTGGCCTGGTGTCAGTGCGACGTTGGATGCGTTGAAAGGGGTAGACATGTACTTCCTGGAACCCATTCCTTTCCTTCGATGATTCCATGCACACGGTGTGTTGGCTTGATTTGCTGACGAAGAGCCGCGATGTTATTATATGAGAGAACGGCAGCGTCCAAGGCATTTTGAGCCTCCCAAGGGGAGAGAGCCGCGTGAGCGCTGATATTACGGTCAGTCACGATCGAGACGATACGAGGAGCAGCCTACGTGTGTCCAAAGAAGTCAACGGAGACGCGGTTCAAGGCGAGACAACTACTCAACTGAGTGAACCTTTCGGTCCAGGAGCGGGGTGACACCTATTCAAGAACGTTAGTGCAGCCTTTCTTTGCTACCCAGCTTTACAAGGCGAACATCAAGCAGATATCCATGCCTTCGTATGCGCCTTTGTCGAGTAAGATGATTTTCCCACCGCCGCCTTCTTCAGCTACAATAGAGCCGCTCGACGATACATTACACTCTTGAAGTCGGTTGGGACAAACCTGGGGTGCCAAGGAGAACAATCTTTCCAGGAATATCCCATTGTTGTAAAGCAGCTTTGAGGGCACAAGCGACCGCGATGCCGCTCATGCCTATTAAGTTGTGGCCACACGCATGCCCGATGTTAGGAAGAGCATCCATCTATACCGCTTTGAGCCTGGAACTACAGAATCTAGCCGGGGTAAGACCAACCTCTGAGTTAATCCCAATCGTGCGACCGCCCTGGCCGTGGGCGAAGACAGCTTTCCATGCAGTGTCCAAGTGTAGGTTGCTACAGCATTGCAAGTAAGTATGGATACTGAATTGAGTCGCCCCTCACCGAGTGATCTCGAATCCGTGCTTCTCCATGAACACAGTCATGGTATCATGCGCATAACTGTTTGAGGTGTAAGTCCTAGCTCGTCAGTACTCCCCTGCACTCACCGCTCTTCGAAACCAAGCTCTGGGTGAGCTACGGAGACCTCAGCATGTAACCCACCACATATTCAATTGAACTCGAACCATGAATATCCAAGCTCAATTCCCTCAGCTCATTGTCCATTTCCGCGATGGTCTGTTCGAGTGATTTCAGAATATCGGGCCGGAAAATGGTTCCCGTATCTTTCGCGAAGTGGATTTCATGATCGCCTTCAGCTTCATTGGTGGTCCAAACAGTGGCCGCCATCTTGACCTGAAAGAACTTCGACAAGCTGCACACGATCAGATCAGCGACGACCCTGAGAGAATGCGCACCGCCACCAGTAGCCCATCACGCCCTCTCGTTGTGGCGTCGCCACCACGATCTTACAACATTCTACAGCATCCCGCAATACCAATGATGAATATATGGTGCTACTGGGCATTACCACGGTCGTTCAACCTCTCGTGCAAGAGACATCTGGATTCTATTTTGCTACGCCGAAGTCTGTAATACGCTTTCACCACGCAGTATGATCTTTGGTTGATGTGTTTCGAGGAGAATGCTCACTCGGGGTAAGTCGTCTGTATCATCTGTCTGTAACTTACCCCTAAGCTACGTACGACCGTTTATTTGCTCCTTTTACCAGTCCCCAACCCACTGCGCTTTATTTTGCCGCCGGCGGAACGCCCTCGTCGTTACCCTTTCTATTCAGAGACGGAAATACAGCAATGGTGGAGACATTGTATGTGTTCTGATACCCGGGTCAATCATACTAAAATCGGTAAATTCATACAGCATCGTCCCGCTCTACGCTATCCGTTGCCGTCATGCAGGCTGCCGAAAAGCACGGCTTGTCATTTCCGAGATAGACAAGAGCAAAGTAGAGACCAACGGGCAATCTCTTTTCAGGCATCAAAAGCTGTGTGATAAGTTTCCGGTACCTTGATGTCCTTTGAGGTGGAGGCTTATTGAAGAGAGGAAAGTTCGTATCACAACTGACCCTTTGACTCATGACTAGGACTCCCCAGCGCTCAATATACACTGCCCTTTCATTGACGGAAACAAAGCGAAACAAACTCAATACTTAGGATGGGAGAAGGATAGAAGCGCGTAATCTATTTTCTACCCCTTCATCATGGAATCTGGCAGCCATTTCGATTTCGGAGTGCGGTTGGGATTGTTCTTGGTTGTTGAGGCTGCTAGTCTTTCGGCCATCTCAACGGGATGCCTACTATTCTACATTGTGGTACGTGTCGTGTGATAGTTTTGACAGGGTGTTGAACCTGACGTACACGGATTCCTGTTTAGTATGGCTCGTTCAATCGTTGGCGAGCTTCGCGCACGGTCGGCCATGACCACGCAAAGGCGCACTCCGAGGATACGATTACGGTTGATCAAGAGGCCCAGGACGTTAGCGGGTCAGCATATTTCAGGAACCTCATGCTGGCTGAATTAATACAGGCCATTGGTGAGTATGCTCTGGGACCTATCGTGTTTCGAGTTTGACCAACATTCACTCAGGCGGTCTCCTAAACGTTCGGTGGATAATTGATGCTGTACGTCCGAGTCCCCGCGTCTCTATGGACTACGATTCTCACAATTCAAGTAGGAAGTTGCTTTCAAAGGCCAAATATGTACAGCACAGAGTGTGTTGGAGCAAATGGGCGACGTCGGGGTGGCTTTAACAACTCTAGTCATCGCTAGCCACACATTCATCGTGCTTGTTCTTCGTTGGCACACCCCGGCACGAATTACCATCAAGTGGTTTTCAATCCCGGTTCCGTTCATCATCCTAAGTTTCATCTGGACTTTCATAATACTGGCCATCGCCATCCCTGCTGGATTGCATCAGAGTAACCCAGATAAACCGTATTTCAGCAGGACAGGATACTGTGAGTCCTCTAACTGTCGGACTTCGTCGAGTGGTGTATTCAGTTCGTTATTCCAGGGTGTTGGATCAACGAGTCATACCCAAAGGAGCGCATCGGGCTGGAATACTTCTGGCTGTGGGCGGCCGCGTTCATCCAGATTATTTTATATGTCTTCCTTGCGTTAGTCCTTCGGGGGCTTGTGGTCGTTGAGAATGGTAGCTTTGGTTGGGCTTCTAAAGCAAAGTCCCCTAGGCACCGCGACGATTATTCCTCCGAGTCGGACGAGGCCACAGAGGCACGAGCCGAAGAAGCTAGAGCTGCCAACAAGACCGCTATGCAAATGCTCTTGTGAGTTTTTCTTTTATCTGCGTGCCAGTTGTTTCCTCACGATTCCGTTTGTATAGCTACCCACTCGTCTACATTATCACCATTTTCCCTATATCGATTGCGCGATGGGTCAGTTTCTCTGGCACTGCGATTCCATCCGCAGCAACCATGTTTGCCGACATCATGTTCTGTTCCAGTGGGTTCCTTAATGTCCTCTTGTATACCATCACTCGTCCAGGGGTCGTCCGAGGCTCTCCAACTCCTCCCTCAGACACAGAGAGAGGTCTGAAATCCCACAATCACAATCACAATCATACCCCCGCACAACAAGCCGCTGTGCACAGTCACATCTCGGCTAGTCATGTCGAGAGAAGAAAGGTGCCAGTCCAATTCTTCGAGTGGAACCATGCCATTGAGCCCGGTTCACCGGGCACTGGGAAGGCTACCAGACACTAAAGAAGATGAAGAACTGGCGCAAATTGCCCTCGATGTCGCAGTCAATAGCGTCCACAGTCCTCCGCATGTCGCTGTGAACAGTCGCGTGGATTCGCCTCCATCATCTCAGGACAACGACTTGGGTCGACTACCTGATTCTGACGACGAAGGGTCCTGGTAGTTTGTTAATTGATGATTATTTATTCTTGAATTGTATTTTCTAGTGCTCTCAGCGTTTTCGCAATAACAATACATACCTATATTCTCCATTGGTTACAAGACGTTTCTTTGGAACCCGTATAGCTGGGCGTGCGGAGCTCGCTGAGTCGATCATGATCGGACTGTGGACAGTCACTCTCTTGGCACCATCCAACTCTTTCTCGGTCAAAGTTGAAGTTCTGCCTTGTCTGGCCTGATGTGATCCTATTGTAGCGTCTCCGGGTTCTTCGCGCGTGACCAAGTCTCTCACAGAGACAATTCAGTTATACTGACACATTGACCCATGTTTTTGCCATGTTTCAAACAGTGCGAAATAGACTTCGGGATGGGTTTCGACGAGTTGCAAAGCTTCCGGAGGCGCTTGGATCTCGAACTCGAAGGTAGCCAACACGGTGCTTGCTTGAGGAGCTAGCGAGGATCTTACCATCGTTCAGATACGGAACTACAGTCGCTACCCAGTGATTGAACACGAATATGACTGCATCGTAGTGTTGAGTCACCTCATCCTTGTAGAGAAGACAGCCAGTACTCATCTTCTTAATTTGCAGCGGGGCTGGAGGTGCCGGGCTTCGGGCTGCGTTCGGCCTTGCCTCTGCTGGCCTCAAAACAGCTTGCATAACGAAGCTGTTCCCTACTCGAAGCCATACTGTGGCCGCTCAGGTGACTGGACTAGTGTCAGTGGATGCTATTGGGACTGAACAAGAAATCTAGGGCGGTATTAATGCTGCACTCGGCGTACGTTTCTATTGCAGGCTACTGTGCGTGGATGTATGATCACGCTCGCACTCTAGAACATGAGCGAGGACCATTGGAAGTGGCATATGTACGACACGGTACGTCCATTCACAACTGCATCCCAAAGCAACGAGTCGCTTAGAGAACCAGGTTAAAGGTTCTGACTGGCTTGGTGACCAAGATGCTATCCACTACATGTGTCGCGAAGCCCCAAATACTATCATAGAGGTCTGTGGCACCTGCAGTTGCGTGGCCGTTATTCACCCCCAGAATCTATTTATTCAGCTGGAACATTACGGGGTACCCTTCTCCCGGACATCCGATGGAAGGATCTATCAACGAGCCATCGGTGGACACACCCTCGACTACGGAAAGGGTGGCCAAGCGTATCGCTGCGCCGCTGCAGCAGATCGAACTGGCCACGCCCTTCTTCATACACTTTACGGGCAGTCACTGCGCCACGACACGAACTTCTTCATTGAGTACTTCGTTTTGGACTTGCTCATGCACGAGGGCGCTTGCGTTGGGGTCATCGCCGTCAGCATGGAGGACGGCACGATCCACAGGTTCAGGTCCCATCACACTATTCTTGCGACTGGAGGATACGGCCGAGCTTACTTCAGTTGCACGAGTGCGCACACATGTACTGGCGACGGTAATGCAATGGTATCTCGCGCCGGGCTCCCGCTACAAGATATGGAGTTTGTCCAATTCCATCCTACTGGGATATATGGTGCAGGCTGTCTCATATCGGAAGGTAAGGTGAAATGCTTCTAGTCCTTTTCTTCTCCCTTTAGATCAGCTATTTGCGTTCTAGGTTGTCGCGGAGAAGGTGGATACTTGCTGAACTCGGAGGGTGAGCGATTCATGGAGCGCTACGCCCCAACTGCGCGCGATCTTGCTTCTCGGGACGTGGTGGCTAGAAGCATGTCCATGGAAATACAGGCTGGTCGAGGCGTTGGACCTCTGAAGGATCACATTCACCTCCAGCTCAGTCACTTGCCTCCCGAAATTATTGAAGAACGATTGCCCGGGATCTCTGAGACCGCAGCAATATTCTCCGGTGTAGATGTGACAAAGGAACCGATACCTGTTATCCCCACCGTCCATTACAACAGTAAGTAGCTTCTGTGCACTACACGCTACTGGTGTTCTCATGCCTTTCACCGATCAACCAGTGGGTGGCATTCCAACCAAGTATACGGGTGAAGTTATAACCGTTGACGAACGCGGAAACGATGTAGTTGTTCCTGGATTATACGCAGCAGGAGAAGCCGCGTGTGTTTCTGTGCACGGTGCCAACCGCCTGGGGGCCAATTCTTTGCTGGAGATCATAGTCTTCGGTCGCGCCTGCGCCCATCACATCAGCGAGCACTTCAGCCCTTCTGCGCCTCATGGGAATATTCCAAGCAACCTTGGGAACACGAGTATTGAATCCATGGAGCGAATCAGGTAAGTGAGACGAACCCGGGTCGTCCGCAATGCATAGTTACACTCGAGCGTTCATAGGACAGCTAATGGCCCGGAGTCGACGTCTGCGATAAGGCTGGAGGCTCAGCGTATCATGCAATCCGATGCAGGTGTCTTCCGGTGAGCCGGCACCCGCTCCGGTAAAGCTAGGCTGAACTTCTACTAGAACACAAGTCTCACTAGATAGAGGTGTCGAGCGGATGAGCCACGTATACGAGAAATTCGGTCGCATAAACATCAAAGATAGGAGCATGATCTGGAACTCGTACGTAAATTTACACTGTGTCTGCCCTGTTAGAACTTCTGGCGTAACTTGACCTAGTGATTTGATCGAAGCACTGGAACTCAGAAACATTTGATTACCCAAAGGTGCTTTTTCTATCCCAACTTTGCAAAATACCGCTCATTCACTCACACTTCAGCGAGACGACGAGTCATGGATGAAACACACGTTGACTTTCCAAAATGAAGTAGAAAGTCCCTCTATTGACGTTGAGTACAGGCCAGTAACAATGAGTACCTTGGATGAGGGGGAGTGTAGCACTGTACAACCCGTCGACAGAGTATATTGAGTGTCCCCTTAGGGGTTCTAGGGGTACCCTGACTGTATGCGCAACCGGGCCGCCTCTTTGTTCCTTACTCGTTACTTCTTGCGTTCATTAGGGCCATTTCGCGGGATGAAGGAAGTCCTGCTCGTTGGGTTCGGCGCTGTCGGAGCCCTCTGTACGCTGTCCACCGCGTCGCTCTCCGTCAACGCGGCTAATGGAAACCGCATATATCCGACTTCGTTCCAGACTCTCTCGTCTTCAAGAGAAGTGGGCTAGCTAGAGTTACGGCGGTAGCAAGAAGTAACTATAGTATCGTTAGAGGCAAGCATTCAGTAGATCATTTACCGCTCGTGTGGTCTCACGACGTGTAGATCAAGGTGTTCATTTCAAGAGCCAGAAGTTCGGAGAGATAAGAGACTGGAAGCCCGACCGCCGTGAGCCTCCCCGTAGTGTCTCACGCGAATGGAAATAACTGACGCCTAGCCAAGTGTGTAGCTCTGTGGCCAGTGCTGCAGATCAAGCGTACGACTATGTAATAGTAACCACGAAGGCGGTCCCAGAGCTCAAGCGCACGCCAGAGATCTTGTCACCATTGCTATCTCCTGAGTATACGAAGAGGTTTTCGCAGCCGACATATGTGTTACTGCAAAATGGCCTCAATGTCGAGAGGGATCTTCACGACGCTATTCACAAGTTGGACAAGGGAAAGCCTTCTATCATTGGCACGGCTCTGTACGTCGGGACGAATCTTGCTGCTAGCAATGTGGTGGAGCATAATAACGTTGTGCGCTATCCCTTCAAGTGTGTTGAGTCTGATACATATAGTTTATTCTTAGGAAAGGCTCTCTTTGGGCGTCTACCGACATGGTGATCATACGACTACGGAGAATTCGGCAGACGAGGCATCACTCCTCCAAGATCTTGGATCAGTTCTTACGCAGGGAGGCAGCGCAATTACCATCGTTCCAGAAATCCAACGCGTCAAATTCTCCAAGAACTTCTGGAATCTTTGTTTTGCATCATTCTCAACTTTGACTGGATATACATTGCCTTCGTTATTTCGCGGCCCTCCTGCTTCTCATGGTGAACAGTATGAGCCATTTGTGTACCCCATCACGGCCGAACTGGTTCAGGAGCATTCACTGCCCGCGATCAAAGCAACTATGAAAGAACTGTTGTCACTAGGTATGCGCTGATGGGCTGCGATAAAACCATATGATAACATCTTCGTGTTCTAGGTCACGCCATGGGATTCCCAGACTCCCCGGACGGGCTTCCGTCCTCGACGGCCACGACTATTTTTGAGAACACTGCGGGGTTGCACCGTGTTCCGGATAGTAGCCACGTTCCCAGCATGCTGCTCGACGCCAGACGCTCGCAGCCAATGGAAGTCGAAGTGATCGTTGGGGAAGTCGTGAGGATGGGCAAGCAGTACAAGGTCGATATGCCAGTAAGTCTATGGTCGACGGCAATGGGCTGTAGTCGACTTACACTTTCGCAGCATGTCGATATGCTATATGCCCTTCTTCTGGTGAAGCAGAACCAAATATTGGGTCGTATTGCAGCTCGTGAGCAGTAGTTGCTCTTCAGCATGTTATATGGCCTCGGTTATGGGGGTTTTCTCCGTTGTTGAATCAGAAGAGACCTCTTCTTTGACACGTTCATCTCTTCTCCATGACGTGCTTGTCGGGCAAGGGGACACGCTAACATTTCTCATCAGCTTCGCGGCAAGAACCTTAGTTGGGAGGAGTGAACGAATCCACATGGGCCTAATCTAATACATTGTGTCTTCTGGTGAGCCGCTAGCTGGCTCTATGAAGCTAACTTTACCCATTCCAGAACGCCAGAGGTACTGAGTGAAGCGCCGCCTAGCGTCAAGAAATTTAGGCGAGAAACTCATACCCCTTAGAGGCCTGAGGGGCACCTGGGCGACTTTCGCATTGCGATTGCAATGGCCATAACCCGTTCAAATTGCCCCCTCTCAATAGCAATGATGGTGAACACCAAGCTTCTAGAGGGTTTGCAGTAGGTGGCGACAATACTCAACGTCTACATCAGCATTCAGCCTTGTGGCCTAAGTTACTTCTTCTTTAAGCCTATCACTCACAAGACTCAGCCTTGCCCTATATTTCACGTAGCTTTCCGGATTTTCACCCGACATAGGACCCATCTCAACTTTGCATCTAACTTTCAAGGCACTAGTATAACAACTGATATGAACTTAGATACTCGATGAAACACATCCCCCTCGTTCCTCGCCCCCTTTAGCAGGCTCTACGATGAAAGAAGTGTTACTCGTTGGATTCGGCGCTGTCGGAGCACTCTGTACGCCATCTTCCCAGCTGCGCTCTGTCAATGTAACCAATGGCAACCGCATATATATCTGTAATGTGAACGGCCCTACCTGATATTGAAGATTCTCTCATATTGCAGAGAAGTGGAGTTGCTAGAGTCACGGTTGTAGCAAGAAGTAACTACAGTGCTGTTAGAGGCAAGCATCATGCGGTTTTCGATCAACTTCCTTAATGGTCTGACGATGCGTAGATCAAGGTGTCCAGTTCAAGAGCAAGAAATTCGGAGAGATCAAAGACTGGAAACCCGACCGCTGTGAGTCTTATTAATGCTGTTAAAGAGAATTGAATTTTGTACTGACACGTACCGAAGTGTGTAGCACCGTAACCAACGCCGCGGATCAAGCCTACGACTATGTGGTAGTCGCCACGAAGGCAGTCCCGGAGCTCAGGCTAACACCAGAGATACTCTCTCCATTGCTATCTCCCGAGTACACAAACAAGTTCGCGCAGCCGACATACGTGCTACTGCAAAATGGCCTCAATGTTGAGAAGGATCTGTATGATGCGATTCGCAGGCTCAACCAGGAGAAGCCCTCCATTGTTAGCACAGCTGTGTATGTCGGGGCGACCCTCGTTGCTCCTAATGAGGTGGTAACAAACAACCTTGTACATCATCTCTCTCTAAGCATGTGCAATCTGATACGTATATTCTACCTCTAGGAAAGGCTCTATATAGGGGTCTACCGACATGATGACCATACAACCACGGAAAACTCGGCAGACGAGGCCGCACTCCTTCAGGATCTTGGATCGATTTTCCAGAAGGGGGGCAGCGCAATTACCATCGTGCCAGAAATTCAACGCGTCAAATTCTCCAAGAACTTCTGGAACCTTTCTTTTGCGACATTTGCGACTTTAACTGGATATACAGTGGCTTCGCTATTTCGCAGGCCTCCTGCTGCTAATGATGAACAGTACGATCCGTACTTGTATCCTATCACGGCCGGACTGGTTCAACAACACTCGCTACCCGCGATCAAAGCAACTATGAGAGAGCTGTTGTTATTAGGCACGGACTGATGGATTGCAATATTGCTTCGTGATGACATTTTTGTGTTCTAGGTCGCGCGATGGGATTTCCGGACTCCCCAGATGGGCTTCCGTCCTCGACGGCTGAGACAGTTTTTGAGAATCTTGCCAGATTGAATAGCGTACCTGAAAGTAGCCACGTCCCCAGCATGCTGCTCGATGCCAGGCGCTCGCAGCCAATGGAAGTCGAAGTGATCGTTGGGGAAGTCGTGCGGATGGGGAAGAAGTACAACGTTGATATGCCAGTGAGTGTCCCCTAATGATTATGGGCCGTAGTCGACTTACCCTTCACAGCATATCGACATGTTGTACGCCCTTCTTTTAGTGAAGCAGAACCAAGTCCTGGGTCGTCTAGAAGCTCGCGGCAGTAGCTGCTGCGGTCCAACATGTGCTACTGGCTGACTGGCACTTCATATTGTCTTATTTGCACGATGAATTACTGCGAGGCAAGACGATCACGCTTCTACTGCCCTTGATCCTTGGCAAAGCTAGAATCTAGCGCCTCGAGAGTGACATTAGAACAATGGGAGGCTTAGGTAAAATCTGAAGATCTGAAGATCTAATCTGCCTGCAAGTGGCAGGCGGGTGACGGTGCCGATTGAGTCGACAGAAGATGTATATAAGCGCTGCGAAGGAGTCACCCTTTGACCTGCTTTCGACCCCACTTTGAAAGTGTAATAACGAGTCAATTTCAATACCAATGAGCGGCAGAGGCGATCGTGGTCGTGGTCGGGGCGGTTTTGACCGTGGGAGAGGCTCTCCTGGGGGTGGACGCGGGCGTGGCAGTCCAAGTGATAGTCCACGCGGACGAGGTGGCGGGTTCGGAGACCGAGGCGGGGGAGGACGTGGTGGCTTTGGCGATAGAGGCGGGGGACGCGGCTCCCCTGGTGGATTTGATAGAGGTGGCGGCCGTGGTAGCCCTGGTGGGCGGGGTCGTGGATTCGGTGGTGGTTCCGCGCCTGGGTGCGTTTCGTTGTTTGCCGCGCTGACCACTAGGGACTCATCATTCTCGCAGCGTGTTTGCGCCAAATGAACCAGCCAACCTGGACCAGCGGCTTTTGGACGGTTCACAAGAGGCGCTGGTCGCGTCCTTCAAGCAGCTGACCCTTAAGCCCAACGACCTGCCTTCACGACCTGGCTTCGGTACAATTGGAAAGGCCATCAAATTGAGGACGAATTTCTTTCCCGTGAAGACATCAGACCGCCCCGTCTTCGAGTACGACGTCGCGATCACTCCGGCGGCGGGAACAACGGCGCGCAGAGTGAAACGACGCATCTTCCAACTTGCTGAGGCTACGCCAGCGTGGCAGCATTATGGACTTCGCGGTACTGTTGCCCACGACAGTTCGGCAAAACTCATTGCGTCTAGTCAGTTACCCCAGCCGCTAACGATCACCGTGCCATACTACGATGAAGACGAGAGCGCCCCAAGACCCGGCGGAAAGGAATATACGCTGACCATCAAATTCACATCAAGAACTTGAGCTACAGAGCTTGATGAAGTAGGTGTATCGACAAGATATATTCAACGCTGCTGACATTCATATTTCATCATTTAGCCACCTCTCTGGCGACTTACAATATCGAGACTACGACTGGGGTCCTATTGTTGCTGCATTGAATCTTATCCTCGCAACTCATCCTTCTAGCACAGGCGGCATAGTTGTGGGACGAAACCGCTTCTTCTTCCGAGGTGCCATGCAACCTGAGCCATTGGGTGGTGCATTGGAAGCGTGGCGTGGATTCTATTCCTCGGTACGACCCGCTCACAATCAACTCATGGTGAACGTCAATGCCTGCACGACAGTGAGTTGGTTAGTTATTGACTGTAATCTCATCAACTGACACTGCAACCACCCAAGGCCTTTCTATCAGGCCATCAATCTCGCGGATGCGATGTCCCAATTCCGAAATGCCAGCTTTGGTGCCAACGTGGGCAACTTTGTCAGGACGGTCCGGGTACAAACGAAGCATCTAGGGCATCGAAAGACAGTCAAGAAGCTTTCTAACAAGACAGCTCGCACGCATATATTTGACTGCGAAGATCTCGGAGGCAAGGTCTCAGTCGAGGAATATTTCTTACGAAGTGCGTATTGAATCTACGTGACCTTTTTCAACGGCTCACTTCTTCGTCAGAGCATCAAATCAAGCTCCAGTATCCCGACATGCCACTCGTCGATGTCGGCGGTCAAAAGAGCGTCTTGTTGCCTCCCGAACTCTGTACAATCCTACCCAACCAGCCATTCCGAGGTAAGATCACAGACGAACAGACCGCTGCCATGATCCTCGTAGCATGTAAGCCGCCCAACGCGAACGCAGCAGCTATCGTAGGTCCAGGTTTAGACCATCTCGGTTTCCGGCAAAGTCCACAGCCTCTCGGGTCCTTCGGTGTGTCTGTAGGTCAAGAAATGGCGGTGGTTCCGGGACGCATCCTCCCGCCCCCAGCAATCGAGTACGGCCAAGGTCGGCCGGATGTGGACGCGGAAAAGGCTAGTTGGAACCTTCGAAGTGTGAAGTTCACCAGGGGTGGCAAGTTGCAGAGCTGGGCTGTCCTGGTGGTTCAAGATGGCGGTCGCGACGACTTCGCGGGCGCGGGGGATCCCGAGTTGCGGAACGTGATCACTGGGTTTGCCCAGATGTGCTCGAAGTCGGGCGTCGTTGTGTCAAACAACAATCCGCCCATCGCCGTTGTTCAGCTGCCTCGCAAGGATAACCGTGACCCCATTCGAAGTGCCGCCCTCACAGCCATTTCAAACGCCTTGAAGGCCCAGCTCAAGACACCACCGCAACTCCTGATGGTCATGCTCTCCAACGGAGATAAACACGTTTACTCTGGCATCAAATACCTCTGCGACTCTCAGCTCGGAATTTCCACCGTCTGTGTCCATTCCTCGAAGATTCGGAAAGAGAAGGGGCAGCTGCAGTACTTCGCCAACGTGGCTTTGAAGGTGAATATGAAGACCGGCGGCGTGAACCATTCTTTGGATCGCACTAGCATGGAATGGATGAAGAAAGAGCCTACGATGCTCGTAGGAATCGACGTCACGCATCCAGGCCCCGGCAGTGTGAAGGGAACTCCCTCGATCGCTGCTGTTGTCGCCAGCGTTGACAATCTCTTTGGGCAATTCCCCGCCAGCCTCAGGATACAAGAAACGAAGAAAGAGGTCAGTTCACTTGTCTTCCTTTGTCCTTACTGAATGATATTCACTCTTGCTTAGATGGTCACCGCCCTCGCCGATATGATGGTGGAACGGCTCAAAGCGTTCCAAGCGACCAACAATAAGGCGCTTCCTACTCGCATCCTCGTGTACAGAGACGGTGTTTCCGAGGTAAGCCGGGAATTTCCTTCTGTCGCTCAAGTAGTTGATCATCGGCTTAGGGACAATTCGCCATCGTCGTCGCCGACGAGCTCCCCTCTATGAAAGAGGCCTTCAGGAAATTCGATAAACCCGGCAAGCGATACGACCCCAAGCTCACTATCGTTATTTGTGGCAAGCGCCACCACACGAGGTTCTATCCGACAGAAGCAGCCAACGCCGACAGAAATGGCAACCCCAAGCCGGGAACAGTCGTCGACCGTGGAATAACCGCTATCTATCATTTCGACTTCTATCTACAAGGTGGGGTCGCCCATTCGGTTACTTGATTTCGTTATGTACTGATTTGAATCATGAATAACTAGCACACGGAGGATTGCAGGGCACGACGAAGCCGACTCACTACTATGTCGTTCACGACGAGATCAAGTTTGGTCCCGACCAACTGCAGGGCTTGACCAACGCCATCAGCTATATGTTTGCTCGGGCTACGAAGGCAGTCAGTTTGGCATCTCCAGCGTACTATGCTGATCTGGCATGCGAACGAGGCCGGTGTTATCTCCATAAACTCTTACTCGGGTTCAGCAGCTCTGGGGGTACCAGCACTACGACCTCGAGTGATGATCAGCAGGTCTTCCAGGAGGCACAGCAGCTGTGGCGCACGGGTATTCATGACAATCTTAAGAATACGATGTTCTATTTATGAGACGACTCACCTCCCTCTTACGGCGTTTTCTGATAGAGCCATGATATGAACTGTACGAAATGTACGAAGAAGCACGTTCTTTCCATTCTTTCGATATGTATGTAATGTAACACTTTGTAACAGTAGCCTTGTTGTGGAATATGGGATCATTTGTATCAATGTTGCACCACCTCTTATCAAGCGAGCGGTCATGCATTCATGCTCAACCCCACATATGTCCTCGTGACCTATTTTCGCGTCGACCGGCAGGTCCTCATGTTCGGGGCGTGGTGTGGCGTCAAGAAAGCCGGAACGTGGGCACAGATTATGAATGCTTTAAAAGGATCCCCGTCGTCCGCTGGAGACGGTCGCTATTCTGAGTCTATTCAAGCATGGAGAGCCTTCCAGCAGAGATTTGGATGACCATTTTCTCGTACGCGTGCACCGACGACGGCTCGACGGGGAGATCAATCTCTCTGGTGTCCCGGTGGTTCTGGGACACCTCACGGTCGATAAAACATCAGTCGCTTGTGGTGAAAGGTGTTAAACAGATCACTGGCATTGCGGGCATGCTGGAGAGACTGCCTCCGGAGCTGAGGAGGGTGCGGTACCTTTCCGTGAGGGTCCACCACCGGGATATGAATAGACGTTCGGTCTCCGTAGAGGATGGGTTCATGCTACGCGGTGACCGAGACGCGAGAGACCCCGGATGCGGGGCGTCGGCGCGCACCCAAAGTGGTATCCACGACAGATCGATGGTGGTTCTGTCCCACATGCTGCAGATGATTGCATCGCAGCTACGCGTCCTCCACCTCTCACTGCCCATTTCGTCGCCTTCTCGACTTCTTCCGTCCACGCTTCCTTCGATAATCGAGCTTCGCCTCGCATCCAATGATATGCGTGGGCAACACCTGGACACACGCAGTATCTGCACCGCCGCACAGCGCTATCCATCTCTGAGGCGTTTGCGCCTGGGGATGCTGCATCACCAGCACGGGCTCTTCGGGCGCATCGCCAAGCTCGCTCCTGGAATTACACACCTCCATTTCTGCATCCCGGAACATACACATCTGTACCACGAGCTGGAAAGGGCACTTGGGGTCGGTGCTTCTGGCGCGGACGTCGAAGGGGAATATCTGCTCCCTGAGACGATCCAAAGGGTTTCAGTGCAAATGGGACCTACTCCAAACGCAGGCAAATACCCAGCATGGGCGTCGATGTACAAGACGATGCGGATGAACCTTGAAAGAGTCGCGAGACAGGACAAGCGTGTGGTCTTGGTAAAGCTGTGATCCCAGCCTCCGGGCCCGAAACTTGGATATCATCGCAGAAACTGAAGGCAATGGAGGCGATGCGCGTATCACATTCACTCCTGTGGCGGGTCATGTGACGATACCCCTCAACGAGACAATAGGAGACAGTTCAGTCCAATATTAGCACTTCCAGTATACACTAGCGGTCGAGACTATTAAAGACACTGAATGTCTTGTAAAATATATATCTCTGGTAGAATACCCGCTTTGTGGCTTCTGCTATTTATTATTCTCCTAGGTGCATTTGACAGGGGTGAGTGACCGCGTGAACTTCTGGCCTGAATGAGGTTCAAATCCAAAACTTAGCCGCCACACCTCCATGCGACTGCCTTGAGGAAGTGAGTTCCGCAATAAAGCTCACCGAATTCCACTTGTGACTGATTCTTGAATGTTTCGTCTTCAGAATGCGCGCGTATCCATGGTATTTTTAGGATGGTCGTTTGCCAATGCGCCCCATATGGTCCATATCTGCAAACGGATCCTCGAAATACAATAACATGCAGAATCGCTCAAAATTCATGCGATCGCGTTATTTCACCATTTCTTCTACCTTTAGGCTCACCACAGCCACCCCGATGCTGGCTTGAGGGCATTTTGCTGTGATTCCACATTTGGAATGCCCGCATGATATCGATGATGTCTCAGAACCCGCCAATGGCACTGCTTTATCCTCTTATTGGCTGCAGACAATAATCCTAAACGCGTTCGCAACCGCCTTGGGAAGCTTATTTTTAGCCTCTGTTATTGAGACAAGGATGGCGTTTGCACCGCCTCCCCGAGATGAGCAGACGTACACAGAGACATCCAGAGATCCGGTACTACCGACACTGATTTCATCTCTCCCGAAGTAATGGGCAGGTACGCCTCATTAGAATGAGTTTTCGTATAAAAGCACTACTTCCAACAGAACCTAGTCCCCATTCATTCTACGTCTTCTTCTCCTTCAACTTACAGGCTTCCAGTTTAATTATTCTTCTGTTCTCGGGAATGCCTTCCTTCCTTGCTCTTGCTCTTGGTGCACTACCAGCTGTTCTCGCAGCGACATTCGACGTCAGCGTTGGCGCCGGTGGCCAGCTAGCTTACGACCCACCGTTCGTTAACGCAGCCCCGGGCGACGTTGTCAATTTTGTCTTGTGAGTACCAGTATCTCTTCTGCATCATCGTACTCTGACGGGCCTTTACTCCAGTCACCCAAAGAACCACACGGTCACTCAGTCCTCATTTGATACCCCTTGTGTTGCTCTGGATGGCGGTAAACGATCTGGGTTGTAAGTGATTAATCAAGTCTTCACCCTAGACGCGAGGGCTCAACTGTGATCTTTAGCATGCCCGTAGCGGCAGAAACCGATGGACTGCCCAACTTCCAATTCCAAGTAGTAGACACGACACCTGCTTGGTTCTACTGTGGACAAACAGGGCACTGTGGTCAAGGTTGGAAACTAGCATCGTCGACGCGTTTATATGAGCTCACATGTTTGCATTCTCGCTAGGAATGGTGTTTGCCGTCAACCCGCCCGCTGAACCTAGTCCACGCTCGTTCAACGCATTCCGCAACCTTGCTATTGCTACAAACGGCACCGCAAGCTCTTCCGCCTCCGCCGCTAGTTCTACGGTTTCCAGTGCTGCAGCCACTGACGGATATGTCACCCCTCCCGCCCCGCATTTCGAGACTGTCACAGTTACGGTGACGTTGCCGTCCTCGACTTACACCACCGTGTACAACAGTTATGACGGAACACCCCCACCGACGCCAGCACCTCAACCCCAGGACCACAAGATCACAGTTGGCGCAGACGGTCAGCTCGCCTACTCCCCTGCCAATATCCAGGCTGCCATCGGCGATACGGTGACATTCGAGTTCCGTCCCAAGAACCACACGGTCACCCAGTCAAATTTCAACAACCCCTGCCAACCTCTATTCGACACCACTGGCAAAGTTGGCTTCAGCTCTGGCTTGTACGTAACTCCTAAATCTTTTCTCGTTGATGATCAAGTCACTTACAATTTGACCCCTTGTTGCAGCATGCCCGTCTCGCCAGACGCGACTCAATTCCCAACTTTCCAGATCAAGATCAATGATGTGCGTCTACTGTCGCCCTCCTACCCTCATTACGCGATGAACTGATCAATGGTGACTCATCTATATTTAGACTGCTCCAATTTGGGGGTACTGTGGGCAGACTGGACACTGTGGCTCAGGAATGGTGTTCTCCATCAACGCCGTCGAGTCAGGTCCCAACAACTTCGTGGCTTTCCAAGGCCTGGCTAAGAGGATCAATGGCACATCGTCGTCCAGCTACATCAGCGCCGGCGCCCACTTCCACAGCGAATCAGAACAACTCAAATTCTGCAGCCGGCGCTCGTGCTGGCCTCGGATACTGCAAGCAGTTTGGTCCTCGCGATGGTGGCCTTGGTATCTCTGTGGTAGATTGATGATTGACAGCCGCGAGAAGATGTTTGTGATTGCAGTGAATGTTTCGGCACGACTTTTTTCATTTGACGATGGACTTAATGTTATCCACGGACACACGTTATCTTATGTTTAGACATATTACTTATGTATCTTTTATTTTTAACACGAGCATTTGTTGTTGTTGTGATATAAGAGATTTTGATTATGACCGCAAAAAACACATTGTTTCAGCTACCGAAACAATTGGGTCTCTCCTTTATGGTACAACGAAGCCCCAGGCATTTACGCGGTGGCGGTAGACCCGGTGTACGCGTGGATAGTCTCGTCGGCGCAACCTGCGGGGGTCATGTAGCTATAAGGACCAAGGTTGACGTAGAGGTCACGGTTGCCATCGGCATCCGGGCACACGAGCCATGCCTATACGAAGTCAAGCAATGTTTCAGGCAGAATTTCACCCCAGACTTACATTGTTTTGCGGACGTGTTATCGACGGGTTACTCCATTCAACAGTATCGCCGCTGAAAACGAAAGTCCCAGAAGTCGCAGGTGTCGTGGACCAGCTGACTTTCAGCTTCATGACAGTGGAATCGGCCCGAGGCTCGACGATGGCGTAAAGCGGTGTCCCCTCAGCGTTTTGGATGAGTTGTCCGCCTGTTATTTGAAACTGAGCGGCTTCGGATGGCTCGCCAAGAACTGCGTCTGAAGCTGCCCAAGCAACCTCTGACTGGAGATATTTATGGAAGTTAGGATCCTCCTAAAAGCATCGAGATCGTGAATTAGACTTTTAGTCTATACGTGCTCGCCACAGGGTAGTACTTACGACTGCGCGAATGAATGAGTAGCCGGGCGCGAGGGTCGTCGACCCGCCGACTGCGGTGGAGGTTGACGAAGGAGGTGTGGGCGGGGCGGATGAGCCCGGGGCAGCGGTGGTGGATGCTGGCGGAGCGGTTCCCTGCAAGCACTGCGAGTAGTAGTCATTTAACTTCGTGCAGACCAGTCCTGAGTCGCAAACAGTCTCTCCACTGAATCCGATACCCCCGCACTAGATCGGATACAGTCTCAGCGACAACGCTTGACAAGCCTAAGAGCTCGTAACCTACCTGACCCCACGCAGGCACGACGGCGGATACCCCGGACGCCAGAGCAAGGCCAGCAGCGATGAGCGTAGATGTTCTTAGCATTTCTGAGGACGAATTCGTGAGCCAAGAGTCTCTTATGCTACGTCAGTTATATAGCTTTCGGGACTGATATGCAGCGCTTGCTCGGTGGTCGACGTTCCACGATTGCGCCGTCTAGAAAGGGCTATATCTCGGAGACAATGGAGGGAAGCGGACACATCATATATAACAGAAGACACGCGACGGCGCAATGTCGGTGGAAGACTGGAGTTCTTTGACACAGACTCAGTGACAGTCACCAGTATGTCGTTTCTGTACCAGTCGCCAAGAGATTATCCGAACCTTCACCAAAGCAGGCGACTATGTTGGGGGTGCATTATCACCGATAATTCAGCAAGAATAAGTAGGACCTAAAGTGAGCGGCGGTGTTATGATCACGAGCTTGCAGCTGCTGGCACCAAACGGTTGAATCGTTTATCATTCAGTGAGGTCACTATAAAAGCATCAATACGCGTAACATAAGGTCCAAAGGATGGAATACGGGTCTAAGAATAGCAAGAAAGCGGGGAGTACTTCAATATCAATATTCCTGCTTGATGGGATCCTGTATCGAGGTTAATTCGTCCTTGGGTGTGAGTGCCTCGTTCGTCGACTCTGCTGATGAGATGTGTCCTCCTTGCACATCTTGGGGCTCATCGTCTTCAAATGGGTAATCGTCATCTTCCAACGGATCTTCGACAGGCGCTGCGACATAGTACCGGCTCCTTGCTTCAAGCATCCATTCATTCAAACCTGCCCGACCCTCATTCCGGACGAGGACAGCCAGACGGAAGAAGAGATAAGTTGAGATGGTAGCTCCTGTGAGGAATGCCGACATGAAAAGCACAGCTCCAAGAACACAGAGAAGTACGGAAACTGATTGGAAGTATAAATAACCTCGCTGGTGAATGAACTGGCACCCTTACCAAAGATAAGTTCTAGCAACACGAATGCACCCAATGCAACCGAGAGCGCGATGATGATGAACGAGACAGCTGCGAAGATAGAGAAGCCACTGTTGTATCTCGGTTCAGTATACAGAAGTAGTGCTTCCCTCCCAGCACACGTACATAAATGTGACAATTGGCACGATGCTGAGGCAGAAAAGTATCACCAAGAAGACCTGGACAACGGCCGTGAGCAGAGCGCATACATCATACAGCGAAGAACTCACTGAAAGTATGGGGTGCTGGTCATGATAAACGGTGCCCAGCTTCATCGCTGGCCTAGCATACTGGTGCTCAAATCTGTATACGCTTCAGCACATTCGCTGCATCACTATTGGTGGTGCCAACCTACACATCAGCATACTCCCGCACTGCGGTCGCGCTTCGGTCAAAGTATGAGCTGAGGTCGTCAGAATGCGACCTTTCGGGAGCCATGGGCGAAGGGGACGAGGAGGAAGGAAGCAACCAGCTTGATCGCTGCAGTCGACAGCGTCCAAAGTGACAAGTCGACAATGAGGCGTGGGAATAAGATAAAGCGACATCTTTGATCTTATCAGCGTCCACAGCGATGAACGTCCTGGTCTACTCCGGACCAGAGGTCGTCCAAACGTCCTTGAGCGGTGCCCTCGCCGCTCTCAAAACGATTCTGCAGCCAAATTACTCGATTCAGTCCTATTTCTCTGCAAACATTTCTAGTCTCAACCCTGGTACACGTCGTGCGCCCTTCTTGTTTTACCGGAATGCCGCAGACCGTTCCAATCGAAATCAACCTCGGCCATCCAGGCGTTTGTCGAAAATGGGGGCGCGTTTCTTGGGCTATCTACCGGTGCAAAATTTTCTACGAGTCCCCTGGACTCAGATATTGCGGATATGACTCTTGGGAGCGGCTCGACTGATCCATTACTACGATTCAGGCAAATGATGAAGGGAGGGTATCTTTACCCAACGTATTCCAGAGGAACCTCGGTTTCAGCACCCACTTCTGTCACGGTCGTAGCACAAGATGGCGCACAGGCTCAGCTTGTCCAAACGTCCAGGAAAGAATTCATTGCGATAGATCGGATGGAAGGGGGGAAAGTACTGGCTACATATGCGGAAGAGGAAGCTGCTGCGAGCTTCATCTATGAGCTTGGAAAAGGGAAGGTTGTTCTTTGGGGACCAGGGCTTGAATATCCTCTTTCATCGCTCCCAGCCACAGTAGATGTTGCCACTGAAGAACGTCGTCGTGGCGAACTCTTACGGGCCACCCTCTCAAGTTTGTCCTTGCAAGTTCCATCGACGGAACTGCCTCGTATATCTCGGCCCCTCCCACAATTCTTGATGGGATCTCCAGTCCTACACCCAGGATTGTGCTGAAGATTCTAAGCCCACTGGGTCTAGGATACCCAGGTTCAGATCCTAGCGTCTTGAAAGATATCAACGACACCTTCTTTTTTCACCCAATTGAGGAGAGCAATCAGGTTTTTGAACAAGCGGTGGCTGAATTGCAACACGTAGAAGATCCAGCAAACTGGCAGCCTAAGCACATAATTGTTTGCCCCGATGGGGTGCTTCCTTCCTCCTGAACTCACTCCTCTGTTCAACTGTGCGGCATTCTTCGACGCGCTGAGCTGCCGCACAAGCAAAGGACGGGCTCCCTGCCGAAGGAGAGCCTTGGAGGATGGGTGAAGCTTTCGCCTACAGCAAGGCGGTCACCAGCACTCAAACCATGCTAGACAAGTTGGTATCGAAACGCATTTCCGAAATAGGACACTGTCCCTGATGTTCCATTTGTGCATCTAGGAACCCTCAATTCCTGACATCCCTGCCTGCGCCATTCGTGTCAATGGCGTCTTACCAGCTTGCTGGGCGTGGACGAGGCGCCAATGTCTGGCTCTCGCCCTCGGGCTGCTTGCAATTCTCGTTGCTGATTCGAGTATCCCTTACGACTTTCCCCGCCAGCAAACTCGTCTTCGTTCAATATCTCTTTCGCGCTAGCCGTGGCTGAGGCTTGCCGCGAGGAAAGTGTACTAGGGTCTGTGGGGAATAGCGTACGACTCAAGTGGCCAAATGACCTATACGCGGTGCTTGGTGATTCGCAAGAATCTAGGCGCAAGATTGGCGGTATCCTCGTGAACACCAGCTTCACCGACGGTAATGTCGACATCGTGATTGGTGAGCACAAGTCATATTTCGATGCTTTCTCATTCATCGAATCCACCGCCTCCTATAGGCTGTGGGGTAAACGTGCTGAATGAACCCCCAATAACATCGTTGCACCAGCTGCTCGGTCCGGGATCCCACAGTGGACTAACCATGGAACGTACGCTTGCTGCTATTCTCTCTAAATTCGACAAGATGTGGGGCGAATTCGTCGCAAAAAACGGTTCCTTCGAGCCTTTCATGGATCTCTACCTCTCGAGGTGGCTTCACTCGTAAGCCTTTCCCCCTCTTTCGCTCCGTTCAATTTATTAATTGATCGACACATTAATGTCGCCTCATCCATGCCCCCGATATTCATTACAGTGATCAACTTGTGACGATCACAACGAGTGTTCCTCATCAACGAGCACGCATTGTTGGTATTACTGCCGATCATGGATTGCTACGCACCTATGCCCGAGTCGGATGGATATTCTGCGCGTGGAGGGTTCATTAATCTGCAGCCAGACGGCAACAGCTTCGACCTAATGTCTGGAATGATCAAGACTAAAACGTGAAGAAAGGACGGTGTATGGCGTATCCTGAAGTTCTAAAATGTTGTACCACTACCTGAATCTAGCAAGCATCGTCTTTACGAACCCTCCATTGCAGTTCGTTGACGATGTCACCATCAAGACCCGGCTTCATTTCCACACTTTGGTTGACCGGGAGCTTCTCACTTGCAATGCTCACTAAGCGATCGTGTACAAGTCAACCCCATTTCGACTTTAGGCCGGTCATGTGGCGAATGAACAAACTTCGCGTCACGTAAAATGGGTCAGGCAGCTCAGGCTCCTCACACAGGTGATGGAGAACCATTTAACATTGGCGAACGGTCCCAGGGGCGGATCTGCTGGTCTCATTGCACCTTGATCTTTGCGACCAAGATGTTCAGTCGTCTCTTGGAAACCTTGACTGCTTTCGTGTTTAGCAGAGGCGTATTGGCTCTGTGCTTCACTGCCATTTCGTTGCACATCGTTCAATGGTATCAACTGAGAAAGAAAATGCCTCCGGGACCGCTCGGGATTCCCTTCATTGGGAACAGCCATCAGGTCCCTGCGGTCAAGCCGTGGCGCAAATTCCAAGCTTGGAATGAGCAGTATGGTTAGTACGACCCCTGCATGCTCTGTCGCTCTGATATGACGCTAATGGCTGCTTGCACTAGGTCCAGTTGTTTCGCTGTTCATTGGATCGACCCCAGTCGTTGGTAATTACTAATAATTTGTGCATTTGCTTCGCTGATAGTGGTTTCTTAGTCCTCGGGACCCCGCAGGCTGCATGGGACCTTCTCGACAAACGATCCGACATATACTCTAGTCGTCCCGAGATTCATAATGGGGCAAGTATATATCGCTTCGCCTTTTTTATGTCTCGCTTATCTCCTATGACAACAGGGGTGAAATCCTTTCTGACAACAAGAGAGGCCTCATGCTGCCATATGGCGAGGAGTGGAGGAAATGGCGCAAGGTAAGTTACAACTATTCAAACCCTTAATATCAACCTGTGGATACTGTTCTCGTAGATTCTCCATTCTGGATTCCATGCACGCAAGTCAGACGAATATCAGCCTATTCAGTCGTTGGAGTCGAAGATAATGATGCATCAGATACTCACCGAGCCCAAGGATTATGAACGGCATATACAAAGGTCGGCTCTTCCTCATGGCCCATGTTATGACTGTGATTTAACTGAACCTGGCTATATAGATACGCTGCGAGCGTGGTGACGTCGGTCACATATGGTAAACGCATTGATTCCGTTGATGAATGGGTCGTCAAAGAAAATATGCGGGCTATGGACTTGTGCGTTCTTTCCTGTGCTTTCCTATCAGTCATACCTTATACAATTTATCGTTTTCGATGTATGACGTTAGATCTCACGAGGTACGTTTCTCGCCAATGCACTTACTTGATTCTAATGTAGTATTGCAGCGTCAAGTAAGCTCGCCCAGTCCCTCCATCAAGGAAACTAAGTGATAATTCATAGCATTCCTGGAAAATATATTGTCGAGTCTATGCCTTGGCTTCTGAATCTTCCTGTGCGTGCTATCACTATCACTCCAATATTCCACCAATGGACTAACGTGTACTCCTCAGCTGCGTACTCCAGTGGTTTCGCAAAGCCCCTGAAGCCCAAAGACAACGCGACGTCAAGTTCCTCATGCACCTATACGATGAAGTCAAAAATCGAATGGACGAGGGTACCATCGCCGATTGCTTGACCTCTCAAACAATTTCTATCTCTGAGAAGAATGGGTGGGATGCATTGGACGTCGCGTACGCTGTGTCAAGCCCTTTTGGCGCTGGTATAGAGACAGTATGTCTCCTGTCCCCTATCATCACCCTATGTTAGGCACTGATAGAAACTTGCAGACTGCTGGGACGCTCAGCGTATTTTTCCGTACGCATGCTGTGTCTCTTACTGATGTTACTCTATGAACTCACGCAGGTTACCTCAGTGGCAATGCTTCATTATCCTGAAACCATGAAAAGGGCGCAACAGGAGATAGACTCTGTCATCGGGCCTGAAAGGATGCCCGAATTCGAGCATAAAGACAGCCTTCCTTATGTGAATGCCCTCATCAATGAGACAATGAGGTAATTATTGCCTTTGATAAAGCCAAAGTATATACCGAAACACTACTATGATATGATAGATGGCGTCCCGTAGCCGCCCTTGGAGGCAGTCCTCACGCCGTAACAAGCGACGATGAATACCATGGAATGTCTGTACAATGCTCCTCCTGCATTTACCGATAAATCCTCTAACATTAGTCGACTAGGTACATCCCTCAAGGTTCCACAGTGTTCGCAAACCTAGCGTAAGAGCCGCTTTTACATCTCTCCTGCATCTCTAACTTACCGCCCTCCACAGTGGTATTATGCACGACCCAGGAACTTTCCCCGATCCTGACACCTTCCGCCCCGAACGATTCCTTCGAAACGAGCTGATCCTCGCTTGAAGGATTTCACTGTCCCCTTCGGCTTCGGACGCAGAATATGCCCCGGCATGCATCTCGCTAGGAATTCAGTATTTATGAACATTACCCGAATTTTGTGGGGATTCAATATCCTCCCAAGAAAGACAGCCGGAATAGGGATGTTCTGCCGGACCCTTGGAACTTCTCGAATGGGTTCAACTCGAGGCCCATCAGCTTCGAGTGTCGCATCGAGCCGAGGAGCGACAAAGTTGTGAAGTGTATAGAGAGGGAGGCCGAGATGGCCAGGAGCAGTTTAGGTAGTCAGTAAGGGTCACAAATGAATCATGAAATGTCAGAAATTATCCAAAAGATATCTCAATATCATTTTCTCGAGGTCGTAACCAGTTACAAGGATACAGCTGGCTATAAAGTCTTTATACATCGCCTACAATGTGACACATCCATATATACTATTGAATCAGACCTCATAAAAGATTACAAAACGCTAGTCGTGCCTGCAGTAGTTCCTTTGCTCTGCTGCTACATGTTGGGCGTCAAAGTCATAGCAATCCCCCTTAGTGCTCGTCTCGCTGTCGGAATCAAGATGTGTAGACGGGTTCTCTGACGCTCGATTTGGAATATATATCGAAGATGGGGATTCTAAGGATGGAAGGGTAAGAGAGGATGATCTGGTGGAGTTCGTGGTTCGTATAGTGTTCGTATGTAGAATGGAAAGGCTGCTCAATCTACGAAATTCCAGGGGATCGAAGGCACTACGTGTGGGGCCTCCGAGGGTTGACAGCCACCGCCCAAGACTGAGGCCTCGTTTGTCTACTGAGCAGAATATTGCGTCGCCGCCGAGTGTTGCTCTATTGCTTTCGGCCGTATCAATGCACGACTTGATTCTCCCCAAAAACGGATCACGCGACCGGAAGCGATCTTGTAAGGTGTGATATATAATGAGGTGGTGGACTGGAACACGGGCGGGGAAGGCACACGCACGGATATGATGACGGTGGATGGGACAACGGCGATTATAGCCATGACTGGGTTTAGACTCAGCCGGATAAACACCTGTGTATAATTGATCAGTACCACTTATGAGTGCGAGACGACGGGAAAATGGCGTACTGTATTCACGAGGGATGCAACAAAGCTGTAAACCCTGAGGAATCAGCGTAAAGGTAGAGCATTGAGGGGAACCACTGTACGCCGCGCCGAAACAGCACAATTCCTTCAGCGATATTCTATTGCAGAGGAGGACCTTCTTGCAAGGAAATAAATGGATCCAACCGGCGGATGCGAGCAATACGAAGAAATATGGAGTGTTGAATGTGTAACCAAGAGTCGGTGTCAAATTGCCACTGTTGGTCATCACGCAGCCAACTATGGGGGCTAACGATGTAGTGAGGTTGTTACGCATTGATGGGTAGATGAAGGGAGTATACATACCCTCAAGGAATAACGATGCTTGGGCGAGTAGACAGCCAACAAAGAATACGGTAACGGGGATCATTTGGCATTGACCCCATACCGCCACTCTGCAAAGACATGGTGAGCAAAGCTCTCCGATTGAAGCTAACGACGTACAACCGCAAGGTAAGCCCAACACTCGCCAGTTCAACGGCTATACTACTACATAGCTAGAAACAAGGTAAGCCGCAATTGCTTCATGTGTTATGTTCACTTGCATTCGCGGAGATGGTTAAGGACCGGCAGCTATGCCCGCTACAATCCTTATATGAGATTGATGCAGTACAATAGGCCTCCGAAAATCTACTTACGTTGTGTCGTTGAAGTTTACAATACTAAAACACGAGGGCGTCAGAGGTTGGTGACTGGGGCGGGAAGAGCACCACTCACAAGCCGATCAACGCTGCAAGAAGAACGTAGCGATTCAAAAAGCCCAGGAACTGATCGTATATGAGCTCAGAGCAAGAAGAAGAGTTTCAACGGCAAAAGGTTACCATCTCAGGTTGTCGCCGCTTCATATACCTCACGCACCTCCAGTCCACGTCGAGGAACATGATACATTCCCATCTACGTACGCCCTGAGGTGAGTTGATCCACGGTGCAGTTGCGAATGTATAGACCTACATGAAGATACCCAAGGACACATGCACGAGCCTTCTCAGTGATGCTGGTGTTCCAAGGTAATGATATGATCAGTAGTTCAGCGAGCTTAGATGAAGATTAGAAATACTTACCTTCGTTTTTGCTAATATTTGAGGCACTTTGCCAGTCGATCGCCCCCATGATGACCCCACGATGGTGAAAGAACTGGCCACTTTATAGAGGCCCGTAGTACCAGTCCATTGGTAAGACTACGGTTGTTGATATCTGTTATATCAACGGTTGCTGATATCTTGTTATATCAACGGTGATCAAATCCAACGTAGTCCCTAAGGTAGAGTAGAATGGAAGAGATCTCATGGTAAGCATGCATCAAGGCTTAGCCTCATCAGTGATCTGTGAACTCACCAAACACTACGCACACTGCTTCCACAGTGATGGAGCGCTGGCAGTTCAGTGACTGAAAGTTTGATTTGACTGCGTCTAGCTGAGAAGCTGCCGTACTTTAGTTCGGTCACCACGCGAAACTGTATTAGGAGTTCATCCATAACCTCGGAGTACAATGTTCAATGAAATTCATTTGGCGGTCGTCGTGCTTCGATTTGGAAATCTCAACGCGACGCGAACTTCATGATATCGAGCCTGGGTCGGATTTCTCACGATCAGAAGACGGCAAGACTCTAGACTCCCCTGTTACGGGACGACGCGCAGGTTATCGACGTTCTGGCACTTGAGCTGTAGCACTGAAGGCACGACGTGCACAGAGCCTCTAAAATGGAAGCCCCTCCGAGAGTGTTTATCCAAGAAACGTACCGGGAGAAAGCCCTGCGGAAATTCAACGAGAATCCTTGGGTGCCATTAGGTGCGTGGTCGTCCGTCCTGACATACCCCTACTGACTGGCAGTGAATTCCTGCGTTTGAAGGCGTCGTGGCTACATGTGGTGCCCTCATCACTGCGATGGTGAAGATGCGCCAGGGTGATTCACGGTCGTTCAACCGATGGCTTCGCGTGCGTGTGATCGCGCAGGGCCTCACCGTGGCTGCCATGGTTGGAGGGACATACACGCTGGGCTCAAAGAATAGGCAGAGTGTAAAGGAAATTGAGGAGCAAGAGAGACTGAAGCGGGCCGAAGAGAAGAGAGAAGAAGAAAGAAAAGCTTTCGAGGAGAGACTACGGGAGGCTGAGGAGGCTTACGAGGTTGAAAAGGCGTTCGAGGAAAAGAGGCATAGTGCGCAGGGGTCAGAACAGTCGCGGTCGTGGTCAAGCTGGTTTGGTGGTGGATCAAAAGGAGGCTCAAGTTGATTTCCGACTCTCGTGTATTGATTGATTCCCTTTACGCTCCCCCTCCTCATTATTATTTCCATACCATAGAACGGAACGTCTGTAACACATAATCGCAAAATACTGTCAAGCTTATGTCGGCCGTCCCGACAAGAGCAGAGCGATGCCCTGGCAAACGGCTTGTCTTTCCACCTGTTCTTCAACTTCTACGAGTCCGACCGCTCTCTAGCCACCGCCGGGTCATCAGACTGACGTTCAATCGCCAATTTCCAACCGCCGTACACCTGATTTACCAGCGCACTGCGTTTCAAGACCGCAAGATCGTCGACAGCCTCCTTATACAAGGCCTGTATTTTGGACGGGTCCGATTCATTCTATCCATCAGGATTGCATGCAAGGTCACAAGCAATGGTGATCATAGAACAAAAGTAACAGGGCCAATGGTGAGCACTTCGTTTCCCCCTAGAAGTGACATATCTCACCTGTATGGTTCTGAAGGTATCTTTCGTCTTCCGAACGAAGTAATTCCGAAAGTTGTACGAACTGAAGGAATTTGATGTTTTGAGCATCACTGAGTAGAGATTCAGGATGGATCGGCGGCTTGGTGGTACTATGGCCGACATTTTGGTAGTGAATGGTGTTTACCAGAGGTGCGCGCAACTTGAGCGGCACGACTAACTTCTGATAATTGTCAGCACGGTCACGTGCCGTACTAGGGGCTTTACTTCCACCACCTCCCCTTCTCTTCGCAACTTTCTTCCTCAATCCAACTGCTGCATCAAGTCGGCTCTACTTCGAAAAATGCATTGATTGGTGCCATCTGATACTACAACAACTGCGGAGTACATAACAGGGCATGATGTGAACCATTTAAGTGGGGATCTAGGACGGCAGACTTTCCAAGGCTCAATGTGCCTTGTTCATTAATCTGGATCCCCTTAGCAATGCAGGATTATCGGCATGGCCCTCATCGTCGCTTCTACCAACGACGGGTGTAAGACGACGTCTGCGACACTAGTATGTCACCCCGCACTACCTTTGAGGTGATTCAAGTGGCGGCTTACTATTTTACAGCAATTCCTCGAGGGCGACTGTCAAGCGACTGTCTTGGTGCTCAAGCCTATGCAGTCATTCTTTCGCGTTCGATGCCAGGAGCTATCCCCAGTCAACCGATAGTTGTCCCTTCTTAACGTGATGGGACTAGCGGAACCAATCGTTTTGACGCTTGCTGCCACTTGTACTCACGATCGACTCGTAGTTCGCATGGTACTAGTGTTTAGACGCTTAAACTCGAAATCGAATGCTCTATCCATACCCTGCGCCTCGCCCTGGAATAGTGTATGTATTCTGACTTTCGATTGTGACAGAAGGTTGCTTAGTACCCATCTCATGAACTTGATAATCGCATAGCTGAATCGCGGAGACTACATCAGAAGGCTGATTTACAGAATGCGGTCCCTTGACTGGATGCTGTTGGATCAGCTTCTAAACTGATATTTTGGCCCCATCTTTGAATATAGATGTACATTGTCGGAGGTGAGCACGTAAATTGCTGACGAAGGTGGATTGATTCTGATTCTATCTATCTCGGTTCTCTACAGTCTCACAGCCGACATGAAACGCAAGTCCAATTAACTTTGATCACTGTTGATGTGCCGCCGCCGCCTTTCGGTGCTGGGACATATAAATGTTAGCGAGGCTCGGAGTATCCGCATCCTTGTTCGAGCCTTTCCGAATATGACTGACTGGGACAGCCCAGAAGTGATAGCCCAGAATGGAGGTGTGTACTCCTGGATTCTCCTAAAACTTGTTGAGGGATTGCTTATGATGGGGCACCAGATTCATTGAGCGGGCTTTTGCATGCATTCTTTGGTATCTACATGTAGGCCAATGCAGTTAAGAATGTATACATGAACAATAACCTACCCGCCGAAACGCACAGCTGGGAATGGGTTATCTTCCTCGATGCGGACTGGAAGTATGTCCAGAATGTCAAACGCCGGCCGCAACTAGTGAGTGTCTCCACCAACGAAACTTGGCCTGCTCCTGGGCTTCTATGTTTACTCATACTCGGCTAGATATTTTGCTTCCTCAACCGTTACTGCCTCCTTGCTGCGCTGATAAGTGTGTAAGTAGCCACCTTGATCCACTTCTCCTCGATCATTGAATCAGTATTCCATTGTTCTACCAGTATCATATATCTCAACGTCACAAGGTCAGTAGAAGCCGAGCGCGCGTGGTTCAATATAGTTCTTACCTCATCAACATAGCGAGGTGAACTGCCAATCCTATTACGTCTTCGCAAGTGTAAGTCAACATTCCTGCCTAAACACATTTATTTAGTCTAACTGCCCTCCAGTTCCTCAGCAAAATAGCCCTCGAGTTGGCCAATATCGCATTTACTGTGCGGATGTATGTAGGTCCTGTTAACCATAAAGGCTCTGCTCACCAGCTCCCCCAGAGTGTCACTATGGCGTCAAGACCGGCTGGTCCCACAGAGAGTCCTTACGGCGTTCCTTGTTGCCTGTTTAATCGCTCAAGCGTGGTTAACATTTGATGGTGCGTATTCCCTGTCTAGTACCCATATATGCCCAATTCCAAGCTCCCTGTTCGTTAGCGCCAATCCGAGTTCCCTGGAAACCTGGATTTGGTTGTGCACTCATCAGCTCTCACACTTTACTCTCAAGCATTGGTCCCATCTTCGGTGCTGGATATTCCCTCGTTTTGCTCGCCTTTGCTATCTGGGAATATGTCTCTGGTGACGTGCTGCACCCCAGTGCCGTAACATTAAAGGAAATATATTGGTTTGGCGCGGCGTAAGTTGATCCTTTGAATAATCCAAACGCGTGCTAATTCTTTCGGTTCGTAGTTTTCTTGCGTCTTGCCTGAACGTTGTCTTCATCGGGATACATCTCATGGACATGATCGCTATCGTACCGTCCACCATCATCTCGGTTCGTCTACCCTCTTATCTACAGTACCGGTCCATCATCTCATTATATCCAAGATTGCTTTCAGGCCGCATGTACCCGGCTTTGGGAATATTCGACTACAGCCAACTACACTCCCAGAAACGATGGAGCGTCAATCGACAGCGACACCGATCTTCCCATTTGCGAAGCAGATTTATGCCATTGCAGCTAACTCTAGGACGTTCCCCACGTGAAGCCCCGGAAGGCTCGAACTTTCAGAGGCTCGACAGTGCTCCTGCCTCACAGACAGCCTCTTACTTAGGCCCAGACTCCATGGAAGACACGAACTCGACTAGGCCGTCTTCCATTATTCTCCCGTCTTTAATCTCCCCGACTTCGACGTACAATTCAAATCGTGCTTCGCAGGATCCGTCTACCCACCTCGACTCTGCGAGTGAATCGAGCGATCGTGGTGATCGCTACGATCTTGATGCCCAACTTGGAGCACTGCGAAGGTGGGCTACGTTACTGCGAAGGACTTAACATACTGATTCGTGCACCTCCTTCCAGGTGATATATAAAGAGTGTCAATAACACGTCGGAACATGGTCAACAGGGCTTACTGCGTCCACTCACCATCTCTTTCTGAGTCGGCTAAACAGGGCACATTGGATATACGTATTCATGAACACGTGCGAACAACGAACATTTGTTTTACATTTACACCGCAAGAAAAGATTGCTGGTAAGCACCTCTCTGACTTATGCCCCCTGCGTCTCTACAGGGCGCTCAGGTGGTGCCTATCCATTCTTGCTGCAAGTTTATCACGTTAATTCGCCGTCCGATGTAACAAAATTCTCAACCAACCTTGGTAGAAGACTGCACAATGTAAGGTGTCGTTATAGATGATGAGAACGTCCAGCGGGCCCAAAGCAGTCTCGAACTTGAGGCCGCTTTTCTCGAAGACGATAGTAGCATTCTCCGCCCCTTTGCGTCTCCAGTGGTTCTGTTCCCAAGTCTCAACGAGCAAAGGCTCGGGGGCGATTTCGAGGGTGTCGCCCCAACCATCAGTGGTGTTGGTGATAGTGACCTTGAGCGTTTGGGAGGATCGGTTGGATACCCAGACCATGATTGTATGGATGCTGCAGGATCATGAACTACGGTGCGAGTCAGTAAATTATTGATGGATTCAATTCGCTGGGATCGGCGCCACGATCTCTATAATTGAGATAGGGTGATATGTCGGAAGTAATAATGTCGACTAGTGTTCCACAGCAAAGGCCCCACGGTACTCGACGACCGGGGGTTCCGGTGCAGGTATAACTCCTGGTCAAACGAACCAAACAGGCAGAGGCAGAGACGTTCATGCGGGAAGCGGTACCCGTCTTCTACAATAGAAATCTTTGACTTCTGACTTCTGACGTCGGGTCTGGTATAATTCCTAGTTCAACAACCATAAATATTCTCACCTCTGGACAAAGCAAGGCAAGCGGGAATGATGCAGGCGAACTGCGAAGTACTGCTTGCGGTCTCGTCTCGGTACTTTTTCCTTCACTGCTCGTTCGACAACAATATATCCGGACCAACCTACGAGTGCGGCATTATATCGTTGATGTTCGCTCAAGTTAAATGGCGTTGAGTATTCAGGATTGGTTCAAGACCACGTTCATCGTAATTGTGGATAACATTCTTGGTGGTATTCGATAGACGGGGCTTAGCAGTAAGTTGCAGTACGTAGACACGCTAGACATTGAATCGGTTACCAATCGATCGGATGAGTGTCGGCGTTGTCGAAACTCCTAGACGATATTAATCGATAATGCCGTAGAAGACAGAAAAGAACAAAGCAGCTATCTATTGGAGTGGGCTGACGACAAGATGTGTTCACCTAGCACCGTCCAAACGCCATAGAACGTCATCCAATGATTGTATGGCATTGGGGTTTCGTCCATATATCGTCCAATTTGTCCGTGAACATACTGTCAGCTCGGTCGATGGAACTTCCTTAGTATAATTCATCTGGAATGCTTGGAAAGACCAACATGTGGTCAAGACTTACCTAAATAGGTGTTGCACGTCGCGGGCATGTCTCAGGAATATTAAACGGACATTGCCCAGAGTCCCTGGCATCGGAAACAGCGAGGCGCGGTGACAGTGTTCCAGCACTTCGGTATCTAGGGGTTCTAGTTAGGAGTTAAGACAATACCAGACTCCACAATGAACAGCACTAGGTCTACGGAAGTCCCATAGAATTGGGACACAGGTGTCAAACCGCCAGTTATTGCACCGCTGGTGTGTGTGTATGGTCTATGTTTTGCTTGTTCAGTCAGGCGTTTTGACATCACCGGTGTTTTGGGGTGCGTTGGAATCCGCCTTGCATTAATCGCTAATTGTGGGCCCAGGGGGGGGGCAAATCCCAAGGCAGATATCGGACAGGGTACGTGGCCATCCACCCTCTATAAAAGGTCGACGTGCAAAGCAGAAAACTCGTCCTCCAGACAACTTTTGCTTCACTTTTCACGTCTAAATATCAACGTCAGTCAGATTCCAAACATATTCTTCGCCCACTTACTCTGAAACTCACCGTTGTTCCAAGTGTCATCATGGTCTGGATAACCAACCGATCTAGCGAAACGATCAAGGTCGTTGTCACCAGCCCTGGAGGTGATCCTGGCACCTACGAAATCGTTCCCGAGGCTCTGCTCGTGGAGTCGTGGAGACAGAACTACTGGACACGTACGACGCCCGAAACGGCTACGGTCACCTTCACGAAAAAGGGCGTTCAGTTCAAGACCATCGTGAACCCCAAAGATGTCCTCCTCGTCTACAACGACACATACATCGTCCAGCCCTCAACCAAGGTCAGTAACTTCTTATGTGTACCAAGGTTATGAGTTGATGTCGCACCAAATTGATGTTGTTTTAGGTTGAATTCCTATAATGGTTCGAGCAGAAGGATGGATAGGAATGAGTCGATAAACTGCTGGCTGCACGTACCTGACGAGACAAAGATATTCAGTAGTTGTGAGACAATCAAGTAAAGTGACTTTGACCTCCCCCCGAACGCGTTCAGTGGCTTCAGCAATTAAGATGCACAAGGATGCACAGTATTCAAGATTCAAGCGTGAGTACGTGGAGCCTAACCTAATTTGTATAGGTTCGAACTTGAAAGGAAAAGAAATACCCACGGTCCTCAAGTTCTACAGTCGACTCTGTCATAACCCATGACTATGATAACCCATACTCTGCAGTAACCCATATACTTTCCCATCCACCGAGTTAGTTCGCAGGGAAAACCCATAACTCTCCCATATTCAATAATCAATACTTTTCGGGATGTAAAAACCCATAAATATATTAACTTTTCCCAAAAAAAAACTCAATCAGTTCGTGCCGTTGAATATATTATTCTAAAACCCCATGATTTGAACACCCCTACTCAACATGATAGAGATTTCCGTGCTCAAAAAAGGACTGGAAATCCTTCGACGCAACACCAAAATTGATGATTTCAGTATTATTTTATATAGCTCTATACATATATCTAGTTTCATTTAATCTCTTCCTAAGGTACATAATCTATTTACTCTCGTAGTTCTGTAAATAATCTCCACCGAATAAATTGTTGACGGTTTTTGACAGGCGCGCAAATAGGCGCTCTGAGGTAACCCATACTCTCCCATAACCCATAACCTGGCATGTCCACGGACGGTCATGGGTTATGACAGAGTCGACTGTACTTACCTTGATCAGACGACCAAGCAGCTCGCTCAAAAGCGACCGAAGTGGTCAGTGGATTCACGTTAGAGCAAAGAGAACAGTTTCATCCCCGGGTGATTTGATGCTAACTTTCCAACCCATTTCCGACGCCAGGCATCTAGCGTTCGAGTTACGGGTCCTGGAATGTAATGAAATGAAATGTAAGGAGCCGTTTTATCAATGGCGGATTGCGCGGGCGCCTACAAAAGAGGGTGGGTATTGAAGTCCCCGGTAGCCGGTCCATCGGGTGTGTGAATCTCATCGCTCGATCTGGTTTTAGGTTTTAGGCGCCTGTTTGGCTTCGTGGCCACGTCGCCCACTTAGCCTTCGCCGTTGTCCCGGCCTTTTGTATTCGCATTCAGTTCGCAATAAGAGGGGAGTGGGGTGGGGGCTTGGTCAGTTCCCTGTATTTATAACAGATACACTGTCCACTCGAGGTACGTGTCCGCTGCTTTCCTCGCTATGGATGGTAACTGTTTCCTGGCTAGGCGTGATAGCCGCTTCGTTCCTGTGCATACCGTCCCGTCGACCAGAGAAACGTTTGTCCCAGCGAGCAACGGCAACAGCGCACCGTTTCCCACTCTTCGTCCCGTGTCTTTCCCCCCCTCCGCGTATTGAGGAATATCCGACGTGGGCCGGGCACACCTATTCCGCACACCATCAGCCTCTTCTTGACCGCGGTCAGCTCCGCAGTATTCGATTTGCGGTATCGAACATTCTGGTTGAAGCGTTCATCTCTGAGGGTCTCTCGTGTGTCTCGCTCCTCTTCCTCTATCCCTCCTCATGTCTCACCTTCTTCGCAGTTCCCTGAACAACGAGACGCTTCGCCAAACTGTCGAGTAGTAAGTACCATCTGGGGTGGTGAGGTAACTCGCTCGACTCCAAACAAGCCCGATTCGTGGTATACGAAACTCGTTGCCAAATCTTGGTGAGTGATACATCTCTTGTCCCTTTTCATTGATTCTCAGTTTTTTTTGGGCCACAAAGACGTACCTCGAGGAGGCCGCCATGTCACCTACCATCCGCTTTGCTGTCCTCGGCGTCGCTCTTGGTGTGTCTTCGCTCCACCTTTTTTCCTCTCCTTGAGCTCACGTTTCTGCAGGTCCCATCCGCCGTCACTTGCAAAACTAGTTGTTATATCTATTCACTGGTTTCTTGGTGTCGTTTACATCTCGCCGAATACATCTATCTCTCCATACATGTGTCTGTACTGGCTGCCTGACCTTCGGAGGCAGCCTCGTCGCGTAAATGATGGGCTTGCTGCCCCCCTGCAGCCTCTCCGATGCGTGATCCTTCTCTTTCGTCTGTTTCGACGTTGATCCTGGCGTGATCCTGGCGGCATTGGGTCTTCTGCTGGAGTGGCTTGCTACCTGCGTACGGATTCCGTCGCTTCAAGCGTTTTTGTTGTCGGGCGGGAGCCGGGGCAATGAGCGTGCGCGCATTTCGTATACAAGCTTGAACAACTCTCCAGCTTCATTCGAACACTGTACTTATACTTGTACTTTATTTATTACCAAAACTGCGACAAAACAAAGTCAAATAAGGACCCGTAACATGCCATGCACCGCAATGGCCCACACCCCCAAGTCTTGGGGATGTACACCACTGTCACGCAGGCGAAAGATGTTGATGTTCAGATCTGGTATGCATTTTCAAGTTTTATTTCCGGTGGTAGTGGCCTTTCATCGCGACAGTATGAGGACCTACTAGCGCTTGAGCCTTGAGAATGGTTTGGGAGGCGAAAGAAATTGAGGAAAGGGGAAATCAGGGGGCATATTAAATAGGAGCTTGCACAGACGTTACATCTGTGCCGCAGAAACGGAGAGTAAAAATACAGTTTCCATTTGTACGCACACATGTATCACGAACTACGAAAAGAATCATCAACACCCCAAACTCACAAAATCCCCCGCCGCGTTGCCACCAGCTGCGCGTCGAGATCATAGCGATCTCCACGGGCGCTCGACTCGCTCGCAGAGTCGAAGCGCGTCGACGGGTCCTGCGACGCACGATGCGGATCATACACCGACGACGGCGCGATCACAGACGGGAGCGCAATCGACGACGGCCTTGTAGACCCCGCCCCTCGCCCCTCGTCCGCCAGGGGACCATCCCAGTAATACGAACCCGTTCGCGACGGGGGGGCACTACGCAGCCTCTGGAAGTCCGCGTCCGCGACTCCGACCACTGCGGGCAAATGCCCATAAAAGCACGAGTGATACGGAGATGGTACTGTGAGGGTAAAACAACACACTTCTGCTTATTCCCACCGTAGATACTGTAGAGTAATTCAGTTTATTGTTCAAAATATATATTATCATATCAATCCAAGTTGTAATTTAGATATTTCCCGAGTATTGGCACTGGTATTATGGGGGAATAAATGAGATTAATACCAGCCTTCCACCTACAAAAATAACATGATGATCTTGAAGATGTTATTCTAAAAATCACCACAGTTAGTATTCAGATTATCATGAGCTCTTTATCTGTCGGAGATAACCTGATGATATTCTAAATATCATTCCCAATATAGTTACCGTATCCCTGATAGCGTGTATTTAAGATGTAAACTACGATATCTCCCGCATATGGACGAAAGCAGTATTCTAATTATCACAAGAGATCTTACGGTAAAAATATACTAGAAGATATTCATAATAATGTATATAGATTGTATGGTGAATTTATAGCTGCAAGCCAAGTGCTACAAGAAAAAAAGACAAATGGTGTACGCGATCAATACATGGAAAGGATCGTTTTCTATGTAATCCTGCGGGTTGAACGGCACTCTCTGGTGCCCAAACCCGCGTCGGGATACCAGATTGTTGTTGTTGTTGTTGTTGTCGTCGTCGATCGTGATCGTTAGAATCCAATCGCCGCCGTTTTGGCCGCGAAAAACGTGGATAGATGATGATAATGCGCCTGCAGGCGTCACGGAAGCGTCGCTACAAATTGGTGAGCGTTAGCGTAGTAAAAAAAATACAGAACACTTACACGATGACAATGTTGTCCATAGGGCGAAGGACGCCGAAATTGCGTACCAGGACCTCTACAAAGGCCAGCCAGGCGACATGGCATGGAGTGTTAGGCGAATACCAAGCTCGCATGTTTGTTTTTTTGAGATGCTGGGTTGAAATGTGTTAGAAAATGAGGTTGAGAGTGGTGCACCACTTACTTTGTACTGATGATGGTGGTGGTGAGAGCTGGGCACGATGACGGCGTCGAACTCGCGCGCCAAAGTTGGCGGGACTGCTTACGGCGTCGAACTCTCGCGCCAAAGTTGGCGGGACCGCTTACGGCGTCAACGTCCTGATTATGCGCACTCTCTCTTCTCTCCCTACACTCTATCCGCGTATCCGTATTCCTCGTCATCTTCATGGTCTCGCACTCGCATTCCAGTCGCCGTGTTCGACTCGCCAATCGCCACAACGCTCAACGTTAACGTTCGTGCAGCTCGACGGGGGGTGTATCGAAAGGAACACGAACACGACGGCGGTGGTGATGTGGTGGTGATCGCGATGATGCGCGTTCTCGTTCATCGGTGCGTATTCCCTTCGTTGGGCGTCAAGTTTCTTCTCGTTGGTTTCTTTCTATCCGCGCTGGTTCGTCGGTCCTCGTACCGTTTACCATTCGTCCTCGATCGTTCGTCGTTTACCTGTCCACCCGTTCTATCGTCGTTTGCTTCTAGTCTCTCCATCGAGGTCTTGTGGTTCCGTTGGTTTCGTGGTTTCGTTGTTTCGGATCGTGTTATCCATCTCCTCACCACCTCTCCTCCTCCTCCTCCTCGTCGTCGTCGAGTTATCGTAGTCGTTCTCGTTCGCACCCACGGTTACATAGGCGTTTCGTTTCGTTTGCGATCTACTCCCCTTGCTGATTTCCTTCCCTTCGTTCCAGAACCCAGCGGCGCCGTGTTCGCATCTACGTAAACGTTAGCTTCGGCGTATGCAATCGTGCTCGCGAGGTAATATATTGCGATAAGGCTAGTCGTCATCGTCTTTGCGGTATTGTTCATTTACTAACTGACACGCGTACTCCTCCCCGTTCGTCGTTCTCACCCGCGTCTGCTTCTCCTGCACGCATTCACCCATCGTAGGTGTGGGGATATCGATGACGGCTAGGGATGCGGCTCGTTGAAGTTGACTTGCTCTCCGGTTGCTTTTGAACGCCGTCAATATACTTACTTCGAAACATGCTGGGAGCTCTAAGGAAGGCGTGGAGAGAGAGGCGTGGAGAGAGGCGTGGAGAGAGGAGGATGTGGGGAAGGATGTGGCCCATTTTGTAACGATTGGGGATCCTTCGTGGTGCGAGAGTCGTCCAAATCGTAGCCCCGTCTTTGTGATTGTCGTGGCTCGTCGAAGCGCGCCATTAGGTGCTCGCTTGCACCGGTACCTTCAGCACAGGTAAGATGCCATCAGAGGACATGGATAGTATCCTAATGAGCCAGTTCAACACCAACGCAGTCAGCACAACACGTATTCAGAGCGTGGACTGACCTCAATAGCGAGACCCCCCGAGTTCAACCAGTCTCGATGGCAAGGGTGATGGTTGTCGACAATCACTCCATGCGGCACTCGCCGAATTTCGACTGCGCTTGAGCGCTTGCTCTGGCTGCATTACTGCTTTTGGTAGCATGCACATGGACTACCATCTTTGGCAATGTATGTTCAGGAACGTTTACGAACGGACTACCTTGTAGTGCAAGAGCCGTCATGTATGATTCAAATAATTCGGTATGAAGATACATTGGTAAAGGATCCCATAACGTGGCATTATTTACTAATGGTATACTACCCAAGATATTTCCATTCATCCCAGAGATCTTCGTACCTGCCAATAGCGAGATGCTTCCAACCATCTGGCAGGTCTTGACTATACGCATTCTGCGGTTTTTGATTGCCGAAACGGTCATAGGCGTCGTCAGATACACATGACTCGTCTTCGTCTCTGTCTTCACCCATAAAGTGGCCACTGGCACCCGCAGCATCGACTTCTTTAGCCGTAACGAGCAGGTCCTGTGAGGAGATAGCCAAATCCCCAGCTGCGTCGTATGATTCCACGGGAATGGGTGAGATGGGTACGATGTTGATCATCCGGGCTGAGTCAACAATACGCTCAAAGTCGACTGGAGTGAGCAACTCGACGAGAGAAGCGATCCAGAGTTTTCGGCGGTTGGAACAGTTTCCCCAATTTCGAGGGAAATAGGCCCCTTCATCCCCTTTGCGACCTTGCGAGTACAGGCTGAGGGCCGAATGCACCTAGTATAACTGATATCAGTTGCCAGTTCATCTCATAAGGCCATCGAGACCTACCGCGTAGACAGATGTAATCAGTCCCCCCCGATCTTGCTCTTCCATATAAAGCGGTAGGCAGTCATATGGACGTTGTGATATATAGGCTGAGTATGTCGCTAATATCATGGGCGACTGAAGGAATCCCTGAAGATCGGCTACTCATCAGTACGTAGTCACTCCCTTCGCAAAATGAGAATTTACGCACCTTCCTTCGACGATAGGCTTGGTCCACCTCGCGGAACATATAGGGAGGAAATAATCTTCCTTCGCCAAGTATGTGGTGTATCCACTGTACAATGTCATCTGAGTCGCGTTCCGACACTAAGACTTGAATGGCAGCAATGGCCGCCATCTTGACATATTCTAAGTTAACAACAGGCGGCTGTCTCCATGATTGATTATGAGTGACACTCGCTAGGAACAGATACACGCACGGGATCGCTCAATGTCTCAAGAGTCGTCAGAGTGTGGCTCGAACCACGGGGCAACCCGATAGATGCGTTCTGAACGATCGTGTCAATGCTCATATAGAACATGGATGTACTCATGCCTGTAAGGGCAACCTCAAGATGGCCGCACAGCGCAGGCCTAGCAGAGGGAGAATCCAAAGATATGAATAATGCTACCTACAATACATGAGGGAATACACACCTAGCAGAGGGAGAATCCAAAGAGAACAAGATAAGGATCCTCCATGCTAGGATGCGAAGTATATACTGTAGAAGCGTGGGAGAAGAATGAAAGAACTGTATAGTACACCCGCCACAAGTCCGATGAATATCACAAGGTACGAGCAGGAGCATGTGATAATAAGTGGAGGGGAATATGCAGGAGTCGTGCCAGCGACCTGGGGAAGTGGGAATAGGAAGGGAAACAGTGGGAGAAGTGAGGGGAAGTCGTCCCAACGAGTCCAGAGACGTGCACGCGAGTCCGGAGTGAATCCGGACTGCGGGAACGCTTCGGAGTCATCGGAACGCTTTGGAAGGCGAGGGAGTGGGGTGGAAAGGATGGAATGAATGATGGAACGAAAGAGGGTGTAAATAAGAGTCCGTGGAAAGAGGGGAGAGGGAGGGGACGAGGGGAAAGGGAGATGGACAGGGGAATAGGGGAAAATAGGA